>OZ024743.1:254878312-254880812 GCA_964016885.1 Eledone cirrhosa | reverse complement strand
CGTCAACACCTAGTTTTCTAAGAGCCCACCAGATAATGGAACGGGGGACTCTGTCGAAGGCTTTCTCCAAGTCGACAAAGGCTAAGTATAGGGGTTTACTTTTAGCTAGGTACTTCTCCTGTAGTTGTCGTACAATGAAAAGAGCGTCTGTGGTACTTTTGCCTGACACAAACCCGAACTGCATTTCATCTAGATCGATTCTCTCTCTGATTAGTTGCACTATTACTTTTTCCGTGACCTTCATGACCTGGTCGATTAATTTAATCCCTCTATAGTTACTCCTATCTAGGGCGTCTCCTTTACCCTTGTAACAGTTATTGATGATGCTGCTACGCCAGTCCTTCGGAACAACCCCATTCTGTATGACTTGGTTACTATCCGGGTGACCATGGTGTGTCCCACCGTTCCAGAGGCCTTCAGCATCTCAGCGACTATTTGCGAAGGCCCAGCCGCCTTACCCGTCTTCATATCTTTTATCGCCTTACTTATTATACTACCTTCAACTAACACTGCTGGTCCCTCTATTGGATCGATCTGGGGGAGACTATCCTTCTCCCATTTATTCTCCTCATTTAGTAGCCTCTCGTAGTGACACTTCCAAGCGACCTTCTTATCAGCGTCAGTGATGGCGAGTACGCCATCATCATTTAGTACACACTTCTCCCCAACAATATCACGGTTTTCCTTGACACATTTCCTAGCAATCCTGAACACCTCACGTTTTTGGTCCTCGCGTTGTAGAACATTTCTTGAACTTTCTTTCCTCTGCTTTCCTATATATGTATATATATATATATATATATATATATATATATGTATATATGTATATATATATATATATATGTATATATATATATATATATATGTATATATATATGTATATATATATATATATATATGTATATAAATGTATATATATATATATGTATATATATATATATATATATATATATATATATATATATATATATATATATATATATATATATATATATATATATATATATATATACACATATAGGCCGGAACAATGACGTGCCGGCGTTGTATGGGCTTCGAAAAGACCATAAAACGGGCTGTGACCCTGTCGCGGGAACACCAACACGGCCAGTCTGTGGAGCTAACATTGCTAGTAACTACAGACTGTCCTACTTCCTCTCCCTGATCATACGCCCCATCATTGAAATGTCCCCAGATGTATGTGACAGCATGGAGGACCTCCTCAGCAGAATCGGTATGAGTAACCGATCTGGGGACATAACAAACTGCATAATAGGCAGTATGGTTGTTGTGTCCCTGTATCCATCTATTGACGTGGATTTTGCTGTGGAGAAATGCGTAGAAATGATCACTGAGAGCAAGGTTGAGTTCCGTGGGATGGATACCAGTCAGCTGGGACTCCTACTTAAGCTTACCTATAGTAATAGTTACCTAGACACATATGACCTTAGCAACCTGTGCCCTACAAGACCAGCAAGAGGCAGACCACCTACCATTACCTCAATGGCCAAGAAAACCCACACAGATAGATGGAACGGGTGGACCAGAGCCATACGGACACCCGAAAACCACGATGAACTGAAGAAAATGATTGCACATGCGGTAGGGGCCAGCATAAAACTAACCCTTAAGGAAAATATGTTCAAATTTAATGGAAAAACATATGCCCAAGAGGAAGGAGCAGCCATTGGTGTTAGCATTGCAGGCGACATAGCTAACTTATTCATGGTATGGTGGGACAGTAGACTTAAACTTAAACTTAAATAACAATTAGAAGACCCCTTAACCCTGATAATGTACTCCCGATACGTAGATGATATAAACATCGTAGTTAAGACACCCCCACTAGAGAAGAGTCAGGAACTAGAGAAAAACACAATGGAAAGAATCCAGCAAATAGCAAACTCCATACACCAGAGCATTAGAGTTACTATAGACTACCCAAATAAACACCCCAACCATCGATTACCTGTACTAGACACAGAGCTCTAGTTAGATACCATTAACAACAAAAAACAAATCCTCCATTCCCATTATGCCAAACCCATGACTTCCAAACATCTGATCCACCGAAACTCGGCCATTTCGGACCATACCAAAATCAACATACTGATTGCGGATTTGGTACGGGTGATGAGAAATGTGTCCCGCATGTGCAACCCCGAAGAACTAGAGAGACACATACAACACTTCATCCACCGTATGCAGTTCTCTGGCTACAATCAGAGAGATAGAATCAGAGTGTATAGAGGAGCCAGAACCAAATGGGAAAAAATGGTAAATAATGACATAAATGGGACCTGCCCCTTGTATAGGAGCACATTTTGGAATAGAATAGAAAGAACTAGGAACAAGGCTAATAGAATAAACTCATGGTATGATAGCAATAAATACCAGAGTGTAATGTTCATCGATACAACCCCTAGAGGTGAACTAGCTTACAAATTTAGAAGGGCACTAAATAAACATAAACTCAATATTAAGATAGTAGAAAGACCAG
>OZ024743.1:254870812-254873312 GCA_964016885.1 Eledone cirrhosa | reverse complement strand
CAGTATTTCAGCTTGTTGATTTTTTTGTTCGTTCTCTTAATTTTTCTGATGAGCGTTTTTCTATTTCTAGGGATTCTGCTCTTAGATTTGTTTATAGTTCTTAATGGGGTGTGTTTAGCACATATGTTTGTAACAGTGTCCACAAATGTCTGCCAGGACTTTTTGATGTTAGTGGGTGTATGAGTGTGCGTGAAGGACCAGTCGACATGTGCAAGATCATGACTGATCGCTTCCCAGTTTGCATTGTGGAAATCCATAGCGTCAAACGGATGGACAGGAGAGATGACATTGGGTTTGTATATTGGACGGTGGAATCTCAGATCACAGAGAACCATGTCATGATCAGAGAGTAGAGTTTTCTCCACTGCAATATTGTGGATATTGTCAGTGTGATTGCTGAAAATTAAGTCTAGGACGTTTTTGTGGCACCTCGTTGGTTCGAGCACTAGTTGGGATAGGAAGAAATCATCCATGAAGTCAAGAAGCGATTCCACAGCTTCCCTGTCAGAGGTTGAGGCAGAAGAACCTGGTGGCAGGGTGTTTGTGGACCAGTCAACTCCGGGGAGGTTGAAGTCCCCCATCATTAAGATGTTGTCAGGGTGACACTCTTGGATGAAACACTTTATGCTGTTGAGGCATTCCTTGAAGCATGGTACAGGCGTTTGGGGTGGCCTATAGAGCCCAACTACTAATAGGTTGTTGGTTTGACTGAATACAGTGACTGCCTCACAGTATCCATTAGTGAATATGTTCATAGCCTCTGTTGAGAAAGAATTATGGACATAAATGGCAGTTCCGCCCTTTCTTCTGCCAGCGCGATCAGCACGGATGGCTTTGAAATTTTTCACTTTCACCTCGGCTTCCAAGTGGAGGTTACTGAGATGGGTTTCAGTGAGGACGAAGAAAGGGATGTGGTTTGGATGGACATCAATCCAGTCCTCCAGGAATTTGATCTTCCATTTTTGAGTATTGGTGGAAGGGCTGATGCCTTGGGCGTTAAGCAAAAATGTAGAGGCGAGAGTGGATGGTTTTAATTGTTTTGGTGTGTTGTTAATTTGTTTGTTTGTTAATGGCAGCAATGGGAGTTTGTGCAGTGGGGTGATAGTGGAGGGTGGTGCTGGGTGATAGCTCGAATGTTTTTTTCCAGTTCTTTTGCCAGATTCATTATGGCTAAAAAAGAGGAAGAAGTATCCTGTTTAGAAGACTGTTGGTGACTGTGGTAGTGGTTATTTTTATGTAGGTTATGGTTTTTGTTTTTGCTTTTATTTTTAATTTTATTTTCATTTATCCGACGGGTCCCCGGGGGATGGGTAAAGGGACAATCCCGGTCTAAACACAATCTGTCTCGCAGGGAAAAACGGCAGATTTGTGGATTCCTTGTTTGAGTTATTGGTGGTTGTGTTGGTGTTAAATTAGAGTATGTATTATGGTGGTGGCTGTTTGTGGGGATAGATCGTTTTGTCCTAGGTAAATGGGTGAATTTGCAGCCACTATCCGTACATATTCTATAGCGTAGAGAGTAGCGGCAAATGATGGGGTTTCGAGTGGGTGGGTATGTGGGTATGGGTGTTGTGAGAGGTGTAGAAGATGGTTTGGGTAGGATTTGACGACCTTTGTGGACTGTGGGAGGGAGAGTTCTTGTTCTGGTATTAGAAGGTAAATTCCTTGACATAGCAGTAGACAAAAATGTTGTAGTAGTAGTAGTAGTAGTAGGCAGAGATGTTGGCAGTGGTGATGATTGGACTGCTGGGCCAGAGAAAGGATGTGGCGTTTCATGCTGTGAGACAGAGGCTACTGGGGGGTCAATAGTTTCATTTAGTAGATCGGCCATTGTTGATGAATCAAGGAGTGGTTCACACTGTTGTTGTCGTTGTTGTTGTTGTTGCTGTTGTTGATGTTGTTGTTGTAGCTGTTGTTGATGTTGTTGTTGTAGCTGTTGTTGTTGTTGTTGCTGTTGTAGCTGCTGTTGTTGTTGTTGCTGCTGCTGAACAGCATTCGAAGAGAAAACACACCGTAGTTTATCCAAATGTTTATTGATTAATTTAAAAGCAATTTCGATTTGCTTTAATTTATTTTGAATCTGTTGTTCAGATCGAGTTTTCAAAAATTGAACTGTACGTTTAGCAATGTCGTTCAGAGATGAAGCATCTATATTTTCTGTTTGGGAAAGGCAATGCCATGTGTTTATTAGAATGTCGATTTCATTATCAGACCAGTTCTGTTTGGATTTTTGCTGGTTAGCCATTCTAGTTTTGAGTGTGTGTGTGTTTTAGTTAAGTATTTCAATATATATATATATTTTTTTAAATTTATTTTTGATTTATTTTTGTTTTTTGTTTTTCTTGTGTGTGGGTGAGAAGCGTATATATATAAATATGAGTATATATGTATATATATGTATATTCTGGTTATTTGAAATTAATTAAGTTAATGAAAAGACGAAAGTATATAATAATAATTTGTAGTTAAAGGAAAATGTACTCACAAGTTCGTGTGTGTG
>OZ024743.1:254840812-254865812 GCA_964016885.1 Eledone cirrhosa | reverse complement strand
GTGCTATTTTTGCTGCTAATCTATTAAGTTGTTTGCAATAGATGTCAAAGGGTATGCTGGTGTTTGGTGGTAGCAACTCATAGTGGATGACACCTTTCGAGTTCGACCATGTATTCTCAATGTTATTTCATCCCATTCTGTAAACTCCTCAGTTATTACTTTTGTTGTTATTTTGTGTCTCTCCTTTGTTCTCTCCTACACCATCTTGTTTTTGTGGGCTATGTACTTGGGCTGTGCATGCATTATATCCAGGTTTGTGTGTGTGCTTTCATTTGTTTATTCATTTATTTTAATATATTTATTTGTTTATTTATTTATGCATTCATTTACTTGTCACTAGTTGGTCACATGTTCTATCTGTGTGGGTCTTGTTTGTTTTATTAGTTTAGTGCTTGTGTGTCTGTGTCTTTAGTGTTATTGTGTTGTGAGGTTGATGCTACTTTCCGCATGTTTTCTGTTTAGTTTTGGTTGGAGTTCATTTATATTTGTTGGTTCTATAATTTGTTGGAGCATTGCATCTGTTCTGTGTGCGGACATAATTTTTGTCTCAATGTTCTCTAGTATACAATCATGTGCCATTCTGGTATGTTGGCAAAGTACTGATGAGTTCTTCTCATCTTAGAGTTGTTGCCAGTTTTCATTTATCCTTTTTTTCTATGCTACAGAACGTCTCACATATGTAAGCCCTGTTTATGTTCCTACACTGTCCCTCCATACATCTTGTACTATAAACTACATTCCTAGTTTTACAGCTAATTTGTGGATGTTACCTGCAGACTATATATTTCCTATAAGCACAGTGGCTTTTCTCAAAAGAGTACATTCTACTTATTAGGGCTTTTATAGAACTACCCAGTTTTCTGCTATATTTAATTTTAATTTGTCTGGGACTCTTCTAAATCTGGATGCTAGTTCACCTCTGGAGGTTGCATTGACAAACATTACACTTTGGTATTTATTGCTGTGATACCAGGAAATGATCTTATTTATCTTCTTGGTTCTCTCTAAAATGATATGTATGGGATTTGCCCTATGCATAGGAGCAGAGGGCAAGTCCCATTCATATCATTTTCTACAATCTTCATCCATTTGGCCTTGGCTCCTTTATACACCCTTATCCACTCTTGCTAATTGTAGCCAGTGAACTGTATGTGGTGGATGAAGTTTTGTATGTGTCTCTATAATACTTTAGGATCACCCAAGCTTGATACATTATTCATCATTCTTACTACGTCTGCATTTAGTCTGTTGAATTTCATGTTATCCAAATGGTCTGGGTTTGGCATAATGCAAATGGAGGATCTGTGTTATATTACTACTGGTTTCTAAACAGAGTTCTATGTCTAGTACAGATAGTCTATGGTTGGGGTGTTTGGTTGGGTGGTCTACAGTAACTTTAAAACTCTGGTGGATAAAGTTAGCTATTTGCTGGAGACTTTCCATGGTTTTCCTTAATAATTCTTCACTGTTCTCATGTAGGGGTGTTTTAGCTACAATATTGATATCATCAGCATAGCGGGAGTACATTTATTAACTACAAACACACATATATATATGTATACATATATAAACACATATATACATACAATTACATATACACACATATACATACACACACATATACATACACATACACACACATATCTATCTATCTAGGGCGGGTAAAATCCCAAGATCAATGGACGAGTTCTCTCCAGCGGTCTCTGTCCCTCATTATCGCTGCCATGTCCTGCATCTCCAACAGACCAGTGTCTGTCCTACGGGCATCAACATACGTTAACCTTATATAGATATATTTACAAATGTACATATATACACACACATATATATATATATATATATATATATATATATATATATATATATATATATATATATAAACGTTTGGAGTTAGAAGACCAGAACAATGCAGGTATGGATATAGAATATAAATACAAATGCAAAAGATATTGCTAACAATTAGTATTTTACCTTAAATTTATTTGAATATCCTTAATTTTCGAGATAATATCTCTTCTTCGGAGGGAAGTAAAGGGGTTAATCCAGTATTCTAATTAGCTTGCCAAGTCATGCTGACAGGAAATAGTAAAGAAATTCCATCTATTTCTAATATCAAAGAGTGTTAAAAGAACACCTCAGCACTAACGCTTCCTCATTTAAGAAACACCTAGTGAAATGCAAAAACACCGACAAAAACATATTAGTTTGGATAGAAGCTAAAGAAAGAAACCTCGGCAATCTTAGAATTAAAGAAGCACTAATTATAGACAAAACACAACCACCAATCAATAACAGACTAGAACTCAACGCCCAAATTTTAACATGATAGAGCACCTAGCCCCACACTTACATCTCCACCTACCATCTCACACACACACACACACACACACGCACGCTTACACCTTCACTTATTCTCGCTCACACACACATATAGACCAGTTTTAACATGATAGAGCATCTAGCTCCCACATTTACATATAAACATATCCTCTCACACACACACACATGCACACACACACACACGCATGCTTACACCTTCACGTATTCTCCCACACACACTTAGACAAACATGTCCAAACCCTTTTAAAGGGAGACAACCTTTTACCCACCTAACCTTCACTCTTTGACATTAGAAATAGAATGGAATTTCTTTACTATTTCCTGTCAGCATGACTTGGCAAGCTAATTAGAACACTGGATAACCCCTTTACTTCCTTCCGAAGAAGAGATATTATCTCGAAAATTAAGGATATTCAAATAAATTTAAGGTAAAAGGCTAATTGTCAGCAATATCTTTTGCATTTGTATTTATATTCTATTTCCATACCTGCATTGTTCTGGCCTCCTAACTCCAAACGTTTATACCTCACTACGCAATGCTTCAAGTAAACTACAATTTCCTCCTTACACATATATATATTTCACTTCAAGTAAAATTGTGACATTTAATCACACTTGAAAATTTCGAATAGAATTTGTTATAAATAAAATAAAAAAATATTAAAATTATTTTTTTTTAAATGAAAATATAATTCTAAAGTACGATTTAAAATGATAAGTGGATAAGTACAAAAAACATAATGGAAAATTGAAGTGAGAGGGGATGGATTGAACATTTTGTTAAAGTATGTATATAGCATCAGTTAAATCATAATCGGAAGTATCTACAGCAATTGAAATATATACTAACAGCAATATATATGCATGAATATACATACAAATATGTATATATATATATATCATCATCATCATCATCATCATCATCATCATCGTTTAACGTCAATCTTCCACGCTTGCATGGGTTTGGACGGGAATTCTCCCACTTGAGGCAAGATTGCTTGTCTTGCTCGTATAGGACTGTCTGGTGGGTTTTCTACGGCTGGATTCCCTTCCTAACACCAACCACGTTTACAGTGTGGACTGGGAGGTTTTTACCATGTTACGTACACGGCCACATTACAGCGGGGACTGTGTGTTTTTTTGTCGTGACACCTACACGACCTCATTTATTTCGGACTGGATGTTGTGGTACCAACATAACTTTACATCGAAAGGGGTGGTGTGGATGGGGTGGGGGTAATGGGACGGGGGTGTATTTTTGTTAGAGGTGCCTACTGACTGTAGGTTTCACTTTGTACTTAGGCAATTTTTATCTATTTTATCGCCCTGCACTTTTTTATACAACTGTCGTCTTTCATGCGCATCACGTGACCGTACCAACGTAGTCTTCTCTCGAGTAAACAACATCTGATCCCTCTTATTCCTAATTACTCCCTTAGTTCGTTTATGCTTTGCCGTTCACGTATATTACTATTACACATTGAACGGAGCATGCAAGCTTCGTTCCTCTCCAGTCTGCGTAGATCCTCTGCACACAATGCCCATGTCTCACTGCCATGTAACATTGCTGTTCGTATGCAGACATCATACAGCCTGCCTTTCATTTTTAGAGAGAACCCTTTAGCGGCCAATAGTGGTATAAGTGGTATATATATATATGTATATATATATAATGGTTTCTTATATAGGCACAAGCCCAGCAATTTTAGGGTAGGGGAAAGTCGATTAAGTAGACCCCAGTACATTACTGGTGCTTTATTTTATTTACTCCAAAAGGATGAAAGGCAAAGGTAACCTCAGCAGGATTTGAACTCAGAACATAAAGTTCTGTAACTCTATGCCACAAAGCATGCTGTCCAACCCTCTACTAATACTACTAATCCACCGCCCTAATAATAATAACAATGATAATAATAATGATTCTTCTTCTTATTATTATTATTATTATTACTATTATTATTATTCTTATCATTATTTATTTATTTATTTATTGGACACTATAGCCGATAAATAGTGAACAATACATAAAAAAAGGGACAGTTGAAATTTACAAAATGCTTTAACAAAAAATGATTAAAAAAAGGTAACAGATAACAATTAAATTCCCCTATAGGGAGAATACACCCCACGGGTAATTTGGAACCCCAGAGATCTTAAACCAATGTAATCACCAGGAGTTCCATGGAAGGACATCCCTCTACTCTCTAAAATTGCTACATTCACCCCGCTTATTAAAAAATGTACTGCTATGGCAGCACTTCCTTCTCCACCCTCAACATCCTTTCCAATTGGCACTTAAATAAGTCGATGAAGCCTTGACCAAAGAAGGAAGTGTCACTCTCGATTCCTTTTAATTGCGTCTACCACACAACCTCTTTCACCACAGCTACCAGAATAAGGAAATCTGCCTGCCTTTCATAGTAAAAAACAAAGGTGGCAGGGTAATCTTTTTGATGGAGTCAGCCAATAGCCAGATCGCTACTATATATAACAATAGCTGTTTGACAAAACTTCTGAAGTCTGCAATGTCCAAATACTGGATGAGTACCTGCAGAACAGTTTTATTGTTCTACATGCATCTCAGACATCTTTAATTGAATGCACTTCCTTTCCTGTAGAGTTTAATTCAAACTGCCTGCCCAAGGATTTCTGTAAATCGTCTATAGTCCCCAGCCTGAAAGTTCTCTGGAACAGACTGGTTAGTTCGCTCTCATCGACACCGAGGTCTTTGAGTGCATCGTTATAATTGCCCACCACTAGAGTGGTATTTACACTAACCTTATTATCTGATGTGTAGAGGGCTGTGAGTGCCTGACAACATTCCAGATACCAGGCACCTAGTCTTAGTCGTAGCTTAAGCCACAACTGCAGCTCAATCAAAGAGACAAGCTGCAGAAATACATTCCTGACCAAAGGCAACCATACCTATTTACTACATGAATATCTGGAGATGACGTACCTCAGTGCATACCTGTGCATCATCAGTCACGCCTTTGCCAGTCTTCAGTATCAGGGATGGTCTGGGATTTTGTCAATCTTCTCTGGTTTGATCTGGCGAATTACTTCCAGATTAATTCTAGACCAGTTCTCCCACTGAATCTTCTTTGATTCCAGGTAGGTTTCACTACCTGCCATGCTGCTACATGCTAGGATCACAAGGTGTCTAATTCTGGCAGGAACCCAACAATTTGGATATTCACCACACTTCTTCCCATGTAAGAGGGAAATGTTATAAATTGGTCTGTGTTACAGGGGGAAACAGTACTTCTTATAGAATTGCCTCACTTTTAATATGTACTGAGATGCTTCCAAACTGCTTGAACCTGTCTTCATGTGGGATTGTGGGGCCAGCTTATGCTTTTTAGAGTTGATGTCAATACACCTGTAAGCTGGTTATGGTTTTCTTTTCCATCGTTGCCTACACCTGAGGTGGAACACGTATGTTATCCCAAGTTTTCTAACTGCTAGAAGTTTGGGTCCTTGAGCCAAATATTCCTCTCTCTTGGTTAAGTCCACCATGAATAGTGCCATAGTTTTCACAGCCGCTGCTGTGAATATGTTATTGTCATTGTTGCCGGTGTTGTTGTTATTGTTGTTGCCATTTTTGTTTCTGTAGCCGTTGCAGACGTTGCTGCTGCTATTGTTGTTGTTGGTGAGGATGTTTTTTTTTGTGATGTCTATGGAGTCGGTGGTAACATTGCTTCTCTACAGAGTCCAGTTTGAATTGCCGCCATGTCACATAATTCTCCTGAAAAAACTTTTCCAGCTCTGACTAGGGATTGGGTAGGGTGTAAACTCCATGTTACAAATGTATAGTAATAGAATATTAGAATTCAAATAATTGAACCTTTGGCACAAATAGTACTGGCTTTACCTTCTTAAGAGTAAAGACTGATGCACTTTGTCCTCTTTGCAATACAAAATTATAACAAAATGTGGATTTAAATTAGTGAAAAACAATATAATTACAGGAGTGATATGCAATATGTGTAAAAAAAAACAATAAACAGAATAATAATTGTTTCTACTTTAGGCACAAGGCCAGCAATTACCAGTACATTACTGGTACTTTATTTTATCGACCCCGTAAGGATGAAAGGCAAAGTTAACCGCGGCGGGATTTGAACTCAGACTGTAAAGGGACGTAACTATACTGTAAAGCATGGCGTCTGACACTCCACCGATACTGCCAATCCACCACCACCAACGAACAGAATAATAATAATGATTATTTACATCGAAAATATTTATTGAAAAAAATAACAAGGTTAATAATTGTATCAAAATGAAAAATTAAATACATTCAACAGTTGAAACAAACCTGTATGAATGTGTATGTATGAAAACCCATTGTGCACCGACATACATATATGTGTGTATATATATATATATATATATATGTATATACATAAATATACACATATATACACACACACACACATATATATCTATATATCTTGGTTGTCCATCGTAAACGATGATGACATCTTCTTTATTTTAGTTCCCGTCTGCCATGGGCACGAAGGTGGGTGTGGAAGCCGATCCTTGACTTGCAGGTTCAGGGAGAGTGGGGGCAGGGGAAGAGACCGGAGTCGCTTGGCGCAGCTGTTGATGCCGTTCTCCTCCTTTCACGGGCCTCAGTGACCTCTGCCCGTCTCTTTTCTTCAAAAGAGTCTTTGGCGCATCTGGTAAGGGCTCGCCACTCAGTCCTGTCCTAAGCATGAGACTCGAGTTGTTTTGGGGCGATTCCACTGTTGTTGATACTGGACTTCATGCAGTCTTTGAACCTCTTGAGAGGCCTGCTCCGCTTTCATTTCCCCGAACAGAGTTCCCCATACATCAGTTGCTTCGGAAGCCTATGATCGTCCATCCGCATGAGATGTCACAGCCATGAAGTTGGCTCTTCAGTATCATAGCTTCGACACTGGTTGTCTCAGCCATGTCAAGAACTTCGATGTTGGAGAACTTGTCCTGCCATTTGATGTTCATGATTGACCGCAGGCTGCACATGTGGAACTGTTCCAGTTGCTTCAGGTGCCTTCTGTACAGGGACCATGTCTCACATCCATAGAGGAGGCTGGTGAGAACAACAGCCCTGTACACCTTGAGCTTGGTGGATTGCCTGATGTTGTGCTGGTTCATGACGCGTGTCCTCAGATGGCCGAGGGCTTGACTGGCCTCGCAGATTCTGGCGTTTATCTCCTTGTCGAGGCTTCCATCGCTGCTGATGACACTGCCGAGGTACTTGAAGTCGTCCACCGTCTTTAGCTAGGTGCCTCCGATGGAGATGGAAGGAGGGTGGGCGATGGAGGCAGGTGCAGGCTGGAACAGGACTTCAGTCTTGCCAAGGCTAATTGTGAGACTGAAGAGGCAGGAGGCCTCCGCGAACTTGTTGACGATGAGTTGGAGGTCAGACTCCCTGTGGGCCACGAGGGCACAGTCGTCAGGAAAAAGTGCCTCCAGGACGATCCTCTGCATGGTCCTTGTCCTGGCCGTTAGGCGCTGCAGTTCAAACAGGGAGCTGTCCAGTCTGTATCGCAGATACACTCCATGCTCGAGGTCACTGACGGTAAGCATGCAGGAGAAGAACAGGTTGAAGAGGATGGGAGCCAGCACGCATCCTTGCTTGACGCCATTGGTGATTCCGAACGGCTCCGATGCCTCTCTGACTGAGCGCACCTGCCTGGTCATGTCGTCATGGAATTGCCGTATCAGGTTCACAAACTTTGTCGGGCATCCAAACTTTGACAGGATCGACCAGAGTGCTTCCCTGTTGACTGTGTCGAATGCCTTCGTCAAGTCTATGAAGACAGCTAAGAGGCCCATGTTCTGCTCGACACACTTCTCCTGAACCTTGCTTACAGAGAAGATCATGTGGTCGTGCTGCGGTTTGGGCGGAACCCACACTGGACCTCAGGCAGGTTGTCCTCTGAGATGTTGGCAATGAGGCAGTTGAGCATGACTCAAGCCAGGACCTTCCCAGCGATGGACAGAAGAGAAATGCCCCGATAGTTGCCACAGTCTGTTTTGCTGCCTTTGTTCTTAAAAAGCAAGACAACTGTGGCATCCTTGAAGTCATTGGGCACCTCTTCTTCCTCCCATATGCTGACGAGGAGGGTGTGGAATGCCCCCAGGGCAGCTGGACCGGCCGACTTGAAAATCTCAGCAGGAATCCCGTCCTTCCCAGGGGCCTTTCCAGAGCTGGTTTAGTTGATTGCCTTCGTGACTTCCTCCAATGTGGGGGCGGGGAGGTCGACGCTGACAAATACGGGCTTATGTGGGACCTGGTCAAGGGCGGCAGGGTCGACAGTGGAGGGCCTGTTGAGCAGGTTGCTGAAGTGCTCTCTCCACCTCGAGTTGATGCTGCTCGTTTCCTTCAGCAGGATCGAGCCTTCAGCAGAGAGCAGCGATATGGTGACAGACTTGGGGCTCCGTAGACGTCCCCGATCGGGCTGAAGAACATCTTGGAGTTCTTTGTGTCAGTGTATCTCTCGACTTCTTCGGCCTTCTTTTCCCACCACTTGTCCTGCATTCTGCGTAGCGCTGCTTGGGTCTGCCTCTGGAGGTGCTGAGATGAGACGAGAGGGAAGCGGAACTTCATCAGCCACTCACTCACAGGTGTTGAGAGGTCTTGTAGCTGCTTGTAGAGTGAAGTCGTGATGGCCAGGCCTACCCCATGGATTCTATCGTTGTCCTTTACATTGCCCTTCCAGAAGAAAGTGTAGCCTCCTTTCGGTTCTGCTGCAGATACTTCTTCGGCAAGTCTAGTCTCGCTGAGGGCGGCTATGTTGATCCGGTAGCGAGCTGATTCCCTTGCTATGAGAGCAGTTCTTCTCTCTAGCATCAAGGAGGTTTCGCTATCCATGAGGGTGCGCACATTCCATGCGCCAAGAATCAAGTTCTTCTTTCTATTATGTTGGTTTCGACCGCTTGCAAGGGTAAAACCGCCTGCCGCGGTAGATTGGCGGGCTTTGTGTGGGACAAGCATTTGGTTAAGGCTCCTTTTATCGCCCCTCCCCTCGTGCGAGGGTGAGTAGTGCTCCCTTGAAAAGGGGTGCTCAGTAGCCCGGTGGAATGCCTGATCTCCTCTGTCATCCCAGGGTCAGGAGGAGAATGATTTGCGGATCCAGGCTGCTCACGTGTGGGTTTGAGATTGGCAACTCCCAGAGGTTACCTCCGCCTCTCGCCCATCGCCACAGGGCTTTGGGAGTGCACGCTAAAGAAGAAACCTGTGCGGGAAAGATTTATAGTGGGAGGGCCAGTGCACAGTGACGGTCCCACTCACTTGGTCGCAGAAGCCAGAATCCGAGGATTGTCACGACCAGGGACTTCCTTCGCTGCAGTGGATGGCCACGACGTCTGTATTGCCTTGCCATGCGCTAGCACTTCACACCGCTTCCTGTTGCCACCTTCGTGACCGTTGGGACGATGTTGTCCTCCTCCACTCACTCCACTGAGTCCAGTCTTTGTATGCAGGGGTAGGCATCCTCTATCTAACTCACAAGGGGGTTTCAGACCCGTCTGGCTACTCTCAACCTGGTTCGGCCCGCCAGCCAAGGCGGTTTACCAGTATGTGGCCGCTGTCACAAGCTACAGCTTCTTGGGGCCACAGGTTAAAGATGAGTGTGGGACCCAATGCAGGTGGGACCCAATGCAGGGCGAGCTGTCTGAAAAGGGCATGGCTAGCCCCCCCCCCCCCTACAGAGGTACATGCCCCTCCTCACCAAGTGAACTTGGTGGGATTGCCAGTTTAGTCGCCGACGACCCGACCATGCGAGAGGTTGTATTGGTTTACATGTTACCAGTAGCACTCAAGTGTGACCTGACAATAATAATAATAATATATATATATACATAATAAACATATATAACGAAGGAAGTGTGGTAAGGAACTAGGTGGACCATAATGCACCAGAGTACTCGATACTTAGGGTAGTAGAGTTCAGATCGGGCTGTCAAAACAGCCGGAGCTCAGCCGTCGGGGTCCTGACTTTTTTCCTATATACGTATATATATATATATATATATATATATATATCATCATTTCATTTCATTTTACGTCCACTTTTCCCTGCTTGCAAGGGTGGGACGGGAACTGATTCTGGCTTGATTTCTACAGCTGGATGCCCTTCCTAACACCAACCTCATTTACAGGGAGTGCTGGGTGCTTTTTTGCCGTGGCACCTCCACGAATGATAGGGATCCCAGTCCCTATAATCTCATTTCTATAGCTGAGTAAACTGGAGCAACGTGAAATAAAGTGTCTTGCTCAAGGAAACAACACATCACCCGGTCTGAGAATTGAACTCACAACCTTTCGATTGCAAAGCCAATGCTCTAACCACTAAGCCATGTGCCTATATATATATATATGTATATATAGGAAAATGTTCAAGACCCCGATGGCAGAGCTCAGGCCATTTCAACGGCTAATTCTGGACACTCTACTACCCTAAGTATCGAGTACTCTGGTGCTTTATAGTCTATCTGGTTCCTTACCACACTTCCTTTGTTATATGTATATATATAGATAGATATAGATAAATACACACACACACATATATATATATACACCCACACGCAAACATATATATATGTATATATGCATATACATCATCAACATCATGTTGCATTTCCTCGGATAAGACTGCATATGCATACACATATCCACACACATTCACATACACACATACACACAAGGTTAAATCAAGTGACATATTAGAAATACATTCAAGTAGGTTTCATTTCGAAAATCACATATTTCCTTTTTTTTTAAGTGTTCACATTCACTCTACTCATTAATATTTTATTTTAATTCAAGTTTAATAAAATTAGATATTTTCTAAGTTTTTCCATTGTTTTGTCAGCACTTATGTTCATTTTAGAAAGTTGTATGATTGCTTGATGACGGTCGAAGTGTCCTAGCACATGGCTAACTTAGCCATCCCACTATCGTGCACAACACTAACATGAATGGGGTTAGTCTGTATATGGAAATTGTGTGAGAGTCATGTATTGTACTTTGGAGAGACTTCACTAGCCAGATGCCATTCCTATCACCAAACAACGTTACAGCAGGGACGAAGTGCATTATTCATGCCAACTGCACTAAAGATATCATACTGGATTGAAGAGTCCTTCCTACCCTCTATCAGTTTATATATATATGCATATGTATACATACATGCATATATAATGTATATATATATTTATACATGCATATGTATATATAAATGTATATATATATGTACATGTATGTATGTGTGTGTTTGTATATATATATATTTGCTATGTCATTTTTATTCAATCTTATATCTAATTTCATTATTTAATTTTCAGTTTGTTTTTTATAAATATATGTAATATAGTTTTTCATTCAAATCATTATATTTCTGCTGTTTTCTTGTGTCTTTGACTTAAGTATCTTAAAATCTTTTTGGTTTCATTTCAAAAACATTTTCTCAGGGAAACTTGCCACTTTAAATGTAATGTCTTCTACTTCAAGTGTTCTAGCATAGGGCAACAATATGTGATGTGAAACAAACAAAAAAAAAGATGTGTGAGTATCAATATGTAAATACATATAAATATACATATATATATATATAGATGCAAATATATGCTTATATATACATGTATACATTTATGTATATATATATATGCATGTATATATATATATATATATATATATATATATATGTATATATATATGTGTGTGAGTGTGTGTCTGATGGTAGCTATGATGCTTCCATAGGTGGTATGCCGGTTGAACACTCTATGTTCTTACAGAGCAGAGTGTGATATAATATAAAACGAAAAATCAGTGATGCATCTGAACTCAATTTATTCGGCGTGTAGCTCGAGACGCGATAATTGTGTGGATCTGTCTGATTTTTCACTGATTTTTCGTTTTATATTATATATATATATATATATATATATATATATATATACACATGTAAATATATGTATATTTATATATACATATATGTATATATATATATATGCAAATATATATACATGTATATATATGTATATCTATATATACATGTATGTATATATATATATATGCATATATATATACATGTATATATATATATCTATATATACATGTATATATATATATGTATATCTATATATACATGTATGTATGTATATGTATATCTATATATAAATGTATGTATGTATGTATATATATATATATATATATATATATATATATATATATATATATATATTCCAAACATCGAAGCATGGCCTAGAATCAAAAGGCCTGTCTAAGACTAAAGTTCTAGTTTGTAGGAAGGAAAATAGGGCACCGGTCCCATCCGGGAAATGGCCATGCTCAGTGTGTAGGAAAGGAGTAGGCAGAAACTCCATTTTATGTCCCAAATGCAAAATAAGTGTGCATGTAGTGGGATCACAGGTAAGCTAACTAAGAATATAGATTTTATATGTGGCCGATGCTCAGGTGCAATAAGTAGCAGCAAGTGCCCTCAGAATACTAGCTCATTCCATTGCACAGATGGTTCTATAGAAATAGTGGACACCTTCCGTTACCAGGGTGACAAAATCAGCAGTGTTGGAGGGTGCTCTGAAAGTACAGTAGCTAGAGTTAGAACGGGATGGAAAAAGTTCAGAGAGCTTATACCACTATTGGCCGCTAAAGTGTTCTCTCTAAAATTGAAAGGCAGGCTGTATGATGCCTGCATACAAACAGCAATGTTACATGGCAGTGAGACTTGGGCATTGTGTGCAGAGGATATACGCAGACTGGAGAGGAACGAAGCTTGCATGCTCCGTTCGATGTGTAATAGTAATATACGTGAACGGCAAAGCATAAATGAACTAAGGGAGAAATTAGGAATAAGAGGAATCAGATGTTGTTTACTCGAGAGAAGACTACGTTGGTATTGTCACGTGATGTGCATGAAAGACGACAGCAGTATAAAAAAAAGTGCAGGGCGATAAAAATAGACGGTAGCCACGGAGTAGGCAGACCCAGAAAAACCTGGGACGAGCTGATAAATTCCGACCTCACACACTTACACCTCTCCAAGACATGTCGCTGGACCGAGATCTTTGGCGCTGCTCAGTAATACAGAAGACACGCCTTGCATAAGTACAAAGCGAAACCTACAATCAGTAGGCACCTCTAACAAAAACACCCCCTCGTCCCACCACCCCCACCCCATCCACACCACCCCTTTCGATGTAAAGTTATGTTGGTACCACAACATCCAGTCCTAAATAAATGAGGTTGTGTAGGTGTCACAACAAAAAAACACACAGTCCACGCTGTAATGTGGCCGTGTAGGTAACACGGTAAAAACCTCCCAGTCTACACTGTAAACCCGCCAGATAGTCTACACTATAAACCCACCAGACAGTCCTATACAAGCAAGACAACCAATCTTGCCTCAAGTGGGAAAATTCCCATCGAAACCCATGCAGGCGTGGAAGCTAGACGTTAAACGATGATGATGATGATGATGATGATGATGATGATATATATATATATATATACACACACATGTATGTAGGTATAAAATATATAATAAAGAGGAAAATGTGAAGTTGAAGATGTTAGGGTCCTTTACTAATTGAGCCGTTATACATATTTCAATGACGATAGATTTCATGATTTCTTCAGACAGCAAAAATTGATTAAAATGTAACATTTCTGAGGCAATTTTGGGTGTAAGGAAACCAACTAAAAAAGTGTATGTGTTTGCTTTACGTATCCGCTCTCTTCTAACTTTCAGAACATCCCGACAGCCCTGCATAGTCACGGGAGTGTGGGTGACCATTCAACTACAACCAAGAATACCACCAACCTTATTTGTTCTCTCTAGCTACCAGTCCTCCACCACCTCGGCTGACAACTTGATATGGTCAGTGAAAGTTCAAACCAACCAAAATTTATTTAATGCTAGCTTTGGTGGGCAGAAGAATTTTAGTGTTTTCGTACTGGCTACCCGTTTATGGCCGGATAATATACTGACCATCAACCCCAACGTGGGAAATTTACCTACTGCTATTGTTTATATACATATATAAACTGCAGAGGATATGCAACGGCTGGAGAGAAATGAAGCAAGTATGCACCGTTGGTTGTGCAATGTCAATGTGCGTGAACGACCAAGCATAGACGAGTTGAGAAAGAAACTGGGTATAAGAGAGATAAGTTGTGGTGTGCAGGAGAGAAGGCTGAGATGGTATGGACATGTGATGCGCATGGAGGATGATCGCTGGGTAAAGAAGTGCCAAGAAATCCCAGTAGAAGGAATACACAGTAGAGGAAGACCACAAAAAACATGGGCGGAGGTGGTGAGAGCGGACCTCAGATCGCTGAAGCTCACGGAGATAACGAAGGACCGTGACAACTGGAAAGATGCTGTGCTGAATAGGACCCGTCCAACCCTTGCAAGCAGGGAAAAGCGGACGTAAAATGATGATGATGATGATGATATATATATATAAGAAAATGAGTAAAGGAAACAAATAAATATTCATAAAAAGACTACAGTAGCAATTTCGATTTCTTTTCTTTATGTATGTATATATATACATGTGTATATATATATGTATATACGTATATATAATCATCACGATTTAATGCCCATTTTTCTACACTAGCATATGTTAAATGAGTTGTCCCACTGTGAGACAAGCCTGATCAGATGACTGTCTTGCTCATACAGAACTGTTTCTGTCTAAATTTCCACATTTAGTGTATCAACTGGGTGTTTTTTATTGAGACCCCTACATGGTCACTTTACAGTGTGGTCTGGGTGGTTTTTATTGTGACACCTATATGACCACTTTACAGTTTGTATGGGGTATTTTTTATCATGACACCTACACAACCACTTTACGTTGTGGTCTGTGCATTTAATGTCATGACATATACGACCACTTTACAATGTGGACTGGTGTGGATGAGGTATGTGGGGATTGTTGAGGTAGATCTAGAGTGGGGTACTTATTTGGAGAAGCGTGGGAGTGTAGTGATGTGGATGAACGGTGGGGTGTTAGGACATGGGTTGAGTGTAATGAGGTGGGAGGTGCATGGAAGGTGGAGGGTTGTGGATAGATGATGATGTGTTAAGATGTGGTGTTTAAGGAATGGAATGTTGAAGGCAGTGCATAAAAGATATAAGCTACAACCCATGCACATGTGAAGGTGTGACGTTTGTAAAGACATGTTGCATATACATACATATATATATGTACATGTATATATGAAGTGGTAAGAAAGTCTCAAGAGATCTTGACAGCAGAAGTTCTTCAGAGAAGAAACCCCATCTCATGCAAATGTTTCAGCCCTTAACTTCTCACAATCTAAGGGGGTTAAGCCACATTCAGTTCATGACTCATGCATACCCGTCTGCTCCCATTTAGTTATTTGGATATCAGAGATTAGTGTATTTCAACTGTATGGAGATTTTTTTGACAGGATCTAGCTGGAACATAATGATGGTAGTCATGATAGTGGTGTGATGTCAAAAAGTGTCACTGCCTTTTCTATCTATTATATTAAAGAATATGGAAGGGGTTTTAGATTTAATATCAGTATTATGTGGAGGGTTATACCACAGGTATGATTTCTTTCTAGTTCTTTTAGGAATATTATTTTGCTGGAATTCTATCCAGGATTTATCAGATGCTGCTTTTACCTTATTATTTATGTTATCAGTCATATCTCCAGAATAGCTATTAATTCTATTTTGGGTTTGTACGATTCTTCCCATGGTAACTCCATACTCCATTTATAACCTTAACTTTGATCTTTGTATACATATTTAGATTTATGTGTGTATATTGGTATGTGCATATATGCATTACTATTTGGATCTCATATATTTATATACTAATGCATGTGCCTGTTTGTGTGCTAGCTCCCCACATTTTTACCATTATCATCATTCTTCCATACACAAGATCACTACCATACAGCATTGCTATTTACATGCACACACTATACAATCTGCTTTCATTCTGAAGAAGAGAGCCTTTGTAAACAGCTGTAGTAGTAGCTCCCTAAAATTTTCCAACTGATCCTCATTCTGGCTACTGTCCTTTCGGAACACCCAACTTTACTGCTAATCTGGCCCTCCAGGAAGCAGAAGTTGTTGAATAATTCTGGGGAGCATTTTATAGGGCTTGCTTCCTCTGAGCTCTGGTACTTACTGCTCCTGTGCGTCAACCACATAAAAAGCCTACATTCTTTGCTAGCCTGCCTGTGATCCCACAACATCTTTCGTGTTCCCATAGCTTACATTCTGTACATTTCTTTTCTGCTTTGCTTTGATGTCTGGAATTTCTTCTCTATTTCTGACAATGTTTTGACTATGAAGATTAGATCATTGGCATATTATGAATTATCAGGGGTAGTTAGTTTTCAAATCCTCTGGTATAGCCTGAAGGACAATAATAAATAGGTGGTGGCTGAGGACAAAGATCTTGTTTACTCCCACATACACACTAAATTTATCCCTGTAACCATTGTTGACTAACCTTACTGACTGCACCTTTGTACATAGCTTGTACTATCTTTACAAGCAATTCCTCTACCTTTAGCTTCGGAAGAGCACACCAAGTTTTCACATTATTTAAATGGTTCTTTTTGTTACCATTAGCAATGTATTATACTTAAATAATTTTCATGATATGCAGGGAAGGAAAATTACCACTGTGTTGGTAGCAAATAACAGCCAACACATACCAACCTTTCACAAGTAAATTACAATCATTTTGACACAAGGGCCCTATTCAAGCTTAATTTGCCATAAATATCATGAAATGTTTAATAGAAATACTGTCAAACTAACTTACAGCAACACACCCAATTTCATATCACATATAACAAACAATAACTCCCCAATCTTATCACATACATGTAATCCCAAACTGCTTCTGATATACAGCTGACATAACCCCATAAATTGTCTGCTTTATTGTCTATGCCTTCAAATATGATGGTGTATTATGTAGGTGTCTTCATTTACAACACAACCATATGCTACATCAACATAGAATGCTTTCTATATTAAACCTTTTCTCACCAGATTTCTACTGAAATAATATACCTCTGATTTTCAATTTTTTTTTTGAAAATCCTCAAGAGTTTGGAAGGATTTAGTAATATAACTCAATTTCTCATTATTAAGCTGGTGTTTCAACATAACTTAATAGTATTTCTTTCATAAAATTATTATGCAAGATTTTCGATAAATTTAAACACTTTGAAACAAACAATTTAATAACATATAACCAGGAGCAGATTCAGATGGTTTAGTTTGGAACGGGAAAGTATGAATACTTTACAATGGAGATTGTACCAACATATCCACTCTTTCACAAATATCAAGTGCTTATTTTCATGTGAATGAATAGGAGAAAGGTTAAGTGCCTTGATCAAGATACAAGGCATGAACCGAGATGGAGATCTTATGAAAGTGAGTCCATCAGAACATGTGCCTTTGCATACAAGTGAATTGTGTGATATCAAAATATTTTAATGCACTTCTGTGACCTGATTGTGGAGAGGCAGTGGATCTGTGTCAGTGACCAAGTTGCAGGAAGTGCAACAAAACTTTCTGACACTTCATAAATAAACTTTCACTATTAAGAGGTAAATGGAAAATAAATGTAACAGCTTTTCCCCATGTTCTTAAATGGCGTAAATGACTGTTCCACAATGGAACTATTAACATAGTTCCTGTTATTGTTATTGCTCTCATCACTGTCACCATCATCATTATTCTCACCCTGCTTCTTCTTATTATTATTATTAATAATAATAATAATAATGATCCATTTAAAGCCAAAATCTACTTGAAAAGAGCCAGAGAAGAAGAAGAAGAAAAATAAGAAAATAAGGAAAAGAAAAAGAAAAAGAAAATAACAATAAAAAACAAAAAAAAAATTGCAGGAAATTGGAAAGAATTCCTACCCCATTATCATTTTTTAAAAGAAATTGTTGCAAGAAATTTCGACTTTCAAGACATTATTCAAGAAAAAGAAGAGAGAAAAATAATATGGTAATATCAGGAACATATAATATCTATCTGTTTTATAGAATGTCATCTGCTGAAAGTACATATACATGTGGGTAATTTAATGATTTAATATAAGTTTTGTGAACAATTTTCACCCAAGTTCCTATTAAAGTGGAATATCAATGGGATATTTTCCCATAGAAAAGTAAGAAATGAATGTCCATATATTTGTGAAAGGATAGGTTTAAGTGGCAATTTATTCACAATTACGAGGGGAGGAATTGACATAAAAGAGTTGTTGTTGTTGTACAAAAACAACAAGAATATAACCAAAATCATGATCGACCGTAGCATGAACAAGAGTGACATGACAACAACAAGAAAGAAAATGATGACAATAACGATGACAACAACAACAACAATAACAGTGACAACAACAGTGATGATGACAACAACAATAACAATGACAACATCAACAACAACTAATACAACAAGAACAGCCAATACAACAACATGAACATGTATGGAATGCATTGGTGTGGAGAACATGATCACAGGGAGAATTACTGTAAAATGGATGCCTGCAGCATTTTGGCCTAAAACCATTTTCTACAGAGAGAGATTTTGGAGTTGTGTTATTTTGTATTGTTTTTTTTTTTTGTTTATTTGTTGTTTATTTTGTTTCGACTTTAAGTCTCCTTGTATATTTTTTTCACCCTTTACAGTTAATATCGTCATTTTCTTGAAAAAACACAACTTTGGATATAATATAATTATTACTGATAATAATAATTGCTTCTACTTTTCGCACAAGGCCAGCAATTATCCCAGTGCAATGCTGGTACTTTATTTTATCGACCCCATTAATAATAATTATATTACTACTAATAATAATATTACTAATACCAATTGTTTATACATTTGAAACAAGGCCAGAAATTTGAAGGAAAGTTGATTAAATTGACCGTGTTGCATTTCACACTTACCCTCTTACATCACCAATGGCGATTTACTACTCTGCAGTCTATTGCTGCTCAGTGTAGATGAATATTTAGCATGGCAGTCACTCCCAGCAAAATAAGATTCAGATTGTCCAGGGCAGATGTTGAACTTTGTAAGTCATTGAGAAGGAAGACCAAGAAGGGTGGGAGTAACATCAATGATAAACGACCCCTTGAGACAAATGCAGAGCCCATAGCCATAATGAAGGTAGCTTGTCTCGTGACTCTGATTTAAATAAAATGAAGTGGCTGGGACAGAGGAGGATTCTGTAAGCTGAAGTGAAGGTGACATTTCTAGGAGGACAATGGCTTTGATCAAAAATGCTGCATGGGGCAGATACAGACTCTATAAGCTGTACTGAAAGCAACACACCCAGGAGGGCAGTAATTCCCATTAAAATAAGTCTGTATGGTGCTGACATAGACTCTGTAAGACATAGTGAAGGTAACCCATCTAGGAGAGTAGATACTGAATAAAAACTGATATAGGATGGAGAGGACACTTGAGTAAGACAACCTCTCTAGTGTTGGTGGTACAAATAATTGTTTCTACTTTTGGCACAAGGCCAGCAATTATCCCAGTGTATTACTGGTACTTTATACACTGGGATAATTGCTGGTCTTGTGCCAAAAGTAGAAACAATTATTTGTACCACCAACACTAGAGACTTTGTCTTACTGGACTCAAGTGTCCTCTCCATCCTATATCAAATAATGCACCCAGTTCACGATCTAAAGTAGCTGCTGATAGGAAGGGCATACAGCAAAAAGAAAAAACCTGCCAAAATTATGGAAGGTACAATATATAAGAGTCAAACAAGTTGCATACACAGGGCTAACACTAGTCATGTTAGTGCTGCACATAGTAGTGGAGGAGCTAGAGAAGTCATATGCAAGAATCCCTCGACTATGATCAAGCAATCACACAGCACTTTCTCCTTCTGAGTACAAAGAAATGCTACTCAAGAAACCAACCACTCTCAAGTTACAAATCTCAGGATTATGACTCTCAAACTTAGCACCCAGAAAGGTAAATCAAGTGAAATTGTGGAGCTGTTAGGGAGGATAGAAGTGGATGTATACAGTGTACAGGAAGTGAGATGGAGGGGTGCCTCAACATGACGACTCTAGGCATAGATACAAACTTTTTGG
The DNA here is from genome assembly GCA_964016885.1 of Eledone cirrhosa. Lineage (NCBI taxonomy): Eukaryota > Metazoa > Mollusca > Cephalopoda > Octopoda > Eledonidae > Eledone > Eledone cirrhosa. Next base: position 254,845,315 of record OZ024743.1, on the reverse strand, counting down.
GGGTAGGAAATGATGGGGTAGGTGGTCTAGATATTCTACAAGCTGAAATGTGACAGAAGTAGTTAAAGTGACATAATTATCAATTAGCTTAGAATAGTTGCACAAAATAGAATGATTACATTTACTTCTACCGATGTAACACACATAAAATTGAGTAAAGGACCAGTTCTATGAGAATCTTTTATAGACAACTTCAGTTACTGATGCAGTTGACTTCAATGGACGTTAAACAGTACCAAGAAGGATTCATTAGTGTTCACAGTGGCTATGGCTCAAGAAATGAAGAGAGAGTAAGGATCCTGTAATTCCGTGATGCAAATGAGCTAACGATATGAAACATAAATTTCAGGAAAATGGTGAGCCATCTGATCACATACCACTCCGGCAAACACAAGCCAAATTGAGTTCTTACTTGTAAAACGAGATAAATGGATGTTACTATATACAAAGGCCTTCCCCGTGGAAGAATGTGCTGCCCAATACAAGTTAGTTATCAATAACATCAGAATAAACATAAGACAAAACAATGGTGAAAAAAATAGACATAGAGGGTTTGGAAGCTAAAGGAGCTTTCTGTTAAAAAAAGGTCCTAGAGGATGCATTTGATTAGAAGGTTGATGAATCAAATACATATAACATAGAGGCCAATTGTAAATTCTTGCATGATAACCTTTTGCAAACTATTGATGAGACTTGTGGCTAGAGCAAAGCACCAGCTTTGAAAAGCGTGACCTAATGGTGGAACAACACAGTAGATAGAGCCATTAAAGCCAAGAGATAGGTATTGGAAAGATTGAAAAATTGCGAGTAACAGAGATCATTAAGAGGTAGCTAAAATAGAAACTAGATGACAGAGATAGGCTGAAAAAATAAAGTTTGCTAATGTCCTGCGAAGTGAGAATCAGAGATGTGAAATGTTCTTCATTGCAAGGTAGTGTGGCAGTGTGAATTGAGATGTTGGTAGAAAGTATGTTAGAAATGACACTGCTGGAGTTAACACCAATGATACTCAAAAGAAAGAGACCTGGAAATGTTATTATGAGAGCTGATAAATTGGAGAAAGAGCAATTATAGAGGCATGAAACTAATGGACCAAGCAGTATAATTAACAGAAAGAGTTATACCACACCTAATTAACAGAAAGAGTTATACCACACCAAATCAGATGAGATGTAGTTTGGTTTCATGCCCGAGAAAAGTATTACAGATGCACTGTTCTAGTAATATAACTACAAGATAATATATTAGGCAAGAATAAATCACTATATTTAGCTTTTGTTGATCTAGAAAAGGCCTTTGACAGAGTATCTTGATCTATTATCCAGTGGTCCTTAAGAAAATTAGGTGTATAAGAATGACTTATGAGAGCAGTTCAATGAATGTACAGAGGAGTTGTCAGTAAAGTGAGAATAGGAAGTGAATTTAATGAGGAATTCAAGGTACATGTAAGAGTTTATCAGGGTTCGGTTCTTAGCCTACTGCTGTTTATCATAGTTCCTCAGGCAATAACTGAGGAGCTTAAAAAAAAAATTGGCTGTCCATTTGAACATCTCTACACAGATGATCTGCTCTTTATAGTCAAATCTATAAATGAACTAGAGAATAAGTTGGAAACAGAATTTGGAATCAAAAGGGCTGAGAGTAAACGTAACCAAAACGAAAGTGTTAGTAACTAGGAAGGCAGATAGAACCCTCATTCATTTAGGAGAGTGGCCTTGCTCAATAAGTAGAATAGGAGTAGGCATAAACTCTATATGATGTACACAATGTAAATCTTGGATACACAACAAATATAGTAAGAAATCAGGTAGACTAACAGGAATATAAGACTATATATGTAGAAGATACACAGGGGTTATTGACGAGAAAATTGTCAGTGATTTCAACCTTTTCCAATCACATGAAAGATCCATAGAATTGGTTAATAGCTTCTGATATCTAGGTGGTTTATTAGCAGCAAAGGGGTTTGCTCCACGAGCATAATAAATAGAATAAGGATAGGATGGAAGAAGTTTAAAGGGCTACTCACATTATTGACTACAAAAATTCTCCCTATATACAAAAGAACAATGGTATGATGCCTGTTTGTGAAGTGGCATGGTAGTGAAATATAGGCAGTGTCTGCAGAGAATATGTGTAGGCTGGACAAAAATGAAGAAATCATGCTTTATTGGATGTGCAATGTAAATGTGAGAGAAAGGCAGAGCTTGGATGAACTGAGAGAGAAACTGGATTTAAGAGGAATCCAACGTGATGTGTAAGAGAAAAGACTGCATTACTATGGACATATGCTGTGCATTGATGTTGATTGCTGGGTGAAGATGCATCTGGAAATCCCAGTGGAAGGCAGTTGTAGTAGAGGTAATTCAAGGAAGATCTGGGCAGAGTTGGTGAGTGTTGGTCTCAAATCGCTGAGACTCACAGAGGGGATGATGATTGAATGTGGTGAGCGAAGAGACACTGTGCTGAAAAGAACCCATTCAAACCATGCAAATGTGGAAAAACAGTCGTAAAAATGATGATGATGTTAAGGATATATGCACCTAAGAACACATAGATTTCACACACAGAAAATGACATGAAAATCTAAAATGTGTTTTAGTATTCAGAAAAAATCTCATAGATATGGAATTAAAATAGGTTCCTTGATCTGAAATTTAATTTCCAAACGAAACTGAAATTGTAAAAAATTATATATCTTGTTCTTCAAAACTTCTAATGTTTTAATCCTTCAAATATAATGTAAAAATCAAATAAAATAAATAATAAAAAAAATGAAAAAAAAATGTATTAGAGACCAAATTAAATTTAATTTGTTTTTTTCTCTAGAATTCTAATGATTAAATACCTCTCAACCATTGGTTTTTCATTCACACTTTTATCTTCTGCATTTTCTAAACTTTCTAAATAATCTCTCGATCACTCTTCAATTTCCCTGCCTATCTCTCTTTTCATCAATGTCTACATCCCCCCTCTCTCTCTCTCTACATACTTCTTCCCCATTAAATATATTAAAAAAATATTATTCTAAAGATAGCTGTAGAAGGTGGCACATTGGCAGAGATGCTAGAGCACTTTTGTCCCAGCACTCTGCACCATCAGTTCAAATTTCACTGAGGGTTACCTATCGTTTATTAAATAAAAATAAAAACTGAATGTTAACCCTTCCACTTCCAGGTTCCTCATGAAAGACACTGCCTATGATTTCCAAATAGTTTTGAAAATATTCAAGGATTTAGAGCAATTAACTTTCTCATTATTTAGCTGATGTTAGGAACATAAAGAATCTTACATATAATTATGGTGGAAGGTTTTAGATGATAAATATAAAACACACCCAGTCCACCCTGCAAGAGGAGTGTGCTATGCCAATGACAAAAGCATCCAGTCCACTCCATAAGAGGTTCATGCTGGTGCCACAATAAAAGCACCCAGTCGGCCCTCTCAGGCAGTACTGTTGATGTCTTGAAAACACCACTTAGTCCACCTTATAAGAAGGTCATACTGGTGCAATGACAAAGGTACCTAGACAACCCTGATTTGATGTTAGAAAGGGCATATATCCATAGAAAGCCAAGTGAAAAACAGAGTGTATGAGCAAGATATGGTGACCTGAACTGCCTGGCCTCATAATGTTACAGCTCATGCAAGCATGGGAAATTGACATTAAACAGTGATGATGATTATGACGATAATGATAAACACTCAAAAAGGTTTTTCTATCATTAGTACCAATGTCAGTTTCAAGATATCTGGTATCAAAGTGTTAATATATATTGTCTTACTCTTTTGTACTTGTGCCATTTCATCAGCAGTAACCAACATCATCAAATCAAGTCTCATCACTTCACATTATTAAGCAGAGGTTTAGAAGTTAACTTAGTTTCTGTCATGAAATTATGATGTAAGATGTTTTCAGATAAGCAATATTTATTTTTAAATGGTAGTAAACTAGCCTTTGCTTATCAAACCTGAAAAGATAAAAAAATATTTGAACTTGGTAGGCTTTGAACTCAGAGGTGCCGATAGTAAGAACAAGTATCATTTTGTGTTTATGTTTTACTAACTCTGCTAATGAACACAGGCTTCATCTATGTGATAGCACATTACTAGTGTCTAGTTTATTATAATGATACTGTGAAGTAGGATATCTATATATATGAGCCTCTGTCAATAAAAACAGGCTTTATCCATGTGATATCAATGCAAGACATCCACATATCACCCTCTTTCAATGGACACAGATCCAATGGGATATTGATAGAAGATATTCTATATATCAACCTTTGTCAATAAATACAGACAGACTATACGATAATGAAGAAAACAGAGCCAATCAACAGACTGCATAAAAGAAACTATGTTTCCATTGATCTTTCCATTGCTGATACTATCTGTCTCACACAATTCTTTGCAGAAGGTGTCTGACACTTTAACAATTCCCCAATCCATTTGTCTTGGACTGGTACATGTTATTTTATGCATGATCTAAGGACTCTGCCA
>OZ024743.1:254833312-254835812 GCA_964016885.1 Eledone cirrhosa | reverse complement strand
TTAAGTAACAGCCGTACTAAGAGTGGGAAATGAAATTTTGTTTCATTTTTTCCGTTTATCGTTTTCGGTACACCCGGCCGATTAACCAACTCGATATGCAAATTGGGCTACTCACCCGTTAATATGCATAAGGTAAGTATATACTTCAACAATCTGGCAGGAAGGTATATGTTGCTGACGATAGCTAATAAGCTTGAAACTAGTACAGCGTTCCTTTGTCAGTGTTGAACAAACGAGCAACGATGGTTGCTGGACACTAAGGCTTAATACGGGATGTTTGTTTACAAACACACCGGACATTGTAATAGATGTTCGGTGAATCCATACGTACATATATATATGTTTGCATGTATGTATATATATATATAGATACGACTGTACGTCTGTATATATATATATATGTATGTACGTGTACATACTTATATTTAAGTAACAGCCGTACTAAGAGTGGGAAATAAAATTTCGTTTCATTTTTTCCGTTTATATATATATATATATATTGTACATAGATCTGTTGAATATGCATGCCAATTCTAACACATATATGTCGTAGAAACGATCGTTAAATAATGAACTTTTTTTGTTTAATATAAGGAACTGTTTCATTGTTTTATTCATTATTTTTTTAATACTTTATCTTGACTCTGTATTCCGTTTATCTTTCACCGAAAGTGATTTTTGAATGCATCTCTTCTTTCCATGATATCCGGATTACATTGAGTTCTTCATACGGATTGGACACTACCGTAAACTCTTGGTAGATTTATCTACATAATTTGCTCCTATTTTCACGGAAATATTCGTATTTTTGTACTGTATATGTGTGTGTTAATTTTATATTCATGTATATACATATATATGTATGATTTTATAACCCCATATACATTTAGTTGAGCTCTTTCTATTGTCCATTATCCATATCACAATGGAAAAACAATACTTGGGAACCTCTTTAAAGAATATACCAATACCTTCTAAGGATGACTTCTTACTCCTTATGATACAGAAAACTAACCAATTTATCAGAAGAGTTAGATGGAGAGCCTACCACTTCGATAAAAAATCTAAATATGCAGATAGGAAATATATGTATGATTTTAATACTTACAAGAATCCATCACACAACTCTCTACTTGAAGACTTTGAGAGAGACCTTTTTAATTTAATTAAACACCTCAAATTTAAGAAGTATAAATCTGTCTTTCAAAGGGACCTTGATTCTACCCTATTGGACCTAAAAAAGTCTAAAAAAATCCATGTCCACTCGGACAAAACTGGAAACTTGTATCACATGGATATTGAAGATTATAATGAGTTCATATATAAAGAACTCAGGAAAAATTATAAAAAATCTAATAATGCGTCACTCACCAACATCAACAACAAAACACACAACATAGTAAAAAAACTAAACATTGAAGATAGAACTGAACCTTTGGCATTGAAAAGACCACACTTCAACCTGAAGGATCATAAATCAAACTTTAACTCAAATCCTTCTATAAGACTTATATGTCCCTCTAAATCTGATATTGGAATAATTAGCAAAACAATTTTGGATAGAGTCATCCCACAAATAAGAAAACATGTTAATTTACCACTCTGGGAAAATACTTCCCAGGTAATTAACTGGTTTAAAAATATTAGATGTAAATCTTCTGCTTCATTTCTACAATTTGATATAGATAATTACTACTCTTCTATATCACCTATACTCCTGAACAAAGCTTTGATATTTGCTAAAAATAGATCTAACTTAACTTTGGATGACATTAATATTATTACACATGCTAGACTAACACTTATTGAATTTCAGAATGAATACTGGACCAGAAACACATATAGTAATCTATTTGATATTACTATGGGTTCAAGCGATTCTGCCCAAATTACTGATCTTGTGGGCCTCTTTCTTCTTTTCAACATAAATGCTTCCTTTCCCCACCTTAAAGGTGGTTAATATCGTGATGACTGTCTTCTTCTTTCCAACAACCTTAGCCTCTCAGAAATAGAAAAAAACAAAAAGCTTATTAGAACTTTCCTTAAAGACTATTATAGTCTTCATATTACTTTTGAAAACACAAGTAAAGTAGTTAATTTCCTAGATATAACTTTAGACTTAGCTACGGGTATCTACCAACCTTACCATAAACCCAACCAAAACTTACACTACATACACTCACAATCTAATCACCCTAAATCTATCCTTAAAAACCTTGCATATAATATATCACTTAGAATTTCTAACCTTTCGTCTAACCAAGATGTATTTGATAAAAATGCGACCTTCTATAACGAAGCTCTAGATAGAAGTGGCCACAAAAATAGATTAGAATATATACCTTCTACTAAAAATACTATAAACATACAACCTAATATTACCAACAAACACCAAATGAAAAGTACACACCTAAATGCCACCCACACTATACCCCAAAATACCAACAACTCCTCTAATATAAAGTATAGTAACTCTCAAAAAACTACTCATCATACAACT
>OZ024743.1:254820812-254828312 GCA_964016885.1 Eledone cirrhosa | reverse complement strand
CATGTTATAAAATGAGTCCCTCATCAGTGATTTACCAAACGATCATGGGTATTTCATCGCATTAAAAATTATATACCTCACGTTGGAGCGATAATAACTAAAATAAGTTATTAGGACAATAGAAACGCGTAAAGCGAGTGAGACAAGTAAACAACACAGGGGGAAGCTAACCGAAGATGGAAATAAACACAAGCAACATAGTTATTCTTTCAGCATAAGCTGTGTGAATATATGAGCGAGTCAGAAAACAGACCTTTCGCTAGTGAATCCGGTGTTAGAAAGAATGAAAACCGTTTTCCCAGCGAACGGGAGGAAGAAAGAAGGGGAGATATATACATATACATATATATACATATACATGAGGCCATGCTGGGGCTCCACCCTTGTTGCTACACATTTTATCTCCAGCCTGTATTGGTTGGCCTCTGATGCAAGAGGGAGTTCGTTGCTACTGCCCTTAGGTTTCCGTCGTGCCTTGCTGTGGACTCATCCAGGATCCTGGATAGCAAGGTGTTGAGATGTTTCTTGAAAACATCCACGTCCACACGATGCAGTCTCGATGTCAAGCAGTGCACATTTCAAATAGGATTCCTTCTTGTTTTAGCTTTTTTGTTGTGCATTCAACTGGTTTGAGAGATTAGTTCTACGTCTCATAAGGATTTTCCTGTCTCTGGGAATAAGATTTTTGTGTCTGTTGGTCTTTTTCTCCGGGACAAACTTTTGGCATATAGTTTGTATTGTTGTCATGAAGTGTTGAAAATGTATGTTGGTGTCTTGTGTGCTGATGTCGCTCCATATTTGCTTCCGGATTTCATTCTTGATCTTTTCCAGTTAGCCTTGTAGAAGTTAAGGCTGGATAAGTTCCTGGTGCTTCTTCATGGTTGTGTCTCTGTTGACTCTCTTGGACCACATATCATTAGTTCTACTAAGTTATGATTCGAGAAAATCGTTGGGGTCACCTTTACATTGTTGATGAGCACTGCGTTGATTGTAAAACGGAGATCCAAGACATTCTCGCATCTTGTTGCGAGGAGTATTGCTTGTTCCATGAACAGCCTGTGTGTTAGGGCCAGCAGGGACTCCATCAGTCTCTGTTCTAGTGATGTCATTCCAGGGAGGATGTGGCCCTCAGGCCATTTGACCTTTGGCAGGTTGAAATCTCCCAGCAGTAGAATGTTAAGACCCTGGTCCAGTTTGTCATGGACCTCTTCTATCCTACTGAGGCTATCCTCAAATTTACCCTCATAAGTGGGGGCATCGGGTGGCCTATATGTGACACATATTACCATATTTAGTTGCCTAATATGTACTATCAGTGTGTCACAGACTGAGTTTGAATGTGTCAACAGTACAATTGGTGTAGCATCTTCACGGATATACAGAGCAACCCCACTATGAGTTCTCTCCTTCCCGTACGAATGAAATACAGAATATTTTGGTATATGTATTTTCGCACCTGCTATACTGATTGTCAAGTGCGTTTCAGTCAGTGCCATTTATAATGCTTGTTTGCTTATGGCTAGGTCTCCCAGGTAGGACATTTTACTCCTGTTAGTGAGTTTCACAAGACCTCTGGTATTCAACAGCAGCACTGATGTGACATTTGGCGTGTCAGCAATGGTTGTCGGTGTGGCACCTGGCCTGGTGTCAGCGGTGGCCACCCTGGCTCCCTTAATTGTGGGGTTCTCAAGTGCTGGTGTGAGTGACCCTGGCTCTGAAAACGATGCAGCCAGGTCAGGTGTCCCTCAATCTTCTCTGCCATCACTAAAAAATTATTTTACTCTGCTGCTGCTGCCATCTGTATCTCATCTGCATATGCGTGCCTTCTCCTTTTGGCTGGAGTGGCACTCACTACATCAGCATACTTCTGGGGCAGCTTGCATCGGTTCTGGTTTTGGCTGGGGCATAGTTTTCTTGGGGCCTGAGGTGAGTCAATATACAGCCTGTCCCTGTTTCTCCATGCCAACAGGTCCTGTTCCTGTAGAACTTGCATGTTACCTGGGTTGTCTTGCTCCCCGTGTCTTGGCTCCTTCTGTTCTTCCTTTGGACAGTTGTCCACTGGTCCTTTTCTGGTTGGTTATCTTTCGGAAGGTGATTTCGCTTCTCACCTTTACCGCTTGCCTGTTGGTTGGCTGGCCTGCCTTCCTTGACTGTGGCGGTGGGTATCTCATTTTCTTTCAGAAAGCTTGTGCAGTGTACTTTTCTTTTTCTCCCTCCCCATTTTTCTCTTCTTTGAGGACACAGCTTAGTGTGGCACTATGAGGACATAGGCCCTCTCAATTTCTCTTCTTTCTCTGTCTATTTGCGCCAAAGTCCACAGAAAGCCATGGTTCTTCAGAGTCTACACAATCTTTTTGCTTGGTGGTGACCCATCAGCCAGGTTCCATCTCTTGATCAACACCTTTAGTTCCATCTTTGACCAGTTTTGCTGGCTTTTAATTTAATTTCTTCCTTGCATGCAGTCCATGCAGTTTGCTGTCGAGGGGAGAGAGAGACCTATAGCGGGAAGAGTAGGGAAAAGGTTAGAGAGAGAAAGAGAGAGATAAATCCAGTGAGAAATTTAAGGAGCGATTTAGAGGGAAAGAGAGAGGGAAAGAGAGCTTGTGCGATCTAGAGAGAGAAAAAGGAGAGAGGTAGGAGAGACAGAAGAGGGGAGAGAGAGAACTTGTGCGATCTCTCTCTCTCTCTCTCTCTATATATATATATATATATATATATATATATATAGAGAGAGAGAGAGAGAGAGAGAGAGAGAGAGAGAAGTCCAGTGAGAAATTCACGGAGCGATTTAGAAGGAAAGACAGAGAAATTTTGTGCGATCTAGAGAGAGAGATAGAGAGAGAGAGAAAGAAAGAACGAGAGAGATAGGAGACAGAGACAGCGTGAAAAACAGCAACAGAGACTTGAACCCGGTCAACGTTAATTATAAATATTATTATTATTCGAGACACCTCGAGAACACGTGTTCGCGATTAAAACATAAATAACCAAAACAAAATGTAAACAAATGATAATAATATGCGAATATAAAAGAAGACAAAATAAATTAAAATAAATTAAATTAATGAAATCCAAATAAGTTAAAAATATCGAATCGCGAAATATTTAGATAAGATCTGATGATTTTAACTGTAGATATCGGTTCTTTTTACAAATATACTTTCAAACTAAAATAACGGGTAACATATACATAATTGTTTCTACTTTTGGCACAATGCCAACAAATACACAGTACATTACTGGTACTTTATTTTATCGACCCTGAAAGGATGAAATGCAAAGTTAACCTCGGCGGGATTTTACTGCCAATCCACCAATATAATGTAGTGTATATTTAATCCTAATAATTATTACAATATCAATATATTAAAAACAAGAAACAATAACAAATATATATATGCCCACTGAATTAAAAATAAAATAACATCAAATTACATTATTTGACTAACTTTCTATATTCTGTACGACAAACACGTGTGTCTCGTCTAAGAAGAGGAACGAAAAATATCTAAAAGACCAAAAATAAACGTACTAAAATGCAAAAATACGAAAAATAATCACGTCCAAATATAGGTACTTATCTTTTACAAAGGTTGTTGATCAAGGTAATAAATTAACTCAAGTAAAACTTCATGATTCCTGTCGATTTAAATTTCAAATCATGCACAGTAAGGAATGCACGTCTTTCTTCCAAGCTACCCCGCCGATATATATATATATATATATATATATATATATATATATATATAGTAATAATAATAAATTTGAAGACTAAAATCCAAAGAGGGCTCGATAAGGATAAATATATATCAAATATATAAGAACCGTAGAGCAAATACTTATTAAAATAACAGATTAAAGTTTAACAAAGAATCGCTGCTTTCACCCTTAACGGGATCTTCTGAAACTAACAAAGTCAATCTGTTATTTGGATAAAAAAATCTAATAGTACCCCATTCGACGTGAGTATGGGCGCCGCGATTCTGAGATTACTGATCTTATCGGCCTTTTCCTTCTTTTCTCTATCAAGGACGAATTCCCCAACGTGGGAGGTGGGTTGTACCGTGATGATGGTCTTTTGACCATGACTAAGTGCGGCCCACGTGCTTGCGACATGTTCAGAAAAGAGCTTACAGCCTTCTTTAAATGCTTCAACCTCTCTATACAGGTTGAGGCCAACCTCTTGGTCGTTAATTACCTCGACGTTACCCTCAATTTATCGAATGGCTTGTATTACCCATATAGAAAACCGAATGATACGCTTAATTACATAAGTAAGCATTCTAACCATCCTGCTAGCATAACCAAGAACCTGGTAAGAAACGTTTCTTTGAGGCTTCCCCGTCTATCTACTAACGAGCATATGTTCAACGACCATTCCACATATTACAATGAAGCTCTTTCTCAGAGTGGTTTTTGTCGATAAAGTAGCATATACAGAGTACGAGAATAGACCTAGAGGAAATAGATCCCGACGCATTATATGGTATAACCCACCATATAATATGGAGGTGGCTACACCATTAGCTAAGATCTTTCTCTCCCTTATTACGAAGCATTTCCCCCTACACATAAATATAGTAATATTTTTAATAGAAATACTATTAAAATGTCTTACTCTACGACTCCTAACCTTACACATAACATCACAGCTTCAAATTTAGCTAAACTACCTAGCCGTAGGAACACATGCAACCCTGTAGTTAGTACTAACTGTAATTGTAGGAATCGGGTTGACTGCCCCATATCGGGGAAATGCCTCTCTAGTAACATTGTCTATAAATGTAAGGTTGAAACACCCACGTCCCGTAGGGCCTACATAGGGTTAACATCCAATAGATTCAAGCAGCGTCTTTACATGCATACCCATTCTTTTCGTTACCCTTTAAGAAGGAATATGATGTCACTTTCAGCTTATATCTGGAGTCTAAAAGACAACCACAGCCAATATAAGTTACACTGCGAGAACCTAGCTAGGGATAGATCGTATAACGTAAATAAAAGACCATGTGACCTCTGCGCCGCTGAGGCCCTGGAAATACTCTACGCCAAAGACCACATCTTAAACAAAAAATCTGAGGCAATTTCGGCTTGTAAACATAAATTACACAAAACTTTCCTGTATTACAGCCCCACATTATACCCTAACGGATAGTACGATCTATACGCGGATGTTTTACGTCTTGATGTGGTAGCTAAGTATATGTTATGTTTATACCATTACTTATTTGTATAGGTAAGTATATATTACCTGTATGTTTTGTGAAGGTACGTATACTTTCTCGTACGTATATTTAATTGTATATGTTATGGCGTATATTTTATATATTCTGGTACATATGCTTTTGGTTATGTGTATACGTGAGTTTTGCGTCTGTGTGAGTATGCGGGTTCGTACGTATGTAGGGTGTGTGTATATGTGTACTTCGTGTTTTTGTTGACGTACGTTTCCGAACATATGTGTATTTACATGTAGGTATGTGTGTGCGCTTGTTATATACGTATTTATTTATTTATATACGTTTATTTAATTGTTTGTGTACACGCACACGCACACACATACACACACATATATATATGTGCGTGTATTTGTATACCTGTAGCGAGTGTTGTCACGTATGCTTGTGTATGTACGTATTTGGATGTGTGTATGTATTTATTTAATTTCAATTACCTCTGTATTTTATTTACTTTATTCTTAACTTTGAAGCCGAGAATCATTCGGTTACCTAGTTAGAATGTTAGTCTACGACTTCAGTTATACCATTTACGTGGTTTTGTCTTTGCGTGCAATTGTTCTCCACGATCCACATATGACGTATTATCTTCGTTTTTTCAGTTCATTGCCAGAGAACGTCTCTATGAACCACCCAATAGAATATTAGTCTACGACTTCTTTTATACCATAAATGTGGTTTTGTCTTTGCGTGTAATTGTTTTTCACCGCTCCAAATAATGACGTATTATATTCATTTTTTCCCGTTCTTTGCCAGGGAACGTTTCCACGAACCAAAGTATCGTCTTCATGTCTTCCCCCGGTTGCAACGTTTTTTGAAATATCCACTTCTGCGTTCACAGATTGGCTTTGTTAGTTTCAGAAGATCCCGTTAAGGGTGAAAGCAGCGATTCTTTGCTTAAACTTTAATCTGAAATATATATATATATATATATTATATATTTAAAGAAGGGTCTTTTTAGTTAAGAAATCGTTAAATGGATTAACATGGTTATTAGATGAAATAACAAGAATAAATGATTTACTTTATATATAAAAGGTTATTTCACTTGAGTCAAAAAGAACAATAAACATATTACCACATGTTGCAAAGGTTGATAATGTTATTTTTGTTGTTGGTTCATGAAGCTGATTTAGAGAGAAAGAGAGAGATACTGGTCTGTAGTTGACTATAGACCACTGTGGCCTGTAGATAGCGGTGAATCTTTCACATAGTTGGACTGTATCGTAGTGCTCCGATCTCTCTGTATTTCTGTAGACCTCTGGGGCCTGAAGGTAGCAGTGAATCTTTACATAGTTTGTTGCTAGCGTAATGCTCCGATCTGTCTGTATAAACGTGGGATGATACAGGCTTTATATACCTGTCGCTTTCTGTCTCACACCTTGAGGAGATAGCCGAAAAGGGTGGTGACCTAGAGTTTGACCTTTAGGTGTCATCCAAGGTTCAAGGCATGGACAGGTTTCGCTACATATATATGATGGCTGCCCCCTCGTTATCGAGTATTACCATTGCACGATATACCATTATTAATAATTATTAATTAATTCTATCGTGCAATGCCTGTGCGTGAAGATATTTTTTAAAGTGAGGAAAGGCTGTGCACTGAGCCAATCCCACTCTCTGAGCGACAGGAGCTATAACCCGAAAAGAAGAAAAGATCAACATCATCGGTAACTACTGAGCCGCAGGTTTTATGTCGGAGTTATCCCAGTTTCCTGAGTTTCCTTCTAGAAGAATGCCCTGACAAAGGCTAGGGGTCCTTCACTCCCAGTGGTTTAACCGTGTGGTGTGTGTGTGTATATATATACATATTTACACACTTTCAGATGGCCGTTGACTCTTATGAGTTCTTCCGCCCTTTGTCAGGTTTCGATTTTTGTCCTGCAGGGTGTCCGAAATCACCCTCCCTCCTAACCAAGTAAACTTGGTGGGGTTGCCGGTTTAGTCACTGCCGACCCGACCATGCGACAGGTTTTACTGGGTTACATGTTACCAGTAGCACTCAAGAGTAACCCGACAGATATATATATACATACATATATACACATATATACATATATATAGATGTATACATTAAGACCCTCTTCCTGCTATATCAAGCGTTAACCTAATATATACCTTCCATATACTGTATTGATTGTGTTGTTATTTCTGTTTACCTTTTGCATACATATATATATATCAACGCTTACGTGGACCTCTCAAAATTCGTTGGATTTCCTGATTGGACTTTCACCTCGAAACTGGATACCAACCCGGAGTT
>OZ024743.1:254680812-254815812 GCA_964016885.1 Eledone cirrhosa | reverse complement strand
GCAACCTGACTCCCATGCCATATCATATTACCATTTGACCCTTTCCTATGCAGAAAAGATGTTTAATTATTAATTACAGGAAACTATCATATATATCTAATTATACAAACTCATAAAAGTGATCTTTTAAGGTTCAGTAATACACTCTCTGTGACCTGTATCTTAGAGGGTTACCTAGTTCCTCTAAATGTAGTACCAGTCTTGAACATGAAGTATCTTAAGCAAGTGGCAATATCAGATCCTCCAAGGAGAAAAAGGCAGTGCTTTTCAGAGCTTCTGATACTAGTGAGAGTGAAGGTGTCCTCAGACTGAAGACGTAGCCCTAATGTTTGAAATGGAGTAGACTCTGCAAATGGCACTCAAGGGGAAGTGGGGAATGTTATATCAGACAATGCATTAGGTCAAACATCATAGTATGCCAAAACAATTTTCAGAGTTGAGAAAGCCAGAATTAAAAAACTGGCTGAAAAGTAGAAACTGCACTGCATCATAAATCTCTCTAGCAATAATATATACTTGAAGACATGTATCTCTCTCTTTCTCTCTCTATATATATATATTTATTATCCTTATCGAGCCCTCTTTGGATATTAGTCTTCAAATATATTATTATTACTATATATATAGAAGAGCTTCTACAGGACTAGAACTGTTTCATTCGTGAGAAATCATCAGGAAGCTTCCTGATGATTTCTCACGAATGAAACAGTTCTAGTCCTGTAGAAGCTCTTCTATATTAAAACATTTATACTCTACTATGTATTGAGTACCTTACTTACTGTGGTTACCTTCGATTCAACCCAGAATAACTTATATATATATATATGTGTGTATACATAATCAACATGATCCTCATTTTATTATATTTTTCCATACTCAAATGGCTTGGATGGGCTATTACAGATTAAGTACATAAGTTACTATCCACATAGAAGAGCCAGTGGAATTTTGTCTTGTCTACATGTGTTTCAGTTTGACTTGGTTTCTACAATCTATACATTAATAGGCCTTCCTAAGGCTAACTACTATATATATTTTATTGGATACATTTTCATTTTCTCTCTTTATTGGCTGGAACGTAACAGGGTAATGTGTATGTGTGTTTTTACATATATTGCCAGTTGATGAGTAATGCTAAATACTATAAGTCTCATGACTTATACAAATATAGATAGACATATTCTGATTATAATCTTCATTGTGTCTGATGAGCTAATTAATTTTAGAATCGAGCTGGTTGTAACCAATTAAAACTTTGAGCTGGTCATTTGTGAAACATATGTTACATGTGATTATGAATTTATACAACATATTATCATCATCAATACCATCACCATTACATAATCTCTATTCTTCATACAACATATCTCAACCATAATCAATATCATCATAATCATCACCATCTTCATAATTATCAACAACAGTATAATTCTAATTATTGTAATAATCATCATCACTGTTAGGATAATTCAGTTGTTCTCAGAATCTGATGTCACATTCATTCCCATGCAATCTTATGTTTCCTCATTTTGAATTATCATCTAGTAATATTTCACCTGAGTACTATATTAATATAAACAAACTTTTCAAACCTCAATAATATTAAAGTCCTCAATGAGAGGAAGTCAGACGCAGCAATATTTTTGTGTATGTGAAGTGTTAATTATCGTTGGGAATGTGCATGCGCATGACTTTGTTGTTAAAGTGTTTGTCTCACAATCATAAGGTCGTGAGTTCGATTCCTGACTGCATGTTATCTCCTCAAGGAAGACATTTTAATCCACGTTGCTCCAGTTCACTCTGTTGGCAAATATAGGTTGTACCTGAAATACACATTTTGTGTCATGGTGAATCTCCCTGAGAACTATGTTAAGGGAACGTATGTCGGTAAAATTACTCAACCACTTGCACATTAATTTCATGAGCAGGCTATTCTGTTGATCCTATCAACTGGAACACTTTTCATCGTAACTGAAAGAGTACCATTAAATATAGTTGGGAATATTACTATTTTATTTGATGTGTATATACAGAAAATGAGTTGGCATAAACTCCATACAATGTACACAAGAGATGGAAAGGCATAATGGGTAGACTAACAGGAAACAAAGACTTTGTATGTAGGAGATGCACTGGAGTAATCGAGGGGAAGAGCGGCAGTGATATAACATTTTTCAAGTATCTGAGAGGGTCGATAGACGTGGTTGATAGCTTCTACTTTCTAGGTGACTTAGAAAGCTACTTCCACTGTTGACTCCAAAATGTTTCTGTCAATATACAGATTGTCGACTGTATGTTGCCTGCATGCGAAGTGTGATGCTTTATGGTAGTAAAACATAAGCTGTGACTGTGGAGGACATACATTAACTGAAGAGAAATGAAGCAACCATGCTTTGTTGGATGTGAAATGTAAGCATGAGAGAAAGGCAGCACTTGAATGAACTGAAAAAACAATAGGGTTTAAAAGCAATCTGAGGTGGTGTGCAGAAGAGAAGACTGCATTAATATGGAATATGATGCTCATGAATGATGATTGCTGGGTGAATAAATGCCAGGAAATGCCAGTGGAAGGAATACAAAGAAAGTAGAGGTAGACCAAGAAAACCATGGGCAGAGGTGGTGAGAGCTGACCTCAAATCGCTGAGACTCACAGAAGAGTTGATGAATGAAAGTGATGAGTGGTGAGATGCCGTTCTGAGAAATACCTGTCCACCCAATGCAAGTGTGGAAAAACAGATGTAACAACAATGATGATGATACAATATACACACTTTAGTCGGGAAAACTGCTATTTTATTTAATATATATATATACAATGTACACTCTTCTTTCCCAGTCTGGATTCCTCCCCAAATCTTGTCTGGGATTTGAAATATCTTGGAATCCAAGGTTCTCTTGTTTGACAATCATAATCAACATTAATTTAGCCATCATATTCATATCTCTTATAACCTTGACTGACATTCTAATCAATAGCAAAACTAACTACCAACACCTCCACCACCAGAACCAATACCATCAGTTGCAGCATCCCTACAACCACCAGTGCCACCACAACTACCAACACCATCTCCTTATAGTCAGATCTCTTCATCTACTTTTACATTTTTACATGAAAGACATGCATTTGGCCAATAGTGAAGAAATAAAGCTATCAAAAAAATGGTCTAGATTCCAACTTCTATCTTTCAACACATCACACAGACACACATGCATATATATTTATAGATATATATACATGAATGGAGAGAGAGAGAGAGAGAGAGAGAGAGAGAGAGAGAGAGAGAGAGAGAGAGAGAGAGAGAGAGAGAGAGACGTAACTATATATATACTGATTAAACCAGTTTTCAACAAAATGCTTGTTACTTTGGATAGTCGAGTGTGACTATTAGAAAGAGTCAAGGCCCAACGGCTGAGCTCTTTCTAATATATATATATATATATATCATTATAGCATGGGTTAGACGGGCACATATACATATATACACATATATATACATTATGTATATATGTATGTATGTGTATATATGTATATATATATATATGTATATATATTGTGTGTGTATATATATATGATACACACACATATGTGTGTATATATATATATATACACATATATGTGTGTGTATATATATATATGTATATATGTGTATATATAGTGTGTATATATATATGTATATATGTGTATATATAGTATTTATATATATATATATATACATATATATATATATATATATATATATATATATATATATATATGTATATATATATATATGTGTGTGTGTGTGTGTGTGTGTGTATATATACATATATACATTTATACAGATATATATATATAAATATACATATATATATATATTTATGCATACACATACACCTACTTTATCTCTGATCTAAAAATACCTTTTTTCATTACACAAGCTAACTTACTGGATTTGATTCATTTTCTTAAAATATTATCATCATCATCATCATCACCATTATCATCTTCAATTGCTTTTGTGTTGCATTGATTTAGAATTATGTTGTATTTATCTTTTCAGGAAGGATTCCTCCACTCTAATAGTAGTAACAACAATAATTGTGACTGATATATGATGAAAATTGGTGAGTTGTGTATGCATGTGCGTGTATACGAATGTGTATGTGTACGTTTGTATAAATGTGTACGACTGTGTGGAAATGGATAAATGTCTGCATATGTGAATGTATGCATGTATATGGGCACCTACATGTGAACAAGTATGTGTGAATTAGTGAAATGATTCACCTAAGGGGGAATTAGTTAAATCTATTTTCATAATTCTTTTAACCCATGAATAATCAATAGATGTGTTTGTATGTGCGTGTGCATGAATGTGTGTGTGTGTGTGTGTGCATATATATATATATATATATAGAGAGAGAGAGAGAGAGAGAGAGATGGTTATGATTGTTTCGATAAAGCTGGTGTGTTATAAAGTGTAAACACAATGACGAAATTAGAGTAAAGTAAGAGGACCAAAATAATACAATAGTTTTACTGGATATTTAATTATATTTCGGTTTAGAAACTCTTTATCAAATGAGAAGAAAATTGAAGAGACATCTTATCATGAGATGTTCTTTGTTGTGATGGTGGAAAGGCTGGTAGTGGAAGTTGGTCAATAGAAAGGTGACAAGCAAGACAAGTGTAGTTATAATAGCGAGTTGTCACCATGTAACTCATATCTGTTATAGGTGATTCATTTAATTCTGTTGATGACAATAGCCTCTTTGATGCATACATTTCTGATGTCCCTCATAACGGTATCGATTGTGGCTGTAATATCTCAAATGTGGCATTTTTGCCCATGTTCTGACAGAAGAAAGGAAGCAATCATCATTAACTTCAGCATCCTCTTCATCATCATCATTATTGTGTTCTTTGATATTTATATATAGTTCTGGACAGAGCTTACAATGTATGAGCCTCCCTATTTGTTATAGGGGATACTGTATACCACATTATTAATCGGGCAATTAGTGAGGGTGCATATATCAGTGTGCTGGTCAGATTTTGAACAAGCACCTTCTCATAGAATACCCTGAATGCACCAGTTTTATATACACAGATGCTCCTATACATTGCTAGACATATAGCAGTGTTGATCCTTCAATGCAGTGCAGTAGCTTTAGATACCCTATGCCAGTCATTGAGGTATGTTTGCAGAGATATCTACTTTAAATTATTAAACCAAGGACCGTAACAACGCGTTACCATCTTTTTAACAGATAGCTGAATAACAGCCTTCAGATGTTAACAGACTGATAGACATCCATATGTAAACAGAGAAGAAAAAAAATATATAGTGAAAAAATTAAAACTTTTGGGGTTTCTTTACAAATCACGTGTTATATGGAATAGAATTTGAAAAATACAATGACTGAACTTTTAGTTATTTAGAAGGTTTCTGTATTCATGTGCCAAGTAGTTTGTTGATTATTATATATATTTTTGTTTACTTTTATTGGTTTCAGTTGTGTTTACAGACTTTTCAAAAAGAGTTTCGTTACAGTCTTGCGAAACATATTTTTTCTTTATGTCTATCTAACATGCTTGGTCGCTTGTGTTCTTGTTGAACACAAGTAATGCAACTGATTGTATCGTTGTTGCTTATATCAATGAGAATATGGTTCATTTCAAGAGGCATAATTTAAGTTTTTTTAAAATAATTTTTTGTTTTAAGTGTGTAAGAAATTGAGTTCCGACTGGAATTTACTCAAGAAAAATATTTTCTTATTATGTTTTGTTATTAATAAGTTTTTTTTACTGAGTGAAATTTTTACTAAACTGGTAGAATGGGAATACATTTAAATTTGGCAGAATTCGTCCTTCACGTTCCTCTATATGTTGGCTTAGAAGGATCTTTCTGGTGTGTGGGTACTGATTTGTTGACGATAATCTGTCATTCGTCTACAGAGTGAATTTCCTGTTTGTCCAATACAGTGTTCGTGGCAGCCTTTACACGTTATAATGTATATTAGATTCTTCGATTTGCAAGAGAAGTCATTTTTAAGTTTAAAGATAGGATCGTCTTGAAAATTAAATTCATTACCTTCTAACAGATAGTTGCATACTCCACAGTGAGATCGATTGCTCCTTCTTCAGGTTCTTTTGCATTCGTTAGTATCTTTTTTAGTGATTTTGGTTGTCCTTTCCTTTTTATGGATGGATGTTTTTTTTATTTTTTTGTCATTTAGTAGGATAGGTAAGTTTAATTGTGTGTGTATGCATATCTCTGTGTTCTTTGAATTGAATGTCGAAATATATGGTATGCTATTTTTCTTGTTTTGGTTTTGTTTCTCGGAGCATCTGGATATTGATTTGACTTGCGGTTTGGATACTATTGTTGATTAAATTAAACGGATGTTGGTACGAGTGTGTGATGGATGAGAAGATTTAAAAAGAAGTGGGCTTATAATATATATCAATTTGT
Source organism: Eledone cirrhosa (assembly GCA_964016885.1). Classification (NCBI taxonomy): domain Eukaryota; kingdom Metazoa; phylum Mollusca; class Cephalopoda; order Octopoda; family Eledonidae; genus Eledone; species Eledone cirrhosa. The sequence goes on along the minus strand of OZ024743.1, from coordinate 254,809,354 downwards.
AATGTTCAGTTTATTTTTATTTAAAAAGAAAAGGATAAAGATCCCGTAACTCCTTGTGGAGTAATAGAGGTACCGTCGTACGACGTGTCTAGGGCACATTTAAACCTGGTAGGGCCCAACCATCTCCAGCTCTTAACAAATCGATTTTTTTCTGTAGAGGAAAATCGACTCCAGAACCGGACTGGTACTTTTTTTTATCGAAAGGATGAAAGGCAAAGTTTACCTTCTTTAGGATATCTAAAAATGGAAATATTGTAGTGCTAAAATCCATACTGAATCGAATTTTATTTTTATATCATTGATGAGGGTTTGAAATTTCTTTAGTTGTTTCAAAATTCTCCCGCCGTATTTTTGAAGCAGTCATCCAATTACCTCTCTGAGTTCTCTTTTATGTAATCGGCGAAATCATTCCAATAATATTTTTATTTCAAATAATATATTTACATATGGTATACCATGACTACTTTGGCATATATAGGCGCAACTGTTGTCCCTATGGGTTCCCTAATTTCTGTCGGTAGGCTATTTCATCGAACATGAAATAATTGTTTTTTTATGTGAATTGAAGTCCGTCTATGATGAAATTCTTATTGAAGCGGCGACCGTGTAAGTGTTCTAGCTTATATTATCTGATAGATGGTTGGGAAAATCTAAATCAGGTAGCATAAAACTCCGAATGTGTTTGAGGAGTGGTTTCAATAAAATGTCTAAACAGTTGCTTAAGTGGCATCATTCACAAATTGGACCTTCTATAATAGCTCTTAGTTTTAAGTCAGATGCTATCGGTATATTAACACAATTAATCTTTGCCATTTTGCAGATCCCATTAATTAATTTATGTTTATGTACTTTTGTCAAACCATTCGTTTTACATCTAAAATTAGTGAGACAGTCTAATTCTTTAGCAGTTAGGCAGTTTTGATATGGGTGTAGGAAATCAGTGGGTTGTTTCATAACTTTATGGAGTTTGTAGTCTTTGGCTTCTTCATAGTATTGTCCTGTAGCATACTTTGCCACATGTACGTTTAATGCTTAGAGTATATAATGACAACAGCGCCTCCTTTGTCGGATTCTTTTAAGATAATGTTTTCGTCCTGTTTCAGATCATTTAAATGCTCCCATTGTTGTGTGGAAAGTTGGACTTTCTTTGTGGCTTTTTCAAGTTTTTCAACTGGAAAATTATAGATGTAATTACAATATTCATCAAGAGCTTCATTTTTACCTTTTCTGGGGTAGATATTCCTTTTTGTTTCTAATTAGTGATTCATCGGTGTCTATCTTTTCGAAAATTTGTTTCGCTATTCTGAGTCTTCTACAAAAGTCGGAAATTTCATCTTTAATTTCTGTTATATATAGTTTTTGAGGAGTGTGCGTACATTTTATTCCTTTACCTATAGCGTCTATTTGTATAGGTTTTAACTTTTTTTGTGAGAGATTGGTCCAGTATCCCAGTATCTCTGGTTTATCTCTAAAAATGTTTGTTAGGATAGCGTTTCCCTATATTATTCCTACTGTCTGTATTTTTTATGTTGTAATTATTGTGTATATCTATATTGTGCAATTATTGTGTATATCTATATTGTACATACTATTCTGTTCTCTGTACCTGTTCCTTATGTGTTGACTTTGGTTCAGTCTGAAATTATTCTATAATATGGGGTCAGTTAATCTCTGAAGTTTGGATTTCTGTTTGTCGTCCTGTCATTATATTTTTTTCATATTAATTTATTTTTAGGTGATTCTGGTTTCGTCTGGAATTATTTATCTACATCTAGGTTTGGGGTAAGTTGTGTCCCCTTGATAGTCTATTTATGTGTTCCAATGGTGGTGTTTGTCTTAGAAATTCATTGGTTAACATTTTGTCAAAGTTTCTATCTAGGGTTAGCTCATATAGGAATTGTCTTTGTTGATAGGTTGGATATTGGAGTTATGTTGTGTGGATGGTATCAACGTAGCTTTTCGTGTTGTTGGTTTTTACTTTCTTAAGAAATGGGTTTTCTGAGATGTAATCTATTTTGAATTGTTCTTCATAGAGTGAGAACCAGCTTTCGTTCTTCTCCCACCTTTGTAATGAAATTCTTTTTTTCTTGAGATTAATTCCCCGTTCTAACATTCATGTTTCCATTGTTTATGAATGTGTTCCAACTGCCCTCTATTGTACTTTTATCAGATTTCGATTTCACTTTGTCCTTGCATTTTTGTTTATGTGGAATGTGTATTTTCTGAGGTTGAGGTTCTTATTCCATATGTTGCCTATATATTTTTTTTATAAGGGGAATATCTATGGGGACATTTTCGAATGATTCTATAGTGATGGGTTTCTTCCAATTGCCTTCTTTGAACGATTGTTTCTATGTGTTTACAATGGTTCTATGTTATGGTTGATTTGGCTGTCTTCGTCTTTTCTTGTTATTTTTCTGAGTTTATAAAATTTGTCCAATTTTCCCATTAGGGGGAATAATTTTGTGAGGATTTCTACTTACACACACACACACATATATATATATATATATGCATATGTAGACATATATGCATATTTACATACATATGAATGTGTGTGTGTATATAAGCAGCGGGGTTAAGAGGTAATTCACATATTCTGTATATTTACAGTTTCATGATTATATGTTTCTATTTGGTGAAAATTTGTAATATTTCACTGTATCAAAGGAGAAATTAAATGAACATATTGTTTTAAGGCAACCATCTAAGGATGAATGATATTGCTGTAATATTTTATAAGGAGTTGTTGTTAGATGACACATCTGCTTTCATCTCAAATACCTTCTCTCTCTTTCTCTGTATACACATATATATAGTAATAATAATAAATTTGAAGACTAAAATCCAAAGAGGGCTCGATAAGGATAAATATATATCAAATATATAAGAACTGTAGAGCAAATATTTTTTTAAATAACAGATTAAAGTTTAAGCAAAGAATCGCTGCTTTCACCCTTTTGGGACATAGAATGGAATTTCTACCTACTCCTTTCTTACACATTAAGCATGGCCATTTCCCTGAGGGCACCTGTGCCCTATTCTCCTTTCTACATACTAGAACTTTAGTCTTAGACAAGTTGACTCTAAGGCCTTTTTATTCTAAGCCATGCTTCCATGTTTGGAACTTCCTCTCTAGTTCAGCCATGGATTCAGCTATGAGAGTTAGATCATCTGCATATAGAAGTTCCCATTAAGCCAGTCTTAAACTCTTCTGTTATAGTCTGTAGGACAATAATAAACAGGAGTGGGCTAATGATGGAGCCTTGTTGAACCCCTACTATATTCATTGTTAATTCTAGCCTTGCTGACTGTTCCTCTATACATGGCTTGTATAGGTCTCACAAGCCATTCTTCCACTTCTAGTTATCTAAGAGCCCACCAGATTAAGGTGCGCGGGACTCTGTCAAAGGCTTTCTCAAGGTCAACAAAAGCTAAGTAGAGGGGCATATATATATTGAACGAAATACATAACAAACTGGTGCTGGTGTATACCCTCTTAGGTACTCTGAGTTTCCCAAAGTAAGTTGATTTACTTTGATCTTCAGCCTTTACCTCTATGATTACTTATCGAGGGCTCTTTCTTTGGTGATTACAACTATACATTCAGGTTATATATATATATATATATATATATATATATATATATATATAGAGAGAGAGAGAGAGAGAGAGAGAGAGAGAGAGAGAGAGAGAGAGAGAGAGAGTGGCTGACAGAGTGAGTTGTAAAACATCTGTCTTTCTTGATATTTGTAAAGAAACACCTCCATAACATTTAAGGAAACTCACACATTTATTCCATCATTTAAGATAGTTTGTTCATAAACCAAGAACCTAGACATTAAAATACCTATATATTGATATGTTAAAATTAATATATGATTTATTTTCTTATCTCATAGTGGTTGTTTTTTGTTATATCACTGAGGAAGTATACAAATAAATGGGTCCTATGCTTTTATCCCTTCATTAATATATTTCTAATGAAAGATAATGCTTATGCTTTTTAAATCCTTTTGGCAACCATTAAGAACATGGATTCATTTATCTAACTTTATTATTATTATTAAACTGGTATTTGTAACATAATTTAACATATGTTCTTACATAAAATTATAATGGAAACATTTTAGATGAATATTTTGTTTTGTAAAAGCAGGGGAATTTTCATATAGATTCATATCAAAAGTGTTAAATGTTTACTCTTGAAGTGTTTGCGTTGGTGCCACAATAAAATGTATTTAGTCCATGCAATACAATTGTAGTAATGGTGCCATTATAAAATGCACACAGTCTATGCTGTAAAGTTGTGATGCTTGTATCACAATAAAATATATCAGGCCATCCTTGCTATACACAGACACTGGATGAATGCATGCACAATGGTTTTGTCACCTTGTGCGCATCTTGGAATAGTATGTCTGACAGCACATACATGCCTGTAGAATTTTTGTCACATAAGCAGTGACCCTGATAGCACTGTCAAGCCAAGAATTTCAGGAAATTATCTATAGTCCCTGGGTTAAAAGCTCTCTGGAAGAGACTGGTGAGTTTGATTTTGTTGATGCCCAGAGCCTCTCCAAGAACATCCTTGCACTTACCTACCACTAGTCCTCTATAGCTCACTAGAGTGGAATTTCCACAGACTGCATTGCCTACCTGGGAGAGGGCTGTGAGCACCTGACAACATTTCAGATGCCAGGAACCCAATCTTGCTCTTTGCTTGACCCATGATTTCAGCACGGTCAAAGAGAAGAGCTGCAGAAAGATTTGTCTGACAAACAGCGAACCCACTTCTTCACCATTTAGGCATATCTGGAGATGCTGTAGCCTCAGTGCATGTTTGCACAGCATCATCCATGGCATGCCCAGCCTCCCATGTAGAGCATGCTGGTAGCAGATAGACCACCTCACCAATGAAACCTATCCCTTCCACAAGAAATTGAAGAGCAAGCTTTCCAATTTGGTCTGGCATGGATAGGGGGCAAGGCTCTAATAGATGAAGGGTGCAATGTACACATTTGCCACTTCTGCCTGCCATTTCAGGGATAACTTCCTTCTGGCCCATTTCTGGGTGAAAGTGGCAAACCTTATTGATACCTTATCCCAGTTCATATCCATCCGGAATTTTGATCCAAGCCAGACTTCAAACAGCTTTGGCAGTCCATTCATCAAGTGTCCAACAACGCTGTTGAATGACATGGATTTGCTTTCTTGAGAACTCCCTACTACATGTCGTTGACAACTTCCCTTGTGAACGTTTACTTAACTAAAGTGCAAATTTACATGCTAAGAATGCTGTGTTAAACTTCGAGTAAGCAGGTCCCTGTCAATGTGATCTATCTAGGCCGACAAAGCAAAACCCAAATTTGCGGTTTGAATAGGTGACCAGTTGAAATTATGGACACACTATGCTATCCCTATCTGCTAATCTATTGAAAACCCTATCTAAATAGGATATTGTCAACACTATGTGATTAGTCCGGGCCCACACAAGTGCATTTGGCAAATCTAGTTGGTACCTATCAAATAAAAACTGCCTGATAAGATTCTTGAGGCTTTTACATCCCTGCTTCTATCTGCTACTCCCGCACAATCCCAGCATGTGTCCAAAATGCCATTCCAGTCCCCCATTAACAGTAAACAATGAGATGTGTCTACAAAGGCTTCCAGATTCCTGAAGAAATCTGGCTGTCCAGCCCCAGTAAAAAGTCATCATCTTCGCTATTGCTCATGTCAAGGACCACCAACTTACCATCTGGGTCCAGAAAGATCTTCCTTACCTTGAAATCCAAGCCTTTCCTAAACCACACTGATACCAACCTCCCATTTCAGGCTGACTCAGAGACATGAAATCTTATAATCATCAAAAATGGAAGCTAGTGCATACATGGTGGACACTAGTTCTTTCAGTACGCTTTCGACATCTGCCTGTTTTGTTGGCTCAGGAAGTTTTGTGTCTGAGGATATGTATTTATAAGAAACCATTTTTTCTGCATTTCTGCCAACAAAACGAGGATGGGGGAAAGTTATGCCAGCTGAGGACTTTTCCAATTTTATCAGTTTGGCTGCTTGAGCCAAGCATGTGTCATTTCCAGTAATGTTCTTAACATTTCATCTGTGTTAGTGTTATTTTAGTTTTTTTTTTTTAGTTGTTGCAGTGTTCGGGTAGTGTTATTGATGTTTATTTTGGCAGTGCTTACTCTCATTGTGGTGGGGTTTGCAGCGTTCAAAGTGATAGACATTGGCTGAAGTGCAAAGTCTATTTCATTTGCAGTTGTTGCATGAGATTTTAAGTTTTGGATGCTGTTGTCATTGTTTCTGAATTTTGGCTGTTCCTCTCTATGAACAGCAAGCCATTTTCTTTAGAGGATGCAAAATTTGTGTCTGGTATCTTAATGTTAACAGAAAATTGAGGGGCATGATTATCTCTACCTGTAGCCCCCCAAGAGCTACAAATAGGGATAAACTATTCAGTCCAAGAAGATACTGATAAGTTTAACTACTAAACAGTAATGAGTGTTAAATATAGAACAAACATATGGAGCTATTTATGACACTGTGTCACGATACAAAACAAAAAAAAAATAATAATAATGGTTTCTGATTTAGGCACAGAGCCAACAATTTTGTGGGAGAGGAAAGTCGATGAAATTAACCCCATTGCATTGCTGGTACTTTATTTTATCGACCCCATAAGGATGAAAGGCAAAGCTAACCTTAGCACGATTTGAACTCAGAATGTAAAGGGTGTCTGACATTCTACCGATAATACCAATCCCCCAATAATGATGATAATAATAATGTTAAACAGTCAAAATCTACAATGAGAATATTATGATGATTGAATATTATTTTTTTAAATCAACAAAAACTAACCTAATCGTTATTATCTTCTAAAAATATCTTGAAGTTAAACACAGAGAAATCTAATTAAACAAATACCCTAAAAAATCCTTCCAGAAATTATATACTTTCGCAGCATGCTACTTGATGCTACATTCTGTTTAACACTTAATATAATTAATTAAAATAAGGCTGTCCTTATTATAACAACTTTTTTTTTTTTTTGTTCAGAATTTGAACATTGCAGTTTATAAGCAAGTAACCATTTCAATAAATCTTTTACTATTTGGTATGTTTTTGTTTTACATATTATTTTTCGTTTTTTGTATTTACTTCAAAGTCAAAAGCCACCTAGTGTAAAATGAAAAAAAAAAATTAAAAAGCCTTAAGGAAAAGAGAGCTTAATCAAGGAGTGTAATTTTATTTTATTCCAGAATTAAAATAAACTACAAATAAAATTCCTATGATTAGTACATTATATGACAATTCAGTTATATTGAGAAGCAACTTTCATTAGCATTTTCTCCAAAAATGTTAATACCTTTTACAATTACTCTTAAGAAAAAATGAAATTTACAACTCACACCTATACAAGTTTTGCTGGCGTTCAATGAGGTTCTATCTCATAAGTGGTTTCGCTGGTGTTTTAATGATAGGGAGACCAGTCCTATCAGAAATTGAACCAATATGTTTATGATCATAAATCCAACCCCCAAACCCTTAAATATGCAGTACAATTCTAATCCCACAACCAGAATACCCATGTCTTAAATGTATGAAGTATGAGGTAGGTCTAAATCAAGTAAGAAAGAACTGCGTGAAATTTCATAGAATACATGTGTCTATAATAACGATGCAGTAAAAAGAATGGCCAACAAAATCCCTGAACATGAGAAAATAAGAGTCTAGAGATGTTTAAATTGTAGGATTGTGAAATTTGTTGTTCTGAATAGGCGGCAAAGGACTTATAAGATAATATAATTGTTTCTACTTTTGGAACAAGGCCAGCAATTACTCAGTGCATTACTGGTACTTTATTTTATCGACCCCGTAAGGATGAAAGGTAAAGTTAACCTCGGCAGGATTTGAACTCAGAACTTATAAGATAATATAATAAAAATGAAACAAAAAAGTTAAAACTGAAGCATAGCTATGTTTTTAAAAACATGCCTCTAAAAGAAAGGCTGTTCTTTCACCATATATATATATATATATATATATATATATATACACATGCATAGGTGTGGGAGATGGCAACGTTAATGTGGTCCACCCAGTACAGAATTCATTCCAACTAATGCCATTAATTGATATATGCACAATGTGTACAATCAACTTGATTTGTTGTCGAAATACTTTTGATCATAATTCTTATGAGTCATCACTTCAACAGACCTTTAACATTGATGTCATATTAGTACAGGAAATACATATTGGTAATGTAAAGAGCTGCTCTTACCATCACTAACAGGTACAAGCCACTGAGAAGTACTCAGCCTTCTCCTGCTTTGAAAGTCCACTCCCATACATAGCTGCATGCTGGTGACTTCAACAGCCACCACTCTCCTTGGGCTATGCTACAGACAACAAGGCTGGGAAACAGTTGGAAGCATGGGTTTCAGACTGTGACAGCTATCTTCCTTATGGACCAAACAATCTGACACGCTCCATTCTAGTCACTGGAAGAAGCATTACAACCCAGACCACTGCTACCTCTCCAAATCTTTCAATAGACGTCCTGTTCATGTTTCTCAAAAGATACTACATAATTTACCCTACAGCAGACATAGACAAGCTGTGATACACATCAGCATAGATATTCCTGTAGTACAATTCAAGCCACTACCATGTTGGAACTTCAGGAAGGCCAACAGCTTAGAGGTGGAGGAACAAATCATCAGCTTGAAATCTGTTCTTAAGAATTATACTTTAATTTGTAAGATTCTGAATGACACTGTTAAGAAACACATCTCATGAGTCTTCCATCAATTTTACACCCTTTGCTGACTCCCGGAATCTGAAAAACTTCTCAAGAGCTATGAGGCTTCCATCTCCATATTTTCCTGCATTCCTTGTTCCGTCTTGTGTTTGTTCCGATGTCACTAATAACTAGCATGTGTTGGGCAGCACATTCTTTTCTGGGAAAGGTTTTAGTATTTATTATTGTCTGTATATCTTGTCTTACAAGTAAGAAATCAATTTAGCTTATGTGTTCACCTGATAAATATGTGATCTGATGGCTGTCTGTTTTGCCGAAATGAGTGTTGCAAATGGTTAGTTCATTTGCATCACAGCATTCCATGAGCCTCATCCGCTCTTCATTTCTTGAGCCATAACCATATCTGCCATGAACTCCAGTGTACATATTGAACCATATTAGGATAGATTCACTGAAGTCGCCAAAACGATAATGTCTCTGTCATTAGTAACTGAGGCTGTCTGTAAAAGATCCTCATAGTAACAGTCCTTTTGTTCTTTACTCACTCCCGCTATGTAGATGTATTTGTCACCATTCTATTTCCCATAGCGATTCTAAGTTTGATAATTCTGTCATTTACTCTAACTACCTCTATCACCTTATCTATATATTTCTCAGCTAGTAGAATACCTATACCACATAACCCATCATCATTTCCTACCCAGAAAAGTTTGTATTTAAGTTGTTTGCTTTGAGTAGTCACACTGAGACATACTTCCATCTCACCTCTTGTACACAGGATACATTCACGTCTCCTCTCTAGCAACTCCACAATTTCTCCTGATTTACCTTTTAGGTTGCCCATATTGAGAGTGGCAGCCCTGAGATGTGTTACTTGACAGTGATTAGATCCTGGAGCAGCAGTTCATTGTAATTGGAAGAAAAACAAGTTGTGAGATTGCTTGATGAGTGAGTGGTTCTCACACATGGTGATACTAACCATCCCTCTACCTTGAACAGCTCTAACCTGTCTTGTTTTAGTCCAGCATACACAATTGAACTAAATCGTATGTGTTATGCTTTCCATAATTTGAAGTGTTTTGTGACTGGAAGCCCTTCCTACCACCAACAACTTTACAGCGTGAACTATGTACATTTGTCATGCCACTAGCACTAGAAAGGTGTTACTGGTCTCATGTGTCTTCGCCACCCTATATCAGTTTTTATTCACAGTGTCTACTTTCCTAGGGTTGCTTTCACTCTGGCTTACGAAATCCAAATCTGCCTGATGCAGTCATTTTTAATTGTAGTTACTGCTGTCCTTGATAGATTGCCTTACCTATGGCTTCTAGAGTCCATGTTTTCCCCAATACAGTCATTTTAATCAGAATTAACACCCTCTTTCATGGGCTGCCTTCAATCCTTGCTAACTATTCTATTCAGAGTGACTGCTCTCTAATCATCATCATTATCATCACCATTTAACATCCATTTTTCCATGACTGTATGGGTTAGACGGGTTGTTCATGTTATGAGGCAAGTCTGGCCAGTTGGCAGTGCTTTGTCTTGCTCAAATGGGACTGTATTTTGGTTGGGATTTTTACAGTTGCTTTTCCTTCCTAGCACCAAACACATTCACAATGTGAAACTGGGTGGTCCCTTATTGACGGAGGTTTGGCCAGTTGGCCATGCCATGTATTGCTCACAGTGAGACAATGTTTGGGCTTGATTTGTATGGCTGCTGGATGCCCTTCCTACCACCAACTATGTTTACAGTGTGGAACTGGGTGGCATCATTCTGCTCAGAGTGGAGCCAGAATTTGGGAGTGGAGTGATCCCATTATGAGGGAGATCTGGCCAGTTGGCCACATCATGCCTTGCTCATAGTAAGGTTGTGTTACTGAGTGGACCTATTATGAAACAAGCCTGACCAGATGGGCATGCCGTACCTTGCACAAATCAGCCAGTAGACCAATATTATGGGAGCTGGGTAGGCATGTTATGAGGGAGGTCTCATCAGTTAGCCATGCTGGGACCTGTGTTGCTCATAGTGGGATTGTGTTTTTGGCTGGGATTTCAAGACAACTGGATGCCCTTCCTAAAGCAAAAGCCACGTTCATGGTATGGGCTGAGCTAGGCAGGGTTGTTGACTTGGGTTTTTGTTGTACTTCATAACGCCAGATGTCTTGTTCATGTATCATCTCCGTTGAGAGGTTCAGCTGAGCCAGGTCAGCCTTTATCATTTCATCCCATATCTTCCTAGGTCTTCCACTTTTGAGGCACCCTACATCCTCGAGCATCATGCACTTTTTTATACAGCTGTAATCCATGTGCATCACATGTCCATATCACTGCAGCCTTCTCTCCTACACACAGCATTTGATCCTTCTTATGCCCAGTTTCACTCTCAATTCATTTACATTTCACCGTTCATGCACACTAGTGTTACACATTCATCAGAGTATGTAGGCTTCATTTTTCTGCAATCTCCTAGATCCTTGGGATGCAGTGTCAGGCATCATACAGTTTGCACCCAGGCATCATACAGTTTGCCTTTTATCTTGAGTGAGAGATCTTTTGTAGCTAGCAAAGGCAGCAAATCCCTGAACTTTTTCCATCCCATCCTTACTCTGGCAACTGTACATTGTACACATCCTCCACCATGGCTGATTTGGTTACCCAGGTAGCAAAAGCTATCGACTATTTCTATTGGGTTTTCTGTGCATTTAAAAAGCTTGTTCTCAGAGGGTTTTTCTTATTTTCCCTGTGCAATGTCCACATATGGTGTCTGTGTCTTTTGCTAGCCTGCCCGATTTCTCACTTGTGGAACCAAAATTTACATTTGAAACATAAGATTGAGTTTCTACCCACACCTTTCCTGCATACAGAGCAGGGCTATTTTATTGATGCAATCTAAGCCTCGTTTTTCTTCTGGGCACTAGTATTTTAATCTTTGCTAGGTTGTCTTTAAGGACATGTATATCCAAGCTGTGCCTCCATGCCTGAAATTACTTCATTAAATCTGCTATGAGGGTCAAGTTGTCTGAGTATTTGAGTTCCAATAGACAACCACTCTTAAATTCCTCTGTTATAGCCTGTGGGAAATCATGATGAAGAGTGGGCTAAAATAGAGCCCTGATGGGCCCCCAATTATACACTGAATTCTTCATTTTACTCATTGTTAATTTCTACTTTGCTATATATAAACATACTTACACACACACATACATACACACACACACATACATAGATACACACACTTATATTGCATAAATGATATTTGTGAACCATTAATATAAGTTGAGTGGGAAGGGGAGAAAAACTTTTAATGAATCAATCAATATTGTAATTTCTTTCTATTAACATACTTTACAATATTTTGTTCACCTGTAATAGAGAATTAAGCACACTATATTTATTAGGAAACTTAGTTGAAGTACCTGTCTTAATCATGGCTTACATCTATATATGGAACATGAACACTGTCATAGTAAAGACTTTAAATTCTCATTTAACATGAGTGTGTATATATATATATATATATATATATATATATATATGTATGTGTATGTGTGTGATAAATATGTGTGTATAAATGTACATGTATGTGTGGATAATTGTGTATATACATATGTATATATATATATATATGTGTGTGTGATAAATATGTGTGTATAAATGTACATGTATGTGTGGATAATTGTGTATATACATATATATATATATATACACACACACAACTATACACACACATGTATACACACACATACACATGCATATATATATTGATATATCATATACATATGTATGATATGTATATGATATAAAAATGTTATATATATGTATATATATATGTATATATATATATATATATATATATACATCTTACATATATGTATAACATACATATATCTATATATCATATACATATCATACATATCTATATTAAGGAACATTAAGTTTGACCATTAAGTGAAAAGATTTTTCTTTTTCCTGAAATTTTCTATCATTAATCTTTAATACTTACTTGTTACTCATTGCAATAAATTTCAGATTTTCATAGTAGAAATTGAAGCTTTTCATAAAATAGAATAGAATAAAATAAAAATATTATAAAAAAGAGATAGAGAAACAGGAGTTTTAGTTTCTGTCTAAAAAGATATTTATCATCGGAGATTTTACAAGCGACTTTCCTGATAAAATGTTTAGTCTGTGTTCACACTGAAAATGGACATTAAATACCCAAACTGTCTCTATTTTACCTGATAGTTTACGAAATGGCGCTGATAATGTTAAAACTCATTCAAAGAAGGTGAAGAAAAAGTTCAGACTGTAGAGAGATAATGGACTAAATGCATATTGCACTATTTAGATTAATTTCTTTTGGTTGTGTGTTCAAATCATACCAAGGGAATTATAATGAAATAAGAATTAGTTAATCACTGCAAAATAAATGCAATTTCCAGGTCTATGCAGGTTGAGCTGGCCTCCTATGAGAATGCATTTAATGTGGTTCCATGGTTGTGTTAATAATAAGAGCCACTGTCCTCTCTTAAAAATTAATGTGAAATGATGTAACTTGCTCAAGAACAGAATGTGCTTCCTTGCCCAGGAATCACACACAAAATCTTATGATCATGCATCTAACACCCTAACCCCTGACCAGATGCATTCACAAAACTACCATTGAATAAATTTATTTGATCAGCTCTGCTTGAGCAGATTATTGACACAAAAGAAGCTGGCTGAATGAATCCTTAACTCTTTCATTACCATATTTCTAATGAGATACATTGCCTGTGATTTTCGAACAAATTGATGTCTTAGGGACAGTAACAACAAAAGTAAGATCATGAATCTTGAAATTTGGAATTGAGATTTAAAGTCAGGTTGTACAGACCTGAAATAAAATCATTTTGCCTCACACTATCAATTCTGGTGAACCATTTCTTTCAATAATAATAATAACATTTCCTTCAATAATAATAATAACAATAACGATGACAATGATGATGATGATGATAATACAATAATAAATGCAAAGATCTGGAAATAGAGATCAACCACATGTGGAGGATGACAACAAACATTATCCCCGTGGTAATAGAAGCATTAGGATTAATACCCAAATCATCAGATCTGCACTTTAGTGTCTTTCCCTGCAAGATCAGCAAATATAAGCAACAGAACATTTGACTACTAGGAACAGCACACATTCTCAGATGAGTTCTCTCTCTCCAATGAAAACAGCTATTACCCTAGGTTCAGGAAAATGAAAACACAGAAGAAACAGCAACATAAACTGTGAAAAAAGATGAAATCTAAATTGAAAACAGATCTCCAGAATGCCATGATAAAACAATGGCAAGAAACGCATTTACATGGGTAATACCTGAAAAACCTGAATAGAAAGGAAGTGAAAAAGTAAAATTCACAAAACTGCCAAAGAAGCATTGGACAAAAAACCAAGACCATTAAATTTCCAATCACAGCGCAAGATCAAACCCTCACGACAAGGAACCACGAAAAGTACATAATGAAGTAGAACAGTAAATAATTGAGAAAAACAATGAATGATAATGTTTCTGTCTGCCAAGTCTTAGTCCCCCCAAAAATGAATATATCCACAGATATGATAAAGTTGGGAATTACGTACACTAGATGTTATGTCAGCACTACAAAATACCATTAGAAAAAAGGATGTACCAGTAAAGGTGTCAGAGAATGATGAAGCAATCATATTCTGGGATATGCCAATACACAGAAACAAGAAGATCAAAGCTAACCAAAGAGATATTATAGTCAAAGACAACAACAAAAAATTATCTTATATAAATCCCTATAGTTGTTAATATAACCAACAAGAAAATGGAGAAATTATAAAAATATAAATATCTTGAGATAAAAATAATCAAAAAGAGGATGATGAAAACATAAACAATCCTCATAACAATAGGTGCACTGGGAATGATAACAAAAACACAGACAGATACATAACCAAAACCCCAAGACTTACAAACATGTGTATCATACATAAAATAGCACTACTAAACACTGTACACATATTACAAAGTGTAGTGTCAACACAGTAAAAGCAACACCAAAATCAACACTGCATATACCCAAGGTGCAGAGAGTTGTGCTCAGTAATGCAGTGAGGACATGCAATAAAAATAATAATGTTTTCCAAGATAGGCACAATGTCAACAATTTGGAATGAAGAGAAATTCAAGTCTATCAACCACAGAACTTGGCTGGTACTTTATTTCACCAACCTCAGCATAATTTGAACTCAGAATGTAAAGGGACATAACAAATACTAAAAAGTATTTTGTCCAACACTAATGATTCTGCCAATCCCCTGCCATCAATAATGATTTCTGACATAGGCACAAGGCCAACATTTTTAGTGAGGTTAAAGTTGATTAAATCGATCCCAGTGCGTAACTGGCACTTTATTTTATCGAACCCATAAGGATAAAAGGCAAAGCTAACCTTGGCAGGTTTGAACTCAGAACATAAAGAGCCGTAACTCTATGTCACTAACCAATTGGAAATCATTTGACGCATAACAAGTGATTTGGGCCATTTTTCTTGCCATCCATCATGTCCTTTAACCAAGTAATTCAATTTATGTTCTGTACACAGGCTCCTGCGTGGGAGGTAATAACAGTATGATGATATGCATGCATTTTTTATTCATATTAAAGTAAAAATGGTGTAACCTGGGATCAAATCAATATCGAAGTATAACCTAGATACCTGCACTCCCTCTTCCTGGGGTGTGGAGCAACATTTATTTCATAGTTGTTCTATATCTTTTGTTATTTCTTTCTTCACTTCCTTCATGCCCACCCCTTTCTTTTTTCAGCTTCCCTCCACCCACTTTCTTCCTCTCCCATTCCTCCATTCTTCACCTACCTCTCCACCCATTTTCCTCCTTTCTTTACTTCTTCCCCGCTCTTTCTTCATTTCTTCACCCCTCCCCCATTAAATTCTTCTCCTCTCCCACATCATTATGACTCCCTGCTCCATTCATTATTTACTCTATCTTTATTGATGCCATCATCATCATGGTCAACGTGATCATCCATCAATAACATCATTATCATTTTACCTTCTCCTACACACCATCACCACGGGGATCATCATCGTCCTTCAGCATCTGTCTTCATTGGTCACATGTTCACAGAGCAAGTTAGTACTCAGGGAGAGCCACCAAACTCTAGGAGAAGCTGGGAGGCAACACTGTTATTATTATCATGGTCACCAGCAACATCTTCACCATTGTCAATGTCATCATTACCAAAACAACCATCATCACCAATACAACAATCACCACCTCCACCACCAACACCATGATCAACCATTACAACAATCACCACCAACAACACCACCATGATAACCATTTCAACAAACACTACCACCACCAACGCCATGATAACAATTACAACAAACACTACCACCACCACCAACGCCATGATAACCATTACAACAAACACTACCACCATCACCAACACCATGACAACCATTACAACAACCACCACCACCAACACCATGATAAACATTACAACAAACACTACCACCACCACCAACACCATGACCACCATTACAACAACCACCACCACCACCAACACCATGATAACCAGTACAACAAACACTACTACCACCAACACCATGATAACCATTACAAAAAACACTACCACCACTACCAACACCAAGACCACCATTACAACAACCACTACCACCAACACCATGATAATCATTACAACAAATACTACCACCACCAACACCATGATAACCATTACAAGAAACACCACCACCACCACCACCACCATGATCACCATTACAACAAACACTACCACCACTACCACCACCACCATGATCACCATTACAACAAACACTACCACCACCACCACCACCATGATCACCATTACAACAAACACTACCACCACCACCACCAACACCATGATAACCATTACAAGAAACACCACCACCACCACCACCACCATGATCACCATTACAAGTAACACTACCACCACCACCACCACCACCATGATCACCATTACAACAAACACTACCACCACTAACACCACCACCATGATCACCATTGCAACAAACACTATGTATAAAGAAACAGTCAGCAAGGTTAGAATTAACAACGAATATAGTGAAGAGTTTAGCGTAAAAGTTGGTGTTCATCAGGGCTCCATTCTTAGCCCCCTACTATTTATTATTGCCCTTCAGGCTATAACAGTGGAGTTCAAGACCGGCTGCCCATGGGAACTCATATACGCAGATGATCTAACGTTCATAGCTGAATCAATGGCCGAACTAGAGAAGAAATTCCAAGCATGGAAGCATGGCCTAGAATCAAAAGGCCTTAAAATTAACCTGTCTAAGACTAAAGTTCTAGTTTGTAGGAAGGAAAATAGGGCGCCGGTCCCATCCGGGAAATGGCCATGCTCAGTGTGTAGGAAAGGAGTAGGTAGAAACTCCATTTTATGTCCCAAATGCAAAGTATGGGTGCATAAAAGATATAGTGGGATCACAGGTAAGCTAACTAAGAACATAGATTTTACATGTGGCCAGTGTTCTGGTGCAATAAGTATCAGCAAGTGCCCACATAATACGAGCTCTTTCAATTGCACAGATGGTTCTATAGAAAATAGTGGACAGCTTCCATTACCTGGGTGACAAAATCAGCAGTGGCGGAGGGTGACTGAAAGTACAGTAGCTAGAGTCAGAACTGGATGGAAAAAGTTCAGAGAGCTTATACCACTATTAGCCGCTAAAGGGTTCTCTCTAAAAATGAAAGGCTGGCTGTATGATGCCTGCATATGAACAGCAATGTTGCATGGCAGTGAGACCTGGGCATTGTGTGCAGAGGATACATGCAGACTAGAGAGGAACGAAGCTTGCATGCTCCGCTGGATGTGTAATAGTAATATACATGAAGGGCAAAGCATAAATGAACTAAGGGAGAAATTAGGAATAAAAGGGATCAGATGTTGTTTACTCGAGAGAAGACTACGTTGGTATGGTCACATAATGCGCAAGAAAGACGACAGCTATATAAAAAAGTGCAGGGCAATAAAAATAGACGGTAGCCACGGAGTAGGCAGACCCCAAAAAACCTGGGATGACTTGATAATTTCCGACCTCACACACTTACACCTTTCCAAGACAATGTCACTGGACCGAGATCTTTGGCGCTACACAGTAATAGAGAAGACCCGCCTTACCTAAATACAAAGTAAATTCTACTACAGTCAGTAGGCACCTCTAACAAAATACACCCCCTTCCAAATACCCACACCCCATCCACACCACCCCATTCAATGTAAAGTTATGCTGGTACCACTAGATCCAAGGTCGAAACAAATGAGGTCGTGTAGGTGTCACAACAAAAAAAACACACAGTCCACGCTGTAATGTGGCTGTGTACGTAACACGGTAAAAACTTCCCAGTCCACACTATAAATGTGGTTGGTGTTAGGAAGGGCATCCAGCTGTAGAAAACCCGCCAGACAGTCCTATATGAGCTGGACAACCACTCTTGCCTCAAGTTGGAAAATTCCCGTCGAAACCCATGCAAGCATGGAAGATGGACGTTAAACGATGATGATGATGATGATGATGACTACCGCCACCACCACCACCACCATGATCACCATTACAACCAACACTACCACCACCACCACCATGATCACCATTACAACAAGCACTAACACCACCAACACTATGATCACCATTACAACAAACACTACCACCACCACCACAACCATGATCATCATTACAACAAACACTACCACCACCACCACCACGACCATGATCACCATTACAACAGACACTACCACCACCACCACCACCACCATGATCACCATTACAACAAACACTACCACCACCACCACCACCATGATCATCATTACAACAAACACTACCACCACCACCACGACCATGACCACCATTACAACAAACACTACCACCACCACCACCACCATGACCACCATTACAACAAACACTACCACCACCACCACCACCATGATCACCATTACAACAAACACTACCACCACCACCACCACCACCATGATCATCATTACAACAGACACTACCACCACCACCACCACCATGATCATCATTACAACAAACACTACCACCACCACCACCACCATAATCATCATTACAACAAACACTACCACCACCATGATCACCATAACAACAAACACTACCACCACCACCACCATGATCACCATTACAACAAACACTACCACCACCACCACCACCACCATGATCACCATTACAACAAACACTACCACCACCACCACGACCATGATCACCATTACAACAAACACTACCACCACCATGATCACCATAACAACAAACACTACCACCACCACCACCATGATCACCATTACAACAAACACTACCACCACCACCACCACCACCATGATCACCATTACAACAAACACTACCACCACCACCACCACCATGATCACCATTACAACAAACACTACCACCACCACCACCACCATGATCATCATTACAACAAACACTACCACCACCACCACCACCACCATGATCACCATTACAACAAAAACTACCACCACCACCACCACCATGATCACCATTACAACAAACACTACCACCACCACCACCACCATGATCACCATTACAACAAACACTACCACCACCACCACGACCATGATCACCGTTACAACAAACACTACCACCACCACCACCACCATGATCACCATTACAACAAGCACTACCACCACCATGATCACCATTACAACAAACACTACCACCACCACCACCACCATGATCACCATTACAACAAACACTACCACCACCACCACGACCATGATCACCATTACAACAAACACTACCACCACCACCACGACCATGATCACCGTTACAACAAACACTACCACCACCACCACCACCATGATCACCATTACAACAAACACTACCACCACCACCACCACCATGATCACCATTACAACAAACACTACCACCACCACCACGACCATGATCACCATTACAACTAACACTACCACCACCACCACGACCATGATCACCATTACAACAAACACTACCACCACCACGACGACCATGATCACCGTTACAACAAACACTACCACCACCACCACCACCATGATCACCATTACAACAAACAATACCACCACCACCACCACCACCATGATCACAATTACAACAAACACTACCACCACCACCACCACCATGATCACCATTACAACAAACACTACCACCACCACCACGACCATGATCACCATTACAACAAACACTACCACCACCACCACCACCACCATGATCACCATTACAACAAACACTACCACCAACACCACCACCATGATCACCATTACAACAAACACTACCACCACCACCACCACCACCATGATCACCATTACAACAAACACTACCACCACCACCACCACCATGATCACCATTACAACAAACACTACCACCAACACCACCACCATGATCACCATTACAACAAACACTACCACCACCACCACCACCACCATGATCACCATTACAACAAACACTACCACCAACACCACCACCATGATCACCATTACAATAAACACTACCACCACCACCACCACCACCACCATGATCATCACCATTACAACAAACACTACCACCACCACCACCACCTCCACCATGATCACCATTACAACAAACACTACCACCATCACCTCCACCACCATGATCACCATTACAACAAACACTACCACCACCACCACCACCACCATGATCACCATTACTACAAACACTACCACCACCACCTCCACCACCATGATCACCATTACAACAAACACTACCACCACCACCACCATCATCACCATTACAACAAACACTACCACCACCACCACCACCACCATCATCACCATTACAACAAACACTACCACCACCACCACCACCACCATGATCACCATTACAACAAACACTACCACCACCACCACCACCACCACCATGATCACCATTACAACAAACACTACCACCACCACCACCACCACCACCATCATCACCATTACAACAAACACTACCACCACCACCACCACCAACATGATCACCTTTACAACAAACACTACCACCACCACCACCACCACCATGATCACCATTACAACAAACACTACCACCACCACCTCCACCACAATGATCACCATTACTACAAACACTACCACCACCACCACCATGATCACCATTACAACAAACACTACCACCACCACCACCACCATGATCATCATTACAACAAACACTACCACCACCACCACCACCATGATCATCATTACAACAAACACTACCACCACCACCACCACCATGATCATCATTACAACAAACACTACCACCAGCTCCACCACCATGATCATCATTACAACAAACACTACCACCACCACCACCATGATCATCATTACAACAAACACTACCACCACCACCACCACGACCATGACCACCATTACAACAAACACTACCACCACCGCCACCACCACCATGATCACCATTACAACAAATACTACCACCACCACCACCACCATGATCACCATTACACAAGCACTACCACCACTACCATGATCACCATTACAACAAACACTACCACCACCACCACCACCACCATGATCACCATTACAACAAACACTACCACCACCACCACCATGACCACCATTACAACAAACACTACCACCACCACCACCACCACCATCATCACCATTACAACAAACACTACCACCACCACCACCACCACCATGATCACCATTACAACAAACACTACCACCACCACCACCATGACCACCATTACAACAAACACTACCACCACCACCTCCACCACCATGATCACCATTACAACAAACACTACCACCACCACCTCCACCACCATCATCACCATTACAACAAACACTACCACCACCACCTCCACCACCATCATCACCATTACAACAAACACTACCACCACCACCACCACCATGATCACCATTACAACAAACACTACCACCACCACCACCACCATGATCATCATTACAACAAACACCACCACCACCACCACCACCATCATCACCATTACAACAAACACTACCACCACCACCACCACCACCATGATCACCATTACAACAAACACTACCACCAACACCACCATGATCACCTTTACAACAAACACTACCACCACCACCACCACCACCACCATCATCACCATTACAACAAACACTACCACCACCACCACCACCACCATGATCACTATTACAACAAACACTACCACCACCACCTCCACCACCATGATCACCATTACAACAAACACTACCACCACCACCACCACCACCATGATCACCATTACAACAAACACTACCACCACCACCACCACCACCATCATCACCATTACAACAAACACTACCACCACCACCAACATGATCACCATTAAAACAAACACTACCACCACCACCACCATTATCACCATTACAACAAACACTACCACCACCACCACCAACATGATCATCATTACAACAAACACTACCACCACCACCACCACCATGATCACCATTAAAACAAACACTACCACCACCACCACCACCATGATCACCATTACAACAAACACCACCACCACCACCACCACCACCACCATGATCACCATTACAACAAACACTACCACCACCACCACCACCATGATCACCATTAAAACAAACACTACCACCACCACCACCACCATGATCACCATTACAACAAACACCACCACCACCACCACCACCACCACCATGATCACCATTACAACAAACACTACCACCACCACCACCACCATGATCACCATTACAACAAACACTACCACCACCACCTCCACCATGATCACCATTACAACAAACACTACCACCACCACCACCACCATGATCACCATTAAAACAAACACTACCACCACCACCACCACCATGATCACCATTACAACAAACACCACCACCACCACCACCACCACCACCATGATCACCATTACAACAAACACTACCACCACCACCACCACCATGATCACCATTAAAACAAACACTACCACCACCACCACCACCATGATCACCATTACAACAAACACCACCACCACCACCACCACCACCACCATGATCACCGTTACAACAAACACTGTCACCACCACCACCACCACCATGATCACCGTTACAACAAACACTACCACCACCACCAACACCACCATGATCACCATTACAACAAACACTACCACCACCACCACCACCACCATGATCACCATTACAACAAACATTACCACCACCACCACGACCATGATCACCATTACAACAAACACTACCACCACCACCAACACCACCATGATCACCATAACAACAAACACTACCAGCACCACCACCATGATCACCATTACAACAAACACTACCACCACCACCACCACCACCATGATCACCATTACAACAAACACTACCACCACCACCACCACCATGATCACCATTACAACAAACACTACCACCACCACCACCACCATGATCATCATTACAACAAACACTACCACCACCACCACCACCACCATGATCACCATTACAACAAAAACTACCACCACCACCACCACCATGATCACCATTACAACAAACACTACCACCACCACCACCACCATGATCACCATTACAACAAACACTACCACCACCACCACGACCATGATCACCGTTACAACAAACACTACCACCACCACCACCACCATGATCACCATTACAACAAACACTACCACCACCACCACCACCATCATGATCACCATTACAACAAACACTACCACCACCACCACGACCATGATCACCATTACAACAAACACTACCACCACCACCACCACCATCATGATCACCATTACAACAAACACTACCACCACCACCACGACCATGATCACCATTACAACAAACGCTACCACCACCACCACCACCACGACCATGATCACCGTTACAACAAACACTACCACCACCACCACCACCATGATCACCATTACAACAAACACTACCACCACCACCACCACCATGATCACCATTACAACAAACACTACCACCACCACCACGACTATGATCACCATTACAACTAACACTACCACCACCACCACGACCATGATCACCATTACAACAAACACTACCACCACCACGACGACCATGATCACCATTACAACTAACACTACCACCACCACCACGACTATGATCACCATTACAACAAACACTACCACCACCACCACGACCATGATCACCATTACAACAAACACTACCACCACCACGACGACCATGATCACCATTACAACTAACACTACCACCACCACCACGACTATGATCACCATTACAACTAACACTACCACCACCACCACCACCATGATCACCATTACAACAAACACTACCACCACCACCACCACCATGATCACCATTACAACAAACACTACCACCACCACCACGACTATGATCACCATTACAACTAACACTACCACCACCACCACGACCATGATCACCATTACAACTAACACTACCACCACCACCACGACCATGATCACCATTACAACTAACACTACCACCACCACCACGACTATGATCACCATTACAACTAACACTACCACCACCACGACGACCATGATCACCGTTACAACAAACACTACCACCACCACCACCACCATGATCACCATTACAACAAACAATACCACCACCACCACCACCACCATGATCACA
The DNA here is from genome assembly GCA_964016885.1 of Eledone cirrhosa. Lineage (NCBI taxonomy): Eukaryota > Metazoa > Mollusca > Cephalopoda > Octopoda > Eledonidae > Eledone > Eledone cirrhosa. Next base: position 254,784,883 of record OZ024743.1, on the reverse strand, counting down.
ATTACAACAAACACTACCACCACCACCACCACCATGATCACCATTACAACAAACACTACCACCACCACCACGACCATGATCACCATTACAACAGACACTACCACCACCACCACCACCACCATGATCACCATTACAACACACACTACCACCACCACCACCACCACCACCATCATCACCATTACAACAAACACTACCACCACCACCACCACCAACATGATCACCATTACAACAAACACTACCACCACCACCACCACCATGATCATCATTACAACAAACACTACCACCACCACCACCACCATGATCATCATTACAACAAACACTACCACCACCACCACCACCATGATCATCATTACAACAAACACTACCACCAGCTCCACCACCATGATCATCATTACAACAAACACTACCACCACCACCACCATGATCATCATTACAACAAACACTACCACCACCACCACCAACATGATCACCATTACAACAAACACTACCACCACCACCACCACGACCATGACCACCATTACAACAAACACTACCACCACCGCCACCACCACCATGATCACCATTACAACAAATACTACCACCACCACCACCACCATGATCACCATTACAACAAACACTACCACCACCACCACCATGACCACCATTACAACAAACACTACCACCACCACCACCACCATCATCACCATTAGAACAAACACTACCACCACCACCTCCACCACCATCATCACCATTACAACAAACACTACCACCACCACCACCACCACCATCATCACCATTACAACAAACACTACCACCACCACCAACATGATCACCATTAAAACAAACACTACCACCACCACCTCCACCACCATGATCACCATTACAACAAACACTACCACCACCACCTCCACCACCATCATCACCATTACAACAAACACTACCACCACCACCTCCACCACCATCATCACCATTACAACAAACACTACCACCACCACCACCACCATGATCACCATTACAACAAACACTACCACCACCACCACCACCATGATCATCATTACAACAAACACCACCACCACCACCACCACCATCATCACCATTACAACAAACACTACCACCACCACCACCACCACCATGATCACCATTACAACAAACACTACCACCAACACCACCATGATCACCTTTACAACAAACACTACCACCACCACCACCACCACCACCATCATCACCATTACAACAAACACTACCACCACCACCACCACCACCATGATCACTATTACAACAAACACTACCACCACCACCTCCACCACCATGATCACCATTACAACAAACACTACCACCACCACCACCACCACCATCATCACCATTACAACAAACACTACCACCACCACCAACATGATCACCATTAAAACAAACACTACCACCACCACCACCAACATGATCATCATTACAACAAACACTACCACCACCACCACCATTATCACCATTACAACAAACACTACCACCACCACCACCAACATGATCATCATTACAACAAACACTACCACCACCACCACCACCATGATCACCATTAAAACAAACACTACCACCACCACCACCACCATGATCACCATTACAACAAACACCACCACCACCACCACCACCACCACCATGATCACCATTACAACAAACACTGTCACCACCACCACCACCACCATGATCACCGTTACAACAAACACTACCACCACCACGACCAACACCACCATGATCATCATTACAACAAACACCACCACCACCACCACCACCATCATCACCATTACAACAAACACTACCACCACCACCACCACCACCATGATCACCATTACAACAAACACTACCACCACCACCATGATCACCATTACAACAAACACTACCACCACCACCAACACCACCATGATCACCATAACAACAAACACTACCACCACCACCACCATGATCACCATTACAACAAACACTACCACCACCACCACCACCACCATGATCACCATTACAACAAACACTACCACCACCACCACCACCATGATCACCATTACAACAAACACTACCACCACCACCACCACCATGATCATCATTACAACAAACACTACCACCACCACCACCACCACCATGATCACCATTACAACAAACACTACCACCACCACCACCACCATGATCACCATTACAACAAACACTATCACCACCACCACCACCACCATGATCACCATTACAACAAACACTACCACCACCTCCACCATGATCACCATTACAACAAACACTACCACCACCACCACCACCATGATCACCATTACAACAAACACTACCACCACCACCACGACCATGATCACCATTACAACTAACACTACCACCACCACCACGACCATGATCACCATTACAACAAACACTACCACCACCACGACGACCATGATCACCGTTACAACAAACACTACCACCACCACCACCACCATGATCACCATTACAACAAACAATACCACCACCACCACCACCACCATGATCACAATTACAACAAACACTACCACCACCACCACCACCATGATCACCATTACAACAAACACTACCACCACCACCACGACCATGATCACCATTACAACAGACACTACCACCACCACCACCACCACCATGATCACCATTACAACACACACTACCACCAACACCACCACCATGATCACCATTACAACAAACACTATCATCACCACCACCACCACCACCACCATGATCACCAATACAACAAACACTACCACCACCACCACCACCACCATGATCACCATTACAACAAACACTACCACCACCACCACCACCAGCATGATCAACATTACAACAAACACTACCACCACCAACACCACCATGATCATCATTACAACAAACACTACCACCACCACCTGCACCATGATCACCATAACAACAAACACTACCACCACCTCCACCATGATCACCATTACAACACACACTACCACCACCACCTCCACCATGATCACCATTACAACAAACACTACCACCACCACCTCCACCACCGTTATCACCATTACAACAAACACTACCACCACCACCTCCACCACCATGATCACCATTACGACAAACACTACCACCACCACCACCATGATCACCATTACGACAAACACTACCACCAACTCCACCATGATCACCATTACAACAAACACTACCACCACCACCACCACCACCATGATCACCAATACAACAAACACTACCACCACCACCACCACCACCATGATCACCATTACAACAAACACTATCATCACCACCACCACCACCACCACCATGATCACCAATACAACAAACACTACCACCACCACCACCACCACCATGATCACCAATACAACAAACACTACCACCACCACCACCACCACCATGATCACCATTACAACAAACACTATCATCACCACCACCACCACCACCACCATGATCACCAATACAACAAACACTACCACCACCACCACCACCACCATGATCACCATTACAACAAACACTACCACCACCACCACCACCACCATGATCACCATTACAACAAACACCACCACCACCTCCACCACCATGATCACCATTACAACAAACACTACCACCACCAACACCACCATGATCATCATTACAACAAACACTACCACCACCACCACCACCACCATGATCACCATTACAACAAACACCACCACCACCTCCACCACCATGATCACCATTACAACAAACACTACCACCACCAACACCACCATGATCACCATTACAACAAACACCACCACCACCTCCACCACCATGATCACCATTACAACAAACACTACCACCACCACCACCACCATGATCAACATTACAACAAACACTACCACCACCAACACCACCATGATCAACATTACAACAAACACTACCACCACCACCACCACCATGATCACCATTACAACAAACACTACCACCACCACCACCATGATCACCATTACAACAAACACTACCACCACCACCACCATTATCACCATTACAACAAACACTACCACCACCACCACCTCCACCATGATCACCATTACAACAAACACTACCACCACCACCACCACCATGATCACCATTACAACAAACACTACCACCACCACCACCACCACCACCATGATCACCATTACAGTAAACACTACCACCACCACCACCACCACCACCATGATCATCACCATTACAACAAACACTACCACCACCACCACCACCTCCACCATGATCACCATTACAACAAACACTACCACCACCACCACCACCACCACCATGATCACCATTACAGTAAACACTACCACCACCACCACCACCACCATGATCATCACCATTACAACAAACACTACCACCACCACCAACACCACCATGATCACCATTACAATAAACACTACCACCACCACCACCACCATGATCACCTTTACAACAAACACTACCACCACCACCACCACCACCACCACCATGATCACCATTAAAACAAACACTACTACCACCACCAACACCACCATGATCACCATTACAACAAACACTACCACCACCACCACCACCACCACCACCATGATCACCATTAAAACAAACACTACTACCACCACCAACACCACCATGATCACCATTACAACAAACACTACCACCACCACCACCACCATGATCATCATTACAACAAACACTACCACCACCACCACCACCATGATCACCATTACAACAAGCACTATCACCACCACCACCACTATGATCACCATTACAACAAACACTACCACCACCACCATGATCACCATTACAACAAGCACTACCACCACCACCACCACCACCATGATCACCATTACAACAAACACTACCACCACCACCACCTCCAACATGATCACCATTACAACAAACACTACCACCACCACCACCACCATGATCACCATTACAACAAACACTACCACCACCACCACCACCATGATCACCATTACAACAAACGCTACCACCACCACCACCACCACCAGCATGATCACCATTACAACAAACACTACCACCACCACCAACATGATCACCATTACAACGAACACTACCACCACCACCACCACCATGACCACCATTACAACAAACACTACCACCACCACCACCACCACCACCACCACCATGATCACCATTACAACAAACACTACCACCACCACCACCACCACCACCAACATGATCACCATTAAAACAAACACTACCACCACCACCACCATCATCACCATTACAACAAACACTACCACCACCACCACCACCACCATGATCACTATTACAACAAACACTACCACCACCACCTCCACCACCATGATCACCATTACAACAAACACTACCACCACCACCACCAACATGATCACCATTACAACAAACACTACCACCACCACCACCACCATGATCACCATTAAAACAAACACTACCACCACCACCACCACCATGATCACCATTACAACAAACACCACCACCACCACCACCACCACCACCACCATGATCACCATTACAACAAACACTGTCACCACCACCACCACCACCATGATCACCGTTACAACAAACACTACCACCACCACCACCAACACCACCATGATCACCATTACAACAAACACTACCACCACCACCACCACCATGATCACCATTACAACAAACACTACCACCACCACCACCACCACCATGATCACCATTACAACAAACATTACCACCACCACCACGACCATGATCACCATTACAACAAACACTACCACCACCACCAACACCACCATGATCACCATAACAACAAACACTACCACCACCACCACCATGATCACCATTACAACAAACACTACCACCACCACCACCACCACCATGATCACCATTACAACAAACACTACCACCACCACCACGACCATGATCACCATTACAACAAACACTACCACCACCACCAACACCACCATGATCACCATAACAACAAACACTACCACCACCACCACCATGATCACCATTACAACAAACACTACCACCACCACCACCACCACCATGATCACCATTACAACAAACACTACCACCACCACCACCATGATCACCATTACAACAAACACTACCACCACCACCACCACCATGATCATCATTACAACAAACACTACCACCACCACCACCACCACCATGATCACCATTACAACAAAAACTACCACCACCACCACCACCATGATCACCATTACAACAAACACTACCACCACCACCACCACCATGATCACCATTACAACAAACACTACCACCACCACCACGACCATGATCACCGTTACAACAAACACTACCACCACCACCACCACCATGATCACCATTACAACAAACACTACCACCACCACCACCACCATGATCACCATTACAACAAACACTACCACCACCACCACCACCATGATCACCATTACAACAAACACTACCACCACCACCACCACCATGATCATCATTACAACAAACACTACCACCACCACCACCACCACCATGATCACCATTACAACAAAAACTACCACCACCACCACCACCATGATCACCATTACAACAAACACTACCACCACCACCACCACCATGATCACCATTACAACAAACACTACCACCACCACCACGACCATGATCACCGTTACAACAAACACTACCACCACCACCACCACCATGATCACCATTACAAGAAACACTACCACCACCACCACCACCATGATCACCATTACAACAAACACTACCACCACCACCACCACCATGATCACCATTACAACAAACACTACCACCACCACCACCACCATGATCACCATTACAACAAACACTACCACCACCACCACGACCATGATCACCGTTACAACAAACACTACCACCACCACCACCACCACCATGATCACCATTACAAGAAACACTACCACCACCACCACCACCATGATCACCATTACAACAAACACTACCACCACCACCACGACCATGATCACCATTACAACTAACACTACCACCACCACCACGACCATGATCACCATTACAACAAACACTACCACCACCACCACGACCATGATCACCGTTACAACAAACACTACCACCACCACCACCACCATGATCACCATTACAACAAACACTACCACCACCACCACCACCACCATGATCACAATTACAACAAACACTACCACCACCACCACCACCATGATCACCATTACAACAAACACTACCACCACCACCACCACCATGATCATCATTACAACAAACACTACCACCACCACCACCACCACCATGATCACCATTACAACAAACACTACCACCACCACCACGACCATGATCACCATTACAACACACACCACCACCACCACCACCACCATGATCACAATTACAACAAACACTACCACAACCACCACCACCATGATCACCATTACAACAAACACTACCACCACCACCACCACCAACATGATCACCATTACAACACACACTACCACCACCACCTGAACCATGATCACCATAACAACAAACACTACCACCACCACCTCCACCACCATTATCACCATTACAACAAACACTACCACCACCACCACCACCACCATGATCACCATTACAACAAACACTACCACCACCACCAACACCACCATGATCACCATTACAACAAACACTACCACCACCACCACCACCATGATCACCATTACAACAAACACTACCACCACCACCTCCACCACCATTATCACCATTACAACAAACACTACCACCACCACCAACACCACCATGATCACCATTACAACAAACACTACCACCACCACCACCACCATGATCACCATTACAACAAACACTACCACCACCACCTCCACCACCATTATCACCATTACAACAAACACTACCACCACCACCACCACCACCATGATCACCAATACAACAAACACTACCACCACCACCACCACCACCATGATCACCATTACAACAAACACTATCACCACCACCACCACCACCACCACCATGATCACCAATACAACAAACACTACCACCACCACCACCACCAGCATGATCAACATTACAACAAACACTACCACCACCACCAACACCACCATGATCACCATTACAACAAACACTACCACCACCACCACCATGATCAACATTACAACAAACACTACCACCACCAACGCCACCATGATCAACATTACAACAAACACTACCACCACCACCACCACCATGATCACCATTACAACAAACACTACCACCACCACCACCACCATGATCACCATTACAACAAACACTACCACCACCACCACCATTATCACCATTACAACAAACACTACCACCACCACCACCTCCACCATGATCACCATTACAACAAACACTACCACCACCACCACCACCATGATCACCATTACAACAAACACTACCACCACCACCACCACCACCACCATGATCACCATTACAATAAACACTACCACCACCACCACCACCACCACCATGATCATCACCATTACAACAAACACTACCACCACCACCACCACCACCATGATCACCATTAAAACAAACACTACCACCACCACCAACACCACCATGATCACCATTACAATAAACACTACCACCACCACCATGATCACCTTTACAACAAACACTACCACCACCACCACCACCACCACCACCATGATCACCATTACAACAAACACTACCACCACCACCACCACCACCACCACCATGATCACCATTAAAACAAACACTACTACCACCACCAACACCACCATGATCACCATTACAACAAACACTACCACCACCACCACCACCACCACCATGATCACCATTAAAACAAACACTACTACCACCACCAACACCACCATGATCACCATTACAACAAACACTACCACCACCACCACCACCATGATCATCATTACAACAAACACTACCACCACCACCACCACCATGATCACCATTACAACAAGCACTATCACCACCACCACCACCATGATCAACATTACAACAAACACTACCACCACCACCACCACCATGATCACCATTACAACAAGCACTACCACCACCACCACCACCACCATGATCACCATTACAACAAACACTACCACCACCACCACCTCCACCATGATCACCATTACAACAAACACTACCACCACCACCACCACCATGATCACCATTACAACAAACACTACCACCACCACCACCACCATGATCACCATTACAACAAACGCTACCACCACCACCACCACCACCACCATGATCACCATTACAACAAACACTACCACCACCACCAACATGATCACCATTACAACGAACACTACCACCACCACCACCACCATGACCACCATTACAACAAACACTACCACCACCACCACCAACATGATCAGCATTACAACAAACACTACCACCAACACCAACATGAGCACCATTACAACGAACACTACCACCACCACCACCACCATGACCACCATTACAACAAACACTACCACCACCACCACCACCATGAACACCATTACAACAAACACTACCACCACCACCACCATGATCACTATTACAACAAACACTACCACCACAACCACCTCCACGATGATCACCATTACAACAGACACTACCACCACCACCACCACCACCACCACCATGATCACCAATACAACAAACACTACCACCACCACCACCACCACCATGATCACCATTACAACAAACACTACCACCACCACCACCACCAGCATGATCAACATTACAACAAACACTACCACCACCAACACCACCATGATCATCATTACAACAAACACTACCACCACCACCTCCACCACCATGATCACCATTACAACAAACACTACCACCACCACCACCACCACCATGATCACCATTACAACAAACACTACCACCACCACCTCCACCACCATGATCAACATTACAACAAACACTACCACCACCAACACCACCATGATCACCATTACAACAAACACTACCACCACCACCACCACCATGATCACCATTACAACAAACACTACCACCACCACCACCACCACCATGATCATCATTACAACAAACACTACCACCACCACCACCACCACCATGATCACCATTACAACAAAAACTACCACCACCACCACCACCATGATCACCATTACAACAAACACTACCACCACCACCACCACCATGATCACCATTACAACAAACACTACCACCACCACCACGACCATGATCACCATTACAACAAACACTACCACCACCACCACCACCACCATGATCACCATTACAACAAACACTACCACCACCACCACCACCAGCATGATCAACATTACAACAAACACTACCACCACCAACACCACCATGATCATCATTACAACAAACACTACCACCACCACCTGCACCATGATCACCATAACAACAAACACTACCACCACCTCCACCATGATCACCATTACAACACACACTACCACCACCACCTCCACCATGATCACCATTACAACAAACACTACCACCACCACCTCCACCACCGTTATCACCATTACAACAAACACTACCACCACCACCACCACCACCATGATCACCATTACAACAAACACTACCACCACCACCACCACCACCATGATCACCATTACAACAAACACTACCACCACCACCTCCACCACCATGATCACCATTACAACAAACACTACCACCACCACCTCCACCACCGTTATCACCATTACAACAAACACTACCACCACCACCACCACCACCATGATCACCATTACAACAAACACTACCACCACCACCACCACCACCATGATCACCATTACAACAAACACTACCACCACCACCTCCACCACCATGATCACCATTACAACAAACACTACCACCAACTCCACCATGATCACCATTACAACAAACACTACCACCACCACCTCCACCACCATGATCACCATTACGACAAACACTACCACCACCACCACCATGATCACCATTACGACAAACACTACCACCAACTCCACCATGATCACCATTACAACAAACACTACCACCACCACCACCACCACCATGATCACCAATACAACAAACACTACCACCACCACCACCACCACCATGATCACCATTACAACAAACACTATCATCACCACCACCACCACCACCACCATGATCACCAATACAACAAACACTACCACCACCACCACCACCACCATGATCACCATTACAACAAACACTACCACCACCACCACCACCACCATGATCACCATTACAACAAACACCACCACCACCTCCACCACCATGATCACCATTACAACAAACACTACCACCACCAACACCACCATGATCATCATTACAACAAACACTACCACCACCACCACCACCACCATGATCACCATTACAACAAACACCACCACCACCTCCACCACCATGATCACCATTACAACAAACACTACCACCACCAACACCACCATGATCACCATTACAACAAACACCACCACCACCTCCACCACCATGATCACCATTACAACAAACACTACCACCACCACCACCACCATGATCAACATTACAACAAACACTACCACCACCAACACCACCATGATCAACATTACAACAAACACTACCACCACCACCACCACCATGATCACCATTACAACAAACACTACCACCACCACCACCATGATCACCATTACAACAAACACTACCACCACCACCACCATTATCACCATTACAACAAACACTACCACCACCACCACCTCCACCATGATCACCATTACAACAAACACTACCACCACCACCACCACCATGATCACCATTACAACAAACACTACCACCACCACCACCACCACCACCATGATCACCATTACAGTAAACACTACCACCACCACCACCACCACCACCATGATCATCACCATTACAACAAACACTACCACCACCACCACCACCTCCACCATGATCACCATTACAACAAACACTACCACCACCACCACCACCACCACCATGATCACCATTACAGTAAACACTACCACCACCACCACCACCACCACCATGATCATCACCATTACAACAAACACTACCACCACCACCAACACCACCATGATCACCATTACAATAAACACTACCACCACCACCACCACCATGATCACCTTTACAACAAACACTACCACCACCACCACCACCACCACCACCATGATCACCATTACAACAAACACTACCACCACCACCACCACCACCACCACCATGATCACCATTAAAACAAACACTACTACCACCACCAACACCACCATGATCACCATTACAACAAACACTACCACCACCACCACCACCATGATCATCATTACAACAAACACTACCACCACCACCACCACCATGATCACCATTACAACAAGCACTATCACCACCACCACCACTATGATCACCATTACAACAAACACTACCACCACCACCATGATCACCATTACAACAAGCACTACCACCACCACCACCACCACCATGATCACCATTACAACAAACACTACCACCACCACCACCTCCAACATGATCACCATTACAACAAACACTACCACCACCACCACCACCATGATCACCATTACAACAAACACTACCACCACCACCACCACCATGATCACCATTACAACAAACGCTACCACCACCACCACCACCACCAGCATGATCACCATTACAACAAACACTACCACCACCACCAACATGATCACCATTACAACGAACACTACCACCACCACCACCACCATGACCACCATTACAACAAACACTACCACCACCACCACCACCACCACCACCACCATGATCACCATTACAACAAACACTACCACCACCACCACCACCACCACCAACATGATCACCATTAAAACAAACACTACCACCACCACCACCACCATGATCACCATTACAACAAACACTACCACCACCACCACCACCACCATGATCACTATTACAACAAACACTACCACCACCACCTCCACCACCATGATCACCATTACAACAAACACTACCACCACCACCACCAACATGATCACCATTACAACAAACACTACCACCACCACCACCACCATGATCACCATTAAAACAAACACTACCACCACCACCACCACCATGATCACCATTACAACAAACACCACCACCACCACCACCACCACCACCACCATGATCACCATTACAACAAACACTGTCACCACCACCACCACCACCATGATCACCGTTACAACAAACACTACCACCACCACCACCATGATCACCATTACAACAAACACTACCACCACCACCACCACCATGATCACCATTACAACAAACACTACCACCACCACCACCACCACCATGATCACCATTACAACAAAAACTACCACCACCACCACCACCATGATCACCATTACAACAAACACTACCACCACCACCACCACCACCGTTATCACCATTACAACAAACACTACCACCACCACCAACACCACCATGATCACCATAACAACAAACACTACCACCACCACCACCATGATCACCATTACAACAAACACTACCACCACCACCACCACCACCATGATCACCATTACAACAAACACTACCACCACCACCACGACCATGATCACCATTACAACAAACACTACCACCACCACCAACACCACCATGATCACCATAACAACAAACACTACCACCACCACCACCATGATCACCATTACAACAAACACTACCACCACCACCACCACCACCACCATGATCACCATTACAACAAACACTACCACCACCACCACCATGATCACCATTACAACAAACACTACCACCACCACCACCACCATGATCATCATTACAACAAACACTACCACCACCACCACCACCACCATGATCACCATTACAACAAAAACTACCACCACCACCACCACCATGATCACCATTACAACAAACACTACCACCACCACCACCACCATGATCACCATTACAACAAACACTACCACCACCACCACGACCATGATCACCGTTACAACAAACACTACCACCACCACCACCACCATGATCACCATTACAACAAACACTACCACCACCACCACCACCATGATCACCATTACAACAAACACTACCACCACCACCACCACCATGATCACCATTACAACAAACACTACCACCACCACCACGACCATGATCACCGTTACAACAAACACTACCACCACCACCACCACCATGATCACCATTACAAGAAACACTACCACCACCACCACCACCATGATCACCATTACAACAAACACTACCACCACCACCACCACCATGATCACCATTACAACAAACACTACCACCACCACCACCACCATGATCACCATTACAACAAACACTACCACCACCACCACGACCATGATCACCGTTACAACAAACACTACCACCACCACCACCACCACCATGATCACCATTACAAGAAACACTACCACCACCACCACCACCATGATCACCATTACAACAAACACTACCACCACCACCACGACCATGATCACCATTACAACTAACACTACCACCACCACCACGACCATGATCACCATTACAACAAACACTACCACCACCACCACGACCATGATCACCGTTACAACAAACACTACCACCACCACCACCACCATGATCACCATTACAACAAACACTACCACCACCACCACCACCACCATGATCACAATTACAACAAACACTACCACCACCACCACCACCATGATCACCATTACAACAAACACTACCACCACCACCACCACCACCATGATCACAATTACAACAAACACTACCACAACCACCACCACCATGATCACCATTACAACAAACACTACCACCACCACCACCACCAACATGATCACCATTACAACAAACACTACCACCACCACCAACACCACCATGATCACCATTACAACAAACACTACCACCACCACCACCACCATGATCACCATTACAACAAACACTACCACCACCTCCACCATGATCACCATTACAACACACACCACCACCACCACCTCCACCATGATCACCATTACAACAAACACTACCACCACCACCTCCACCACCATTATCACCATTACAACAAACACTACCACCACCACCACCACCACCATGATCACCATTACAACAAACACTACCACCACCACCAACACCACCATGATCACCATTACAACAAACACTACCACCACCACCACCACCATGATCACCATTACAACAAACACTACCACCACCACCTCCACCACCATTATCACCATTACAACAAACACTACCACCACCACCAACACCACCATGATCACCATTACAACAAACACTACCACCACCACCACCACCATGATCACCATTACAACAAACACTACCACCACCACCTCCACCACCATTATCACCATTACAACAAACACTACCACCACCACCACCACCACCATGATCACCAATACAACAAACACTACCACCACCACCACCACCACCATGATCACCATTACAACAAACACTATCACCACCACCACCACCACCACCACCATGATCACCAATACAACAAACACTACCACCACCACCACCACCAGCATGATCAACATTACAACAAACACTACCACCACCACCACCACCATGATCAACATTACAACAAACACTACCACCACCAACACCACCATGATCAACATTACAACAAACACTACCACCACCACCACCACCATGATCACCATTACAACAAACACTACCACCACCACCACCACCATGATCACCATTACAACAAACACTACCACCACCACCACCATTATCACCATTACAACAAACACTACCACCACCACCACCTCCACCATGATCACCATTACAACAAACACTACCACCACCACCACCACCATGATCACCATTACAACAAACACTACCACCACCACCACCACCACCACCATGATCACCATTACAATAAACACTACCACCACCACCACCACCACCACCATGATCATCACCATTACAACAAACACTACCACCACCAGCACCACCACCATGATCACCATTAAAACAAACACTACCACCACCACCAACACCACCATGATCACCATTACAATAAACACTACCACCACCACCACCACCATGATCACCTTTACAACAAACACTACCACCACCACCACCACCACCACCACCATGATCACCATTACAACAAACACTACCACCACCACCACCACCACCACCACCATGATCACCATTAAAACAAACACTACTACCACCACCAACACCACCATGATCACCATTACAACAAACACTACCACCACCACCACCACCACCACCATGATCACCATTAAAACAAACACTACTACCACCACCAACACCACCATGATCACCATTACAACAAACACTACCACCACCACCACCACCATGATCATCATTACAACAAACACTACCACCACCACCACCACCATGATCACCATTACAACAAGCACTATCACCACCACCACCACCATGATCAACATTACAACAAACACTACCACCACCACCATGATCACCATTACAACAAGCACTACCACCACCACCACCACCACCATGATCACCATTACAACAAACACTACCACCACCACCACCTCCACCATGATCACCATTACAACAAACACTACCACCACCACCACCACCATGATCACCATTACAACAAACACTACCACCACCACCACCACCATGATCACCATTACAACAAACGCTACCACCACCACCACCACCACCACCATGATCACCATTACAACAAACACTACCACCACCACCAACATGATCACCATTACAACGAACACTACCACCACCACCACCACCATGACCACCATTACAACAAACACTACCACCACCACCACCAACATGATCAGCATTACAACAAACACTACCACCAACACCAACATGAGCACCATTACAACGAACACTACCACCACCACCACCACCATGACCACCATTACAACAAACACTACCACCACCACCACCACCATGAACACCATTACAACAAACACTACCACCACCACCACCATGATCACTATTACAACAAACACTACCACCACAACCACCTCCACGATGATCACCATTACAACAGACACTACCACCACCACCACCACCACCACCACCATGATCACCAATACAACAAACACTACCACCACCACCACCACCACCATGATCACCATTACAACAAACACTACCACCACCACCACCAGCATGATCAACATTACAACAAACACTACCACCACCAACACCACCATGATCATCATTACAACAAACACTACCACCACCACCTCCACCACCATGATCACCATTACAACAAACACTACCACCACCACCACCACCACCATGATCACCATTACAACAAACACTACCACCACCACCTCCACCACCATGATCAACATTACAACAAACACTACCACCACCAACACCACCATGATCACCGTTACAAAAAACACTACCACCACCACCACCACCATGATCACCATTACAACAAACACTACCACCACCACCACCACCATGATCACCATTACAACAAACACTACCACCACCACCTCCACCACCATGATCAACATTACAACAAACACTACCACCACCACCACCACCATGATCACCGTTACAACAAACACTACCACCACCACCACCACCATGATCACCATTACAACAAACACTACCACCACCACCACCACCATGATCACCATTACAACAAACACTACCACCACCACCACCATTATCACCATTACAACAAACACTACCACCACCACCACCTCCACCATGATCACCATTACAACAAACACTACCACCACCACCACCACCATGATCACCATTACAACAAACACTACCACCACCACCACCACCACCACCATGATCACCATTACAATAAACACTACCACCACCACCACCACCACCACCATGATCATCACCATTACAACAAACACTACCACCACCACCACCACCACCATGATCACCATTAAAACAAACACTACCACCACCACCAACACCACCATGATCACCATTACAATAAACACTACCACCACCACCACCACCATGATCACCATTACAATAAACACTACCACCACCAACACCACCATGATCACCATTACAATAAACACTACCACCACCACCACCACCATGATCACCTTTACAACAAACACTACCACCACCACCACCACCACCACCACCATGATCACCATTACAACAAACACTACCACCACCACCACCACCACCACCACCATGATCACCATTAAAACAAACACTACTACCACCACCAACACCACCATGATCACCATTACAACAAACACTACCACCACCACCACCACCACCATGATCACCATTAAAACAAACACTACTACCACCACCAACACCACCATGATCACCATTACAACAAACACTACCACCACCACCACCACCACCATGATCACCATTAAAACAAACACTACCACCACCACCACCACCATGATCACCATTAAAACAAACACTACTACCACCACCAACACCACCATGATCACCATTACAACAAACACTACCACCACCACCACCACCACCATGATCACCATTACAACAAACACTACCACCACCACCACCACCATGATCATCATTACAACAAACACTACCACCACCACCACCACCATGATCACCATTACAACAAGCACTATCACCACCACCACCACCATGATCACCATTACAACAAACACTACCACCACCACCATGATCACCATTACAACAAGCACTACCACCACCACCACCACCACCATGATCACCATTACAACAAACACTACCACCACCACCACCTCCACCATGATCACCATTACAACAAACACTACCACCACCACCACCACCATGATCACCATTACAACAAACACTACCACCACCACCACCACCATGATCACCATTACAACAAACGCTACCACCACCACCACCACCACCACCATGATCACCATTACAACAAACACTACCACCACCACCAACATGATCACCATTACAACGAACACTACCACCACCACCACCACCATGACCACCATTACAACAAACACTACCACCACCACCACCAACATGATCAGCATTACAACAAACACTACCACCACCACCAACATGATCACCATTACAACGAACACTACCACCACCACCACCACCATGACCACCATTACAACAAACACTACCACCACCACCACCATGATCACCATTACAACAAACACTACCACCACCACCACCACCATGATCACCATTACAACAAACACTACCACCACCACCACCACCATGATCACCATTACAACAAACGCTACCACCACCACCACCACCATGATCACCATTACAACAAACACTACCACCACCACCACCACCATGATCACCATTACAACAAACGCTACCACCACCACCACCACCACCACCATGATCACCATTACAACAAACACTACCACCACCACCAACATGATCACCATTACAACGAACACTACCACCACCACCACCATTATCACCATTACAACAAACACTACCACCACCACCATGACCACCATTACAACAAACACTACCACCACCACCACCAACATGATCAGCATTACAACAAACACTACCACCACCACCACCAACATGATCAGCATTACAACAAACACTACCACCACCACCAACATGATCACCATTACAACGAACACTACCACCACCACCACCACCATGACCACCATTACAACAAACACTACCACCACCACCACCATGATCACCATTACAACAAACACTACCACCACCACCACCACCACCATGATCACCATTACAACGAACACTACCACCACCACCACCACCATGACCACCATTACAACAAACACTACCACCACCACCACCAACATGATCAGCATTACAACAAACACTACCACCACCACCAACATGATCACCATTACAACGAACACTACCACCACCACCACCACCATGACCACCATTACAACAAACACTACCACCACCACCACCATGATCACCATTACAACAAACACTACCACCACCACCACCACCACCATGATCACCATTACAACGAACACTACCACCACCACCACCACCATGACCACCATTACAACAAACACTACCACCACCACCACCAACATGATCATCATTACAACAAACACTACCACCACCACCAACATGATCACCATTACAACGAACACTACCACCACCACCACCACCATGACCACCATTACAACAAACACTACCACCACCACCACCATGATCACCATTACAACAAACACTACCACCACCACCACCAACATGATCAGCATTACAACAAACACTACCACCACCACCAACATGATCACCATTACAACGAACACTACCACCACCACCACCACCATGACCACCATTACAACAAACACTACCACCACCACCACCATGATCACCATTACAACGAACACTACCACCACCACCACCACCATGACCACCATTACAACAAACACTACCACCACCACCACCATGAACACCATTACAACAAACACTACCACCACCACCACCATTATCACCATTACAACAAACACTACCACCACCACCACCTCCACGATGATCACCATTACAACAGACACTACCACCACCACCACCACCATGATCACCATTACAACAAACACTACCACCACCGCCACCACCATGACCACCATTACAACAAACACTACCACCACCGCCACCACCATGACCACCATTACAACAAACACTACCACCACCACCACCAACATGATCACCATTACAACAAACACTTCCACCACCACCACCACGATGATCACCATTACAACTAACACTACCACCACCACCAACATGATCACCATTACAACAAACACTTCCACCACCACCACCACGATGATCACCATTACAACAAACACTACCACCACCACCACCACCATGACCACCATTACAACAAACACTACCACCACCACCACCAACATGATCACCATTACAACAAACACTTCCACCACCACCACCACGATGATCACCATTACAACTAACACTACCACCACCACCAACATGATCACCATTACAACAAACACTTCCACCACCACCACCACGATGATCACCATTACAACAAACACTACCACCACCGCCACCACCATGACCACCATTACAACAAACACTACCACCACCACCACCAACATGATCACCATTACAACAAACACTTCCACCACCACCACCACGATGATCACCATTACAACTAACACTACCACCACCACCAACATGATCACCATTACAACAAACACTTCCACCACCACCACCACGATGATCACCATTACAACTAACACTACCACCACCACCAACATGATCACCATTACAACAAACACTTCCACCACCACCACCACGATGATCACCATTACAACTAACACTACCACCACCACCACCACCATGATCACCATTACAACAAACACTACCACCACCACCACGACCATGATCACCATTACAACAAACACTACCACCACCACCACGACCATGATCACCGTTACAACAAACACTACCACCACCACCACCTCCACCATGATCACCATAACAACAAACACTACCACCACCACCACCATGATCACCATTACAACAAACACTACCACCACCACCACCAGCACCATGATCACCATTACAACACACACTACCACCACCACCTGCACCATGATCACCATAACAACAAACACTACCACCACCTCCACCATGATCACCATTACAACACACACTACCACCACCACCTCCACCATGATCACCATTACAACAAACACTACCACCACCACCTCCACCACCATTATCACCATTACAACAAACACTACCACCACCACCACCACCACCATGATCACAATTACAACAAACACTACCACCACCACCAACACCACCATGATCACCATTACAACAAACACTACCACCACCACCACCACCACCATGATCACCATTACAACAAACACTGTCACCACCACCTCCACCACCATGATCACCATTACAACAAACACTACCACCACCACCTGCACCATGATCACCATAACAACAAACACTACCACCACCTCCACCATGATCACCATTACAACACACACTACCACCACCACCTCCACCATGATCACCATTACAACAAACACTACCACCACCACCTCCACCACCATTATCACCATTACAACAAACACTACCACCACCACCACCACCACCATGATCACAATTACAACAAACACTACCACCACCACCAACACCACCATGATCACCATTACAACAAACACTACCACCACCACCACCACCACCATGATCACCATTACAACAAACACTGTCACCACCACCACCACCACCACCATGATCACCATTACAGTAAACACTACCACCACCACCACCACCACCATGATCACCATTACAACAAACACTACCACCACCACCACCACCACCATGATCAGCATTACAACAAACACTACCACCACCACCTCCACCACCATGATCACCATTACAACAAACACTACCACCACCACCAACTCCACCATGATCACCATTACAACAAACACTACCACCACCACCACCACCACCATGATCACCAATACAACAAACACTACCACCACCACCACCACCACCATGATCACCATTACAACAAACACTATCACCACCACCACCACCACCACCATGATCACCAATACAACAAACACTACCACCACCACCACCACCACCATGATCACCATTACAACAAACACTACCACCACCACCACCACCAGCATGATCAACATTACAACAAACACTACCACCACCAACACCACCATGATCATCATTACAACAAACACTACCACCACCACCTCCACCACCATGATCACCATTACAACAAACACTACCACCACCACCACCACCATGATCAACATTACAACAAACACTACCACCACCACCACCACCATGATCACCATTACAACAAACACTACCACCACCACCATGATCACCATTACAAAAAACACTACCACCACCACCACCATGATCACCATTACAACAAACACTACCACCACCACCACCTCCACCATGATCACCATTGCAACAAACACTACCACCACCACCACCACCATGATCACCATTACAACAAACACTACCACCACCACCACCACCATGATCACCATTACAACAAACACTACCACCACCACCACCACCACCACCATTATCACCATTACAATAAACACTACCACCACCACCACCACCACCACCACGATCATCACCATTACAACAAACACTACCACCACCACCACCACCTCCACCATGATCACCATTACAACAAACACTACCACCACCACCACCACCATGATCACCATTAAAACAAACACTACCACCACCACCAACACCACCATGATCACCATTACAATAAACACTACCACCACCACCACCACCATGATCACCTTTACAACAAACACTACCACCACCACCACCACCACCACCACCACCATGATCACCATTACAACAAACACTACCACCACCACCACCACCACCACCACCATGATCACCATTACAACAAACACTACCACCACCACCACCACCATGATCACCATTACAACGAACACTACCACCACCACCACCACCATGACCACCATTACAACAAACACTACCACCACCACCACCAACATGATCAGCATTACAACAAACACTACCACCACCACCACCACCACCATGACCACCATTACAACGAACACTACCACCACCACCACCACCATGACCACCATTACAACGAACACTACCACCACCACCACCACCATGACCACCATTACAACAAACACTACCACCACCACCACCAACATGATCACCATTACAACGAACACTACCACCACCACCACCATGACCACCATTACAACAAACACTACCACCACCACCACCACCATGAACACCATTACAACAAACACTACCACCACCACCACCACCACCATGATCACAATTACAACAAACACTACCACCACCACCACCACCATGATCACCATTACAACAAACACTACCACCACCACCACGACCATGATCACCATTACAACAAACACTACCACCACCACCACCACCATGATCACCATTACAACACACACTACCACCACCACCTCCACCATGATCACCATTACAACAAACACTACCACCACCACCTCCACCACCATTATCACCATTACAACAAACACTACCACCACCACCACCACCACCATGATCACCATTACAACAAACACTACCACCACCACCAACACCACCATGATCACCATTACAACAAACACTACCACCACCACCACCACCACCATGATCACCATTACAACAAACACTGTCACCACCACCTCCACCACCATGATCACCATTACAACAAACACTACCACCACCACCACCACCACCATGATCACCATTACAACAAACACTACCACCACCACCTCCACCACCATGATCACCATTACAACAAACACTACCACCACCACCAACTCCACCATGATCACCATTACAACAAACACTACCACCACCACCACCACCACCATGATCACCAATACAACAAACACTACCACCACCACCACCACCACCATGATCACCATTACAACAAACACTATCACCACCACCACCACCACCACCACCATGATCACCAATACAACAAACACTACCACCACCACCACCACCACCATGATCACCATTAAAACAAACACTACTACCACCACCAACACCACCATGATCACCATTACAACAAACACTACCACCACCACCACCACCATGATCATCATTACAACAAACACTACCACCACCACCACCACCATGATCACCATTACAACAAGCACTATCACCACCACCACCACCATGATCACCATTACAACAAACACTACCACCACCACCATGATCACCATTACAACAAGCACTACCACCACCACCACCACCACCATGATCACCATTACAACAAACACTACCACCACCACCACCTCCACCATGATCACCATTACAACAAACACTACCACCACCACCACCACCATGATCACCATTACAACAAACACTACCACCACCACCACCACCATGATCACCATTACAACAAATGCTACCACCACCACCACCACCACCACCATGATCACCATTACAACAAACACTACCACCACCACCAACATGATCACCATTACAACGAACACTACCACCACCACCACCACCATGACCACCATTACAACAAACACTACCACCACCACCACCAACATGATCAGCATTACAACAAACACTAACACCACCACCAACATGATCACCATTACAACGAACACTACCACCACCACCACCACCATGACCACCATTACAACAAACACTACCACCACCACCACCACCATGAACACCATTACAACAAACACTACCACCACCACCACCATGATCACCATTACAACAAACACTTCCACCACAACCACCTCCACGATGATCACCATTACAACAGACACTACCACCACCACCACCACCATGATCACCATTACAACGAACACTACCACCACCACCACCACCATGACCACCATTACAACAAACACTACCACCACCACCACCAACATGATCACCATTACAACAAACACTACCACCACCACCACCAACATGATCACCATTACAACAAACACTACCACCACCACCACCATGATCACCATTACAACAAACACTACCACCACCACCACCACCATGACCACCATTACAACAAACACTACCACCACCACCACCATGATCACCATTACAACAAACACTACCACCACCACCACCATGATCACCATTACAACAAACACTACCACCACCACCACCACCATGATCACCATTACAACAAACACTACCACCACCACCACCATGATCATCATTACAACAAACACTACCACCACCACCACCACCATGATCACCATTACAACAAGCACTATCAACACCACCACCACCTCCACCATGATCACCATTACAACAAACACCACCACCACATCCACCATGATCACCATTACAACAAACACTACCACCACCACCTCCACCATGATCACCATTTCAACAAACACTACCACCACCACCACCACCACCATGATCACCATTACCACAAACACTCCCACCACCACCACCACCACCATGATCACCATTACAACAAACACTACCACCACAACCACCTCCACGATGATCACCATTACAACAAGCACTACCACCACCAACACCACCATGATCACCATTACAACAAACACTACCACCACCACCACCTCCACCATGATCACCATTACAACAAACACTACCACCACCAACACCACCATGATCACCATTACAACAAACACTACCACCACCACCTCCACCATGATCACCATTACCACAAACACTCCCACCATCAACACCACCACCATGATCACCATTACAACAAACACTACCACCCAACCACCTCCACGATGATCACCATTACAACAAGCACTACCACCACCCCACCAACATGATCACCATTACAACAAACACTACCACCACAACCACCTCCACGATGATCACCATTACAACAAACACTACCACCACCACCTCCACCATGATCACCATTACAACAAACACTACCACCACCACCACTTGCACCATGATCACCATTACAACAAACACTACCACCACAACCACCTCCACGATGATCACCATTACAACAAACACTACCACCACCACCTCCACCATGATCACCATTACAACAAACACTACCACCACCACCTCCACCATGATCACCATTACAACAAGCACTACCACCACCACCTCCACCATGATCACCATTACAACAAACACTACCACCACCCCACCACCATGATCGCCATTACAACAAACACTACCACCACCACCTACACCATGATCACCATTACAACAAACACTACCACCACCACCTCCACCATGATCACCATTACAACAAACACTACCACCACCACCTCCACCATGATCACCATTACAACAAACACTACCACCACCACCTCCACCATGATCACCATTACAACAAAGACTACCACCACCACCTCCACCATGATCACCATTAGAACAAGCACTACCACCACCACCTCCACCATGATCACCATTACAACAAACACTACCACCACCACCTCCACCATGATCACCATTACAACAAAGACTACCACCACCACCACCTCTACCATGATCACCATTACAACACACACTACCACCACCACCTCCACCATGATCACCATTACAACAAACACTACCACCACCACCACCACCAAGATCACCATTACAACATGCACTACCACCACCACCACCACCACCATGATCACCATTACAACAAACACTAACACAATCACCAACACCACCTCCACCATGATCACCATTACAACAAACACTACCACCACCACCACCAGCATGATCACCATTACAACAAACACTACCACCACCACCACCATGATCACCATTACAACAAACACTACCACCACCACCACCACCATGATCACCATTACAACAAACACTACCACCACCACCTCCACCACCCCTACATCAACAATGTTATCACCACCCCTACATCAACAATGTTATCACCACCCCTCCCTACATCAACACTGTCATCACCACAACTACATCAACAATGTTACCACCATCCCTACATCAACAATGTTACCACCATCCCTACATCAACAATGTTATCACCACCCCTATATCAACAATGTTACCACCACCCCTACATCAACAATGTTATCACCATCCCTACATCAACAATGTTACTACCATCCCTACATCAACAATTTTATCATAACCCCTCCCTACATCAACAATGTTACACCCCTACATCAACAATGTTATCACCACCCCTACCACAATAATGTTACCACCACCCCGACATCAACAATGTTATCACGACCCCTACATCAACAATGTTATCACCAGCCCTACATCAACAATATTATCACCACCCCTACATCAACAATGTTACCACCATCCTTACATCAACAATGTTACCACCACCCCTACATCAACAATGTTATCACCACCCCTACATCAACAATGTTATCACCACCCCTACATCAACAATGTTATCACCACCCCTCCCTACATCAACAATGTCATCACCACAACTACATCAACAATGTTACCACCATCCCTACATCAACAATGTTACCACCATCCCTACATCAACAATGTTATCACCACCCCTATATCAACAATGTTACCACCACCCCTACATCAACAATGTTATCACCATCCCTACATCAACAATGTTACTACCATCCCTACATCAACAATTTTATCATAACCCCTCCCTACATCAACAATGTTACCCCCCTACATCAACAATGTTATCACCACCCCTCCCTACATCAACAATGTTATCACCATAACTACATCAACAATGTTACCACCATCCCTACATCAACAATGTTATCACCACCCCTACATCAACAATGTTATCACCACCCCTACATCAACAATGTTATCACCAGCCCTCCCTACATCAACTATGTTACCACCACCCCTACATCAACAATGTTACCACCACCATACATCAACAATGTTATCACCATCCCTACATCAACAATGTTACCACCGCCCTACATCAACAATGTTACCCGCCCTACATCAACAATGTTATCACCAGCCCTCCCTATATCAACTATGTTACCACCACTCCTACATCAACAATGTTATCACCACCCCTACATCAACAATGTTACCACCACCTTACATCAACAATGTATCACCAATCCTACATCAACAATGTTATCACCAATCCTACATCAACAATGTTATCACCATCCCTACAACAACTATGTTACCACCACCCCTACATCAACAATGTTATCACCATCCCTACATCAACAATGTTATCACCACCCCTCACTACATCAATAATGTTATCACCACCCCTACCTCAACAATGTTATCACCACCCCTACATCAACAATGTTATCACCACCCCTACATCAACAATGTTATCACCACCTCTACATCAACAATGTTAACACCACCACTACATCAACAATGTTATCACCACCCCTGCATCAACAATGCTATAACATCCCCTACATCAACTATGTTATCACCACCCCTACATCAGCAATGTTACCACCACTCCTACATCAACAATGTTATCACCACCACCAAATACATCAACAATGTTACCCCCCCCCCTTCATCAACAATGTTATCACCACCCTACATCAACTATGTTACCACCACCCCTACATCAACAATGTTATCACCACCCATACATCAACAATGTTACCACCACCCCTACATCAACAATGTTATCACCACCCATACATCAACAATGTTATCACCAGCCCTCCCTAAATCAACTATGTTACCACCACTCCTACATCAACAATGTTATCACCACCCCTACATCAACAATGTTATCACCATCCCTACATCAACAATGTTATCACCAGCCCTACACCAACAATATTATCACCACCCCTACATCAACAATATTATCACCATCCTTACATCAACAATGTTATCACCACCCCTATATCAACAATGTTATCACCATCCCTACATCAACAATGTTATCACCAGCCCTACACCAACAATATTATCACCACCCCTACATCAACAATGTTATCACCATCCTTACATCAACAATGTTATCACCACCCCTACATCAACTATGTTACCACCACCCATACATCAACAATGTTATCACCACCCCTACATCAACAATGTTACCACCACCCTACATCAACAATGTTATCACCATCCCTACATCAACAATGTTACCAACACCCCTATATCAACAATGTTACCCCCCCCTACGTCAACAATGTTATCACAACGCCTACATCAACAATGTTATCACCAGCCCTCTCTACATCAACTATGTTACCACCACTCCTACATCAAGAATATTATCACCACCCCTACATCAACAATGTTACCACCAACCTACATCAACAATGTATCACCATCCCTACATCAACAATGTTATCACCAATCCTACATCAACAATGTTATCACCAACCCTACAACAACTATGTTACCACCACCCCTACGTCAACAATATTATCACCATCCCTACATCAACAATGTTACCACCACCCCTACATCAACAATGTTATCACCACCCCTCCCTACATCAACAATGTTATCACCACCCCTACATCAACAATGTTATCACCACCCCTCCCTACATCAACAATGTCATCACCACAACTACATCAACAATGTTACCACCATCCCTACATCAACAATGTTACCACCATCCCTACATCAACAATGTTATCACCACCCCTATATCAACAATGTTACCACCACCCCTACATCAACAATGTTATCACCATCCCTACATCAACAATGTTACTACCATCCCTACATCAACAATTTTATCATAACCCCTCCCTACATCAACAATGTTACACCCCTACATCAACAATGTTATCACCACCCCTACCACAATAATGTTACCACCACCCCGACATCAACAATGTTATCACGACCCCTACATCAACAATGTTATCACCAGCCCTACATCAACAATATTATCACCACCCCTACATCAACAATGTTACCACCATCCTTACATCAACAATGTTACCACCACCCCTACATCAACAATGTTATCACCACCCCTACATCAACAATGTTATCACCACCCCTACATCAACAATGTTATCACCACCCCTCCCTACATCAACAATATTATCACCACCCCTACATCAACAATGTTACCACCATCCTTACATCAACAATGTTACCACCACCCCTACATCAACAATGTTATCACCATCCCTACATCAACAATGTTATCACCAGCCCTACACCAACAATATTATCACCACCCCTACATCAACAATATTATCACCATCCTTACATCAACAATGTTATCACCACCCCTACATCAACAATGTTATCACCATCCCTACATCAACAATGTTACCACCATCCCTACATCAACAATGTTATCACCACCCCTATATCAACAATGTTACCACCACCCCTACATCAACAATGTTATCACCATCCCTACATCAACAATGTTACTACCATCCCTACATCAACAATTTTATCATAACCCCTCCCTACATCAACAATGTTACCCCTCTACATCAACAATGTTATCACCACCCCTCCCTACATCAACAATGTTATCACCATAACTACATCAACAATGTTACCACCATCCCTACATCAACAATGTTATCACCACCCCTACATCAACAATGTTATCACCACCCCTACATCAACAATGTTATCACCAGCCCTCCCTACATCAACTATGTTACCACCACCCCTACATCAACAATGTTACCACCACCATACATCAACAATGTTATCACCATCCCTACATCAACAATGTTACCACCGCCCTACATCAACAATGTTACCCGCCCTACATCAACAATGTTATCACCAGCCCTCCCTATATCAACTATGTTACCACCACTCCTACATCAACAATGTTATCACCACCCCTACATCAACAATGTTACCACCACCTTACATCAACAATGTATCACCAATCCTACATCAACAATGTTATCACCAATCCTACATCAACAATGTTATCACCATCCCTACAACAACTATGTTACCACCACCCCTACATCAACAATGTTATCACCATCCCTACATCAACAATGTTATCACCACCCCTCACTACATCAATAATGTTATCACCACCCCTACCTCAACAATGTTATCACCACCCCTACATCAACAATGTTATCACCACCCCTACATCAACAATGTTATCACCACCTCTACATCAACAATGTTAACACCACCACTACATCAACAATGTTATCACCACCCCTGCATCAACAATGCTATAACATCCCCTACATCAACTATGTTATCACCACCCCTACATCAGCAATGTTACCACCACTCCTACATCAACAATGTTATCACCACCACCAAATACATCAACAATGTTTCCCCCCCCCCCCCCTTCATCAACAATGTTATCACCACCCTACATCAACTATGTTACCACCACCCCTACATCAACAATGTTATCAGCACCCATACATCAAAAATGTTACCACCACCCCTACATCAACAATGTTATCACCACCCATACATCAACAATGTTATCACCAGCCCTCCCTAAATCAACTATGTTACCACCACTCCTACATCAACAATGTTATCACCACCCCTACATCAACAATGTTATCACCATCCCTACATCAACAATGTTATCACCAGCCCTACACCAACAATATTATCACCACCCCTACATCAACAATATTATCACCATCCTTACATCAACAATGTTATCACCACCCCTATATCAACAATGTTATCACCATCCCTACATCAACAACGTTATCACCAGCCCTACACCAACAATATTATCACCACCCCTACATCAACAATGTTATCACCATCCTTACATCAACAATGTTATCACCACCCCTACATCAACTATGTTACCACCACCCATACATCAACAATGTTATCACCACCCCTACATCAACAATGTTACCACCACCCTACATCAACAATGTTATCACCATCCCTACATCAACAATGTTACCAACACCCCTATATCAACAATGTTACCCCCCCCCCCTACGTCAACAATGTTATCACAACGCCTACATCAACAATGTTATCACCAGCCCTCTCTACATCAACTATGTTACCACCACTCCTACATCAAGAATATTATCACCACCCCTACATCAACAATGTTACCACCAACCTACATCAACAATGTATCACCATCCCTACATCAACAATGTTATCACCAATCCTACATCAACAATGTTATCACCAACCCTACAACAACTATGTTACCACCACCCCTACGTCAACAATATTATCACCATCCCTACATCAACAATGTTACCACCACCCCTACATCAACAATGTTATCACCACCCCTCCCTACATCAACAATGTTATCACCACCCCTACATCAACAATGTTATCACCACCCCTACATCAACAATGTTATCACCAGCCCTACATCAACAATGTTATCACCACCCCTACATCAACAATGTTAACACCACCCCTACATCAACAATGTTATCACCACCCCTGCATCAACAATGCTATAACCACCCCTACATCGACAATTTTATCACCACCCCTACATCAACAATGTTACCACCACACCTACATCAACAATGCATCACCGTCCCTACATCAGCAATGTTACCACCACTTCTACATCAACAATGTTATCACCACCCCTCCATACATCAACAATGTTACCCCCCCTTCATCAACTATGTTACCACCACCTCTACATCAACAATGTTATCACCACCCATACATCAACAATGTTACCACCACCCCTACATCAACAATGTTATCACCACCCCTACATCAACAATGTTATCACCATCCCTCTCTACATCAACAATGTTACCCCCCTACATAAACAATGTTACCACCACCCCTACATCAACATTATTATCACCACCCCTACATCAACAATGTTATCACCACCCCTACATCAACAATGTTATCACCACCCCTACATCAACAATGTTATCACCACCCCTACATCAACAATTTTATCATAACCCTTCCCTACATCAACAATGTTACCCCCTACATCAACAATGTTATCACCAGCCCTCCCTACAACAACTATGTTACCACCACCCATACATCAACAATGTTATCACCACCCCTACATCAACAATGTTACCACCACCCCTACATCAACAATGTTACCCCCCCCCCTACATCAACAATGTTATCACCACACCTACATCAACAATGTTATCACCAGCCCTCCCTACATCAACTATGTTACCACCACTCCTACACCAACAATGTTATCACCACCCCTACATCAACAATTTTATCACCATCCCTACATCAACAATGTTATCACCAGCCCTACACCAACAATATTATCACCACCCCTACATCAACAATGTTATCACCATCCGTACATCAACAATGTTATCACCAGCCCTACATCAACAATATTATCAGCACCCCTACATCAACAATGTTACCACCATCCTTACATCAACAATGTTACCACCACCCCTACATCAACAATGTTATCACCACCCCTACATCAACAATGTTATCACCACCCCTACATCAACAATGTTATCACCACCCCTCCCTACATCAACAATGTCATCACCACAACTACATCAACAATGTTACCACCATCCCTACATCAACAATGTTACCACCATCCCTACATCAACAATGTTATCACCACCCCTACATCAACAATGTCATCACCACAACTACATCAACAATGTTACCACCATCCCTACATCAACAATGTTACCACCATCCCTACATCAACAATGTTACCACCACCCCTACATCAACAATGTTATCACCACCCCTACATCAACAATGTTATCACCACCCCTACATCAACAATGTTATCACCACCCCTCCCTACATCAACAATGTCATCACCACAACTACATCAACAATGTTACCACCATCCCTACAACAACAATGTTATCACCACCCCTACATCAACAATGTTATCACCATCCCTACATCAACAATGTTACCACCATCCCTACATCAACAATGTTATCACCACCCCTATATCAACAATGTTACCACCACCCCTACATCAACAATGTTATCACCATCCCTACATCAACAATGTTACTACCATCCCTACATGAACAATTTTATCATAACCCCTCCCTACATCAACAATGTTACCCCCCTACATCAACAATGTTATCACCACCCCTACCACAATAATGTTACCACCACCCCGACATCAACAATGTTATCACGACCCCTACATCAACAATGTTATCACCATCCGTACATCAACAATGTTATCACCAGCCCTACATCAACAATATTATCACCACCCCTACATCAACAATGTTACCACCATCCTTACATCAACAATGTTACCACCACCCCTACATCAACAATGTTATCACCACCCCTACATCAACAATGTTATCACCACCCCTACATCAACAATGTTATCACCACCCATCCCTACATCAACAATGTCATCACCACAACTACATCAACAATGTTACCACCATCCCTACATCAACAATGTTACCACCATCCCTACATCAACAATGTTATCACCACCCCTATATCAACAATGTTACCACAACCCCTACATCAACAATGTTATCACCATCCCTACATCAACAATGTTACTACCATCCCTACAGCAACAATTTTATCATAACCCCTCCCTACATCAACAATGTTACCCCCCTACATCAACAATGTTATCACCACCCCTACATCAACAATGTTATCACCACCCCTCCCTACATCAACAATGTTATCACCATAACTACATCAACAATGTTACCACCATCCCTACATCAACAATGTTATCACCACCCCTACATCAACAATGTTATCACCACCCCTACATCAACAATGTTATCACCAGCCCTCCCTACATCAACTATGTTACCACCACCCCTACATCAACAATGTTACCACCACCATACATCAACAATGTTATCACCATCCCTACATCAACAATGTTACTACCACCGTACATCAACAATGTTACCTGCCCTACATCAACAATGTTATCACCAGCCCTCCCTATATCAACTATGTTACCACCACTCCTACATCAACAATGTTATCACCACCCCTACATCAACAATGTTACCACCACCTTACATCAACAATGTATCACCAATCCTACATCAACAATGTTATCACCAATCCTACATCAACAATGTTATCACCATCCCTACAACAACTATGTTACCACCACCCCTACATCAACAATGTTATCACCATCCCTACATCAACAATGTTATCACCACCCCTCACTACATCAATAATGTTATCACCACCCCTACATCAACAATGTTATCACCACCCCTACATCAACAATGTTATCACCACCCCTACATCAACAATGTTATCACCACCTCTACATCAACAATGTTAACACCACCACTACATCAACAATGTTATCACCACCCCTGCATCAACAATGCTATAACATCCCCTACATCAACTATGTTATCACCACCCCTACATCAGCAATGTTACCACCACTCCTACATCAACAATGTTATCACCACCACCAAATACATCAACAATGTTACCCCCCCCCCCCTTCATCAACAATGTTATCACCACCCTACATCAACTATGTTACCACCACCCCTACATCAACAATGTTATCACCACCCATACATCAACAATGTTACCACCACCCCTACATCAACAATGTTATCACCACCCATACATCAACAATGTTATCACCACCCCTACATCAACAATGTTATCACCACCCCTCTCTACATCAACAGTGTTACCCCCCTACATTAACAATGTTACCACCACCCATACATCAACATTATTATCACGACCCATACATAAACAATCTTATCACCATCCCTACATCAACAATGTTACCACCACCCCTACATCAACAATGTTATCACCATCCCTACATCATCAATATTATCCCCACCCCTACATCAACAATGTTACCACCACCCCTACATAAACAATGTTACCACCCCTCCCTACATCAACAATGTTACCCCCTTACATCAACAATGTTACCAACATTCCTCCATCAACAATGTTACCACCGCCCTACATCAACAATGTTATCACCATCCCTACATCAACAATGTTATCACCATCCCTACATCAACAATGTTATCACCACCCCTACATCAACAATGTTACAACCATCCCTACATCAACAATGTTACCATGATCCCTACATCAACAATGTTATCACCACCCTTATATCAATAATGTTACCACCACCCCTACATCAACATTGTTATCACCATCCCTACAACAACAATGTTACCACCATCCCTACATCAACAATTTTATCATAATCCCTCCCTACATCAACAATGTTACCACCACCCCTACATCAACAATGTTACCACCCCTCCCTACATCAACAATGTTACCCCCTTACATCAACAATGTTATCACCATCCCTACATCAACAATGTTATCAACATTCCTACATCAACAATGGTACCACCACCCCTACATCAACAATGTTATCACCATCCCTACATCAACAATGTTATCACCATGCCTACATCAACAATGTTACCACCACCCCTACATAAATAATGTTATCACCACCCCTACATCAACAATGTTATCACCACCCCTACATCAACAATTTTATTACCACCCCTCCCTACATCAACAATGTTATCACCATCCCTACATCAACAATGTTACCACCATCCCTACATCAACAATTTTATCATAACCCCTCCCTACATCAACAATGTTATCACCAGCCCTCCCTACATCAACTATTTTACCACCACCCATACATCAACAATGTTATCACCACCCCTACATCAACAATGTTACCACCAGCCTACATCAACAATGTTATCACCATCCCTACATCAACAATGTTACCACCACCCCTACATCAACAATGTTACCCCCCCCTACATCAACAATGTTATCACCACACCTACATCAACAATGTTATCACCATCCCTACATCAACAATGTTACCACCACCCCTACATCAACAATGTTACTCCCCCCTACATCAACAATGTTATCACCACACCTACATCAACAATGTTATCACCAGCCCTCCCTAAATCAACTATGTTACCACCACTCCTACATCAACAATGTTATCACCACCCCTACATCAACAATGTTATCACCATCCCTACATCAACAATGTTATCACCAGCCCTACACCAACAATATTATCACCACCCCTACATCAACAATATTATCACCATCCTTACATCAACAATGTTATCACCACCCTACATCAACAATGTTATCACCATCCCTACATCAACAATGTTATCACCAGCCCTCCCTACATCAACTATGTTACCACCCCTCCTACATCAAGAATATTATCACCACCCCTACATCAACAATGTTACCACCAACCTACATCAACAATGTATCACGATCCCTACATCAACAATGTTATCACCAATCCTACATCAACAATGTTATCACCAACCCTACAACAACTATGTTACCACCACCCCTACGTCAACAATATTATCACCATCCCTACATCAACAATGTTACCACCACCCCTACATCAACAATGTTATCACCACCCCTCCCTACATCAACAATGTTATCACCACCCCTACATCAACAATGTTATCACCACCCCTACATCAACAATGTTATCACCAGCCCTACATCAACAATGTTATCACCACCCCTACATCAACAATGTTAACACCACCCCTACATCAACAATGTTATCACCACCCGTGCATCAACAATGCTATAACCACCCCTACATCGACAATTTTATCACCACCCCTACATCAACAATGTTACCACCACACCTACATCAACAATGCATCACCGTCCCTACATCAACTATGTTACCACCACCTCTACATCAACAATGTTATCACCACCCCTACATCAACAATGTTATCACCATCCCTCTCTACATCAACAATGTTACCCCCCTACATAAACAATGTTAACACCACCCCTACATCAACATTATTATCACCACCCATACATCAACAATGTTACCACCACCCCTACATCAACAATGTTATCACCACCCCTACATCAACAATGTTATCACCATCCCTCTCTACATCAACAATGTTACCCCCCTACATAAACAATGTTAACACCACCCCTACATCAACATTATTATCACCACCCCTACATCAACAATGTTATCACCACCCCTACATCAACAATGTTATCACCACCCCTACATCAACAATGTTATCACCACCCCTACATCAACAATGCATCACCATCCCTACATCAGCAATGTTACCACCACTCCTACATCAACAATGTTATCACCACCCCTCCATACATCAACAATGTTACCCCCACCCCTTCATCAACTATGTTACCACCACCTCTACATCAACTATGTTATCACCACCCATACATCAACAATGTTACCACCACCCCTACATCAACAATGTTATCACCACCCCTATATCAACAATGTTATCACCATCCCTCTCTACAACAATGTTAACCCCCTACATAAACAATGTCACCACCACCCCTACATCAACATTATTATCACCACCCATACATAAATAATCTTATCACCATCCCTACATCAACAATGTTAACACCACCCCTACATCAACAATGTTATCACCATCCCTACATCATTTAATATTATCCCCCTACATCAACAATGTTATCACCATCCGTACATCAACAACGTTATCAACATTCCTACATCAACAATGTTACCACCACCCCTACATCAACAATGTTTTCACCATCCCTACATCAACAATGTTATCACCATCCCTACATCAACAATGTTACCACCACCCCTACATCAACAATGTTATCACCACCCCTACATCAACAATGTTATCACCACCCCTACATCAACAATGTTATCACCATCCCTACATCAACAATGTTACCACCACCCCTACATCAACGATGTATCACCATCTCTACATCAACAATGTTACCCCCTTACATCAACAATGTTATCACCATCCCTACATCAACAATGTTATCAACATTCCTACATCAACAATGGTACCACCACCCCTACATCAACAATGTTATCACCATCCCTACATCAACAATGTTATCACCATGCCTACATCAACAATGTTACCACCACCCCTACATAAATAATGTTATCACCACCCCTACATCAACAATGTTATCACCACCCCTACATCAACAATTTTATTACCACCCCTCCCTACATCAACAATGTTATCACCATCCCTACATCAACAATGTTACCACCATCCCTACATCAACAATTTTATCATAACCCCTCCCTACATCAACAATGTTATCACCAGCCCTCCCTACATCAACTATTTTACCACCACCCATATATCAACAATGTTATCACCACCCCTACATCAACAATGTTACCACCACCCATACATCAACAATGTTATCACCACCCCTACATCAACAATGTTACCACCACCCCTACATCAACAATGTTACCACCACCCCTACATCAACAATGTTACTCCCCCCTACATCAACAATGTTATCACCACACCTACATCAACAATGTTATCACCAGCCCTCCCTAAATCAACTATGTTACCACCACTCCTACATCAACAATGTTATCACCACCCCTACATCAACAATGTTATCACCATCCCTACATCAACAATGTTATCACCAGCCCTACACCAACAATATTATCACCACCCCTACATCAACAATATTATCACCATCCTTACATCAACAATGTTATCACCACCCCTACATCAACAATGTTATCACCATCCCTACATCAACAATGTTATCACCAGCCCTACACCAACAATATTATCACCACCCCTACATCAACAATGTTATCACCATCCTTACATCAACAATGTTATCACCACCCCTACATCAACTATGTTACCACCACCCATACATCAACAATGTTATCACCACCCCTACATCAACAATGTTACCACCACCCTACATCAACAATGTTATCACCATCCCTACATCAACAATGTTACCAACACCCCTATATCAACAATGTTACCCCCCCCCTACATCAACAATGTTATCACAACGCCTACATCAACAATGTTATCACCAGCCCTCCCTACATCAACTATGTTACCACCACTCCTACATCAAGAATATTATCACCACCCCTACATCAACAATGTTACCACCAACCTACATCAACAATGTATCACCATCCCTACATCAACAATGTTATCACCAATCCTACATCAACAATGTTATCACCAACCCTACAACAACTATGTTACCACCACCCCTACATCAACAATATTATCACCATCCCTACATCAACAATGTTACCACCACCCCTACATCAACAATGTTATCACCACCCCTCCCTACATCAACAATGTTATCACCACCCCTACATCAACAATGTTATCACCACCCCTACATCAACAATGTTATCACCAGCCCTACATCAACAATGTTATCACCACCCCTACATCAACAATGTTAACACCACCCCTACATCAACAATGTTATCACCACCCGTGCATCAACAATGCTATAACCACCCCTACATCGACAATTTTATCACCACCCCTACATCAACAATGTTACCACCACACCTACATCAACAATGCATCACCATCCCTACATCAACTATGTTACCACCACCTCTACATCAACAATGTTATCACCACCCATACATCAACAATGTAACCACCACCCCTACATCAACAATGTTATCACCACCCCTACATCAACAATGTTATCACCATCCCTCTCTACATCAACAATCTTACCCCCCTACATAAACAATGTTAACACCACCCCTACATCAACATTATTATCACCACCCCTACATCAACAATGTTATCACCACCCCTACATCAACAATGTTATCACCACCCCTACATCAACAATGTTATCACCACCCCTACATCAACAATGCATCACCATCCCTACATCAGCAATGTTACCACCACTCCTACATCAATAATGTTATCACCACCCCTCCATACATCAACAATGTTACCCCCACCCCTTCATCAACTATGTTACCACCACCTCTACATCAACTATGTTATCACCACCCATACATCAACAATGTTACCACCACCCCTACATCAACAATGTTATCACCACCCCTATATCAACAATGTTATCACCATCACTCTCTACAACAATGTTAACCCCCTACATAAACAATGTCACCACCACCCCTACATCAACATTATTATCACCACCCATACATAAATAATCTTATCACCATCCCTACATCAACAATGTTAACACCACCCCTACATCAACAATGTTATCACCATCCCTACATCATTTAATATTATCCCCCTACATCAACAATGGTATCAGCACTGCTACATCAAAAATGTTACCCCCCTACATCAACAATGTTATCACCATCCGTACATCAACAACGTTATCAACATTCCTACATCAACAATGTTACCACCACCCCTACATCAACAATGTTTTCACCATCCCTACATCAACAATGTTATCACCATCCCTACATCAACAATGTTACCACCACCCCTACATCAACAATGTTATCACCACCCCTACATCAACAATGTTATCACCACCCCTACTTCAACAATGTTATCACCATCCCTACATCAACAATGTTACCACCACCCCTACATCAACGATGTATCACCATCTCTACATCAACAATGTTACCCCCTTACATCAACAATGTTATCACCATCCCTACATCAACAATGTTATCAACATTCCTACATCAACAATGGTACCACCACCCCTACATCAACAATGTTATCACCATCCCTACATCAACAATGTTATCACCATGCCTACATCAACAATGTTACCACCACCCCTACATAAATAATGTTATCACCACCCCTACATCAACAATGTTATCACCACCCCTACATCAACAATTTTATTACCACCCCTCCCTACATCAACAATGTTATCACCATCCCTACATCAACGATGTTACCACCATCCCTACATCAACAATTTTATCATAACCCCTCCCTACATCAACAATGTTATCACCAGCCCTCCCTACATCAACTATTTTACCACCACCCATACATCAACAATGTTATCACCACCCCTACATCAACAATGTTACCACCAGCCTACATCAACAATGTTATCACCATCCCTACATCAACAATGTTACCACCACCCCTACATCAACAATGTTACTCCCCCCTACATCAACAATGTTATCACCACACCTACATCAACAATGTTATCACCAGCCCTCCCTAAATCAACTATGTTACCACCACTCCTACATCAACAATGTTATCACCACCCCTACATCAACAATGTTATCACCATCCCTACATCAACAATGTTATCACCAGCCCTACACCAACAATATTATCACCACCCCTACATCAACAATATTATCACCATCCTTACATCAACAATGTTATCACCACCCCTACATCAACAATGTTATCACCATCCCTACATCAACAATGTTATCACCAGCCCTACACCAACAATATTATCACCACCCCTACATCAACAATGTTATCACCATCCTTACATCAACAATGTTATCACCACCCCTACATCAACTATGTTACCACCACCCATACATCAACAATGTTATCACCACCCCTACATCAACAATGTTACCACCACCCTACATCAACAATGTTATCACCATCCCTACATCAACAATGTTACCAACACCCCTATATCAACAATGTTACCCCCCCTACATCAACAATGTTATCACAACGCCTACATCAACAATGTTATCACCAGCCCTCCCTACATCAACTATGTTACCACCACTCCTACATCAAGAATATTATCACCACCCCTACATCAACAATGTTACCACCAACCTACATCAACAATGTATCACCATCCCTACATCAACAATGTTATCACCAATCCTACATCAACAGTGTTATCACCAACCCTACAACAACTATGTTACCACCACCCCTACGTCAACAATATTATCACCATCCCTACATCAACAATGTTACCACCACCCCTACATCAACAATGTTATCACCACCCCTCCCTACATCAACAATGTTATCACCACCCCTACATCAACAATGTTATCACCACCCCTACATCAACAATGTTATCACCAGCCCTACATCAACAATGTTATCACCACCCCTACATCAACAATGTTAACACCACCCCTACATCAACAATGTTATCACCACCCGTGCATCAACAATGCTATAACCACCCC
Source organism: Eledone cirrhosa (assembly GCA_964016885.1). Lineage (NCBI taxonomy): Eukaryota > Metazoa > Mollusca > Cephalopoda > Octopoda > Eledonidae > Eledone > Eledone cirrhosa. Next base: position 254,741,649 of record OZ024743.1, on the reverse strand, counting down.
TACATCGACAATTTTATCACCACCCCTACATCAACAATGTTACCACCACACCTACATCAACAATGCATCACCGTCCCTACATCAACTATGTTACCACCACCTCTACATCAACAATGTTATCACCACCCCTCCATACATCAACAATGTTACCCCCACCCCTTCATCAACTATGTTACCACCACCTCTACATCAACTATGTTATCACCACCCATACATCAACAATGTTACCACCACCCCTACATCAACAATGTTATCACCACCCCTATATCAACAATGTTATCACCATCACTCTCTACAACAATGTTAACCCCCTACATAAACAATGTCACCACCACCCCTACATCAACATTATTATCACCACCCATACATAAATAATCTTATCACCATCCCTACATCAACAATGTTAACACCACCCCTACATCAACAATGTTATCACCATCCCTACATCATTTAATATTATCCCCCTACATCAACAATGGTATCAGCACTGCTACATCAAAAATGTTACCCCCCTACATCAAGAATGTTATCACCATCCGTACATCAACAACGTTATCAACATTCCTACATCAACAATGTTACCACCACCCCTACATCAACAATGTTTTCACCATCCCTACATCAACAATGTTATCACCATCCCTACATCAACAATGTTACCACCACCCCTACATCAACAATGTTATCACCACCCCTACATCAACAATGTTATCACCACCCCTACATCAACAATGTTATCACCATCCCTACATCAACAATGTTACCACCACCCCTACATCAACGATGTATCACCATCTCTACATCAACAATGTTACCACCACTCCTACATCAACAATGTTAACCCCCCCCTACATAAACGATGTTATCACCATCCCGACATCAACATGTTATCACCACCCCTACATCAACAATATTATCACCATCTCTACATCAACAATGTTATCACCATCCCTATATCAACAATGTTATCACCATCCCTGCATCAACAAAGTTACCACCACCACTACCTCAACAATGTTACCACCACCCTTCCCTATATCAACAACGTTACGCCCCCCCCTACATCAACAATGTTATCACCACCCCTACATCAACAACCTTACCCCCCCCCTACATCAACAATATTACCACCACCCCTACATCAACAATGTTACTACCATCCCTACATCAACAATGTTACCCCTACATCAACAATGTTATCACCATCCCTACATCAACAATGTTATCAACATTCCTATATCAACAATGTTACCACCACCCTACATCAACAATGTAATCACCATCCCTATATCAACAATGTTATCACCATCCCTACATTAACAATGTTATCACCACCCCTACATCAACAATGTTACAACCATCCCTACATCAACAATGTTATCACCACCCCTATATCAACAATGTTACCACCGCCCCTACATCAACAATGTTATCACCATCCCTACATCAACAATGTTACCACCATCCCTACATCAACAACTTTATCATAATCCCTCCCTACATCAACAATGTTACCACCACCCCTACATCAACAATGTTACCACCATCCCTACATCAACAACTTTATCATAATCCGTCCCTACATCAACAATGTTACCACCACCCCTACATCAACAATGTTACCCCCTTACATCAACAATGGTATCAGCACAGCTACAGCAACAATGTTACCCCCCTACATCAACAATGTTATCACCATCCCTACACCAACAATGTTATCACCATCACTACATAAACAATGTTATCCCCACCCCTACATCAACAATGTTATCACCACCCCAAATCAACAATGTTATCACCACCCCTACATCAACAATGTTATCACCATCCCTACATGAACAATGTTATCACCAGCGCTACATCAACAATATTATCACCACCCCTACATCAACAATGTTATCACCATCCTTACATCAAAAATGTTACCACCACCCCTACATCAACAATGTTATCACTACCCCTACATCAACAATGTTATCACCACCCCTACATCAACAATGTTATCACCACCCCTCCCTACATCAACAATGTTATCACCATCCCTACATCAACAATGTTACCACCATCCCTACATCAACAATTTTATCATAAGCCCTCCCTACATCAACAATGTTACCCCCCTACATCAACAATGTTATCACCAGCCCTCCCTACATCAACTATGTTACCACCACCCATATATCAACAATGTTATCAGCACCCCTACATCAACAATGTTACCACCACCCTACATCAACAATGTTATCACCATCCCTACATCAACAATGTTACCACCACCCCTACATCAACAATGTTACTCCCCCTACATCAACAATGTTATCACCACACCTACATCAACAATGTTATCACCAGCCCTCCCTACATCAACTATGTTACCACCACTCCTACTGCAAGAATATTATCACCACCCCTACATCAACAATGTTACCACCACCCTACATCAACAATGTATCACCATCCCTACATCAACAATGTTATCACCAATCCTACATCAACAATGTTATCACCATCCCTACAACAACTATGTTACCACCACCCCTACATCAACAATGTTATCACCATCCCTACATCAACAATGTTACCACCACCCCTACATCAACAATGTTATCACCACCCCTCCCTATATCAACAATGTTATCACCACCCCTACATCAACAATGTTATCACCACCCCTACATCAACAATGTTATCACCAGTCCTACATCAACAATGTTATCACCACCCCTACATCAACAATGTTAACACCACCCCTACATCAACAATGTTAACACCACCCCTGCATCAACAATGCTATAACCACCCCTACATCAACAATGTTATCACCGACCCTACATCAACAATGCATCACCATCCCTACATCAGCTGTGTTACCACCACTCCTACATCAACAATGTTATCACCACCCCTCCATACATCAACAATGTTACCCCCACCCCTTCATCAACTATGTTACCACCACCTCTACATCAACAATGTTATCACCACCCATACATCAACAATGTTACCACCACCCCTATATCAACAATGTTATCACCACCCCTATATCAACAATGTTATCACCATCCCTCTCTACATCGACAATGTTAACCCCCTACATAAACAATGTCACCACCACCCCTACATCAACATTATTATCACCACCCATACATAAACAATCTTATCACCATCACTACATCAACAATGGTATCAGCACCGCTACATCAACAATGTTACCCCCTACATCAACAATGTTATCACCATCCGTACATCAACAATGTTATCAACATTCCTACATCAACAATGTTACCACCACCCCTACATCAACAATGTTATCACCATCCCTACATCAACAATGTTATCACCATCCCTACATCAACAATGTTAACACCACCCCTACATCAACAATGTTATCACCACCCCTACATCAACAATGTATCACCATCTCTACATCAACAATGTTACCACCACTCCTACATCAACAATGTTAACCCACCCCTACATAAACGATGTTATCACCATCGCGACATCAACATGTTATCACCACCCCTACATCAACAATATTATCACCATCACTACATCAACAATGTTATCACCATCCCTATATCAACAATGTTACCACCACCCCTACATCAACAACGTTATCACCACCCTCACGTCAACAATGTTATCACCATCCCTGCATCAACAAAGTTACCACCACCACTACATCAACAATGTAACCCCCTTACATCAACAATGTTATCAGCACAGCTACAGCAACAATGTTACCCCCCTACATCAACAATGTTATCACCATCCCTACATCAACAATGTTATCACCATCCCTACATCAACAATGTTATCACCACCACTACATCAACAATGTTATCACCACCCCAAATCAACAATGTTATCACCACCCCTACATCAACAATGTTATCACCATCCCTACATCAACAATGTTATCACCAGCCCTACATCAACAATATTATCACCACCCCTACATCAACAATGTTATCACCATCCCTACATCAACAATGTTATCACCATTCCTACATCAACAATGTTACCACCACCCCTACATCAACAATGTTATCACCACCCCTACATCAACAATGTTATCACCATCCCTACATCAACAATGTTACCACCACCCCTACATCAACAATGTTATCACCACCCCTCCCTATATCAACAATGTTATCACCACCCCTACATCAACAATGTTATCACCACCCCTACATCAACAATGTTATCACCAGTCCTACATCAACAATGTTATCACCACCCCTACATCAACAATGTTAACACCACCCCTACATCAACAATGTTAACACCACCCCTGCATCAACAATGCTATAACCACCCCTACATCAACAATGTTATCACCACCCCTACATCAACAATGCATCACCATCCCTACATCAGCTGTGTTACCACCACTCCTACATCAACAATGTTATCACCACCCCTCCATACATCAACAATGTTACCCCCACCCCTTCATCAACTATGTTACCACCACCTCTACATCAACAATGTTATCACCACCCATACATCAACAATGTTACCACCACCCCTATATCAACAATGTTATCACCACCCCTATATCAACAATGTTATCACCATCCCTCTCTACATCGACAATGTTAACCCCCTACATAAACAATGTCACCACCACCCCTACATCAACATTATTATCACCACCCATACATAAACAATCTTATCACCATCACTACATCAACAATGGTATCAGCACCGCTACATCAACAATGTTACCCCCTACATCAACAATGTTATCACCATCCGTACATCAACAATGTTATCAACATTCCTACATCAACAATGTTACCACCACCCCTACATCAACAATGTTATCACCATCCCTACATCAACAATGTTATCACCATCCCTACATCAACAATGTTAACACCACCCCTACATCAACAATGTTATCACCACCCCTACATCAACAATGTATCACCATCTCTACATCAACAATGTTACCACCACTCCTACATCAACAATGTTAACCCACCCCTACATAAACGATGTTATCACCATCGCGACATCAACATGTTATCACCACCCCTACATCAACAATATTATCACCATCACTACATCAACAATGTTATCACCATCCCTATATCAACAATGTTACCACCACCCCTACATCAACAACGTTATCACCACCCTCACGTCAACAATGTTATCACCATCCCTGCATCAACAAAGTTACCACCACCACTACATCAACAATGTAACCCCCTTACATCAACAATGTTATCAGCACAGCTACAGCAACAATGTTACCCCCCTACATCAACAATGTTATCACCATCCCTACATCAACAATGTTATCACCATCCCTACATCAACAATGTTATCACCACCACTACATCAACAATGTTATCACCACCCCAAATCAACAATGTTATCACCACCCCTACATCAACAATGTTATCACCATCCCTACATCAACAATGTTATCACCAGCCCTACATCAACAATATTATCACCACCCCTACATCAACAATGTTATCACCATCCCTACATCAACAATGTTATCACCATTCCTACATCAACAATGTTACCACCACCCCTACATCAACAATGTTATCACCACCCCTACATCAACAATGTTATCACCACCCCTACATCAACAATGTATCACCATCTCTACATCAACAATGTTACCACCACTCCTACATCAACAATGTTACCCCCCTACATAAACGATGTTATCACCATCCCGACATCAACATGTTATCACCACCCCTACATCAACAATATTATCACCATCCCTACATCAACAATGTTATCACCATCCCTATATCAACAATGTTACCACCACCCCTACATCAACAATGTTACCACCACCCTTCCCTATATCAACAATGTTACGCCCCCCTACATCAACAATGTTATCACCACCCCTACATCAACAACCTTACCCCCCACTACATCAACAATATTACCACCACCCCTACATCAACAATGTCACCACCATCCCTACATCAACAATGTTACCCCCCCTACATCAACAAAGTTACCACCACCCCTACATCAACAATGTTATCACCACTCCTACATCAACAATGTTATCACCATCTCTACATCAACAATGTTATCACCACCCCTACATCAGCAATGTTACAACCATCCCTACATCAACAATGTTACCACCATCCCTACATCAACAATGTTATCACCATCCCTATATCAACAATGTTACCACCACCCCTACATCAACAATGTTATCACCATCCCTACATCAACAATGTTACCACCATCCCTACATCAACAATTTTATCATAATCCCTCCCTACATCAACAATGTTACCACCACCCCTACATCAACAATGTTACCACCCCTCCCTACATCAACAATGTTACCCCCTTACATCAACAATGGTATCAGCACAGCTACATCAACAATGTTACCCCCTACATCAACAATGTTATCACCATCCCTACATCAACAATGTTATCAACATTCCTACATCAACAATGTTACCACCACCCCTACATCAACAATGTTATCACAATCCCTACATCAACAATGTTATCACCATCCCTACTTCAACAATGTTACCACCACGCCTACATCAACAATGTTATCACCACCCCTACATCAACAATGTTATCACCACCCCTGCATCAACAATGTTATCACCATCCCTACATCAACAATGTTATCACCAGCCCTACATCAACAATATTATCACCACCCCTACATCAACAATGTTATCACCATCCTTACATCAACAATGTTACCACTACCCCTACATCAACAATGTTATGACCACCCCTACATCAACAACGTTATCACCATCCCTACATCAACAATGTTACCACCACCCCTACATCAACAATGTTACCCCCCCCTACAACAACAATGTTATCACCAGCCCTACATCAACAATGTTATCACCAGCCCTCCCTACATCAACTATGTTACCACCACTCCTACATCAACAATGTTATCACCACCCCTACATCAACAATGTTACCACCACCCTACATCAACAATGTATCACCATCCCTACATCAACAATGTCATCACCAATCCTACATCAACAATGTTATCACCATCCCTACAACAACTATGTTACCACCACCCCTACATCAACAATGTTATCACCATCCCTACATCAACAATGTTACCACCACCACTACATCAACAATGTTATCACCACCCCTCCCTACATCAACAATGTTATCACCACCCCTACATCAACAATGTTATCACCAGCCCTACATCAACAATGTTATCACCACCCCTACATCTACAATGTTATCACCACCCCTGCATCAAAAATGCTATAACCACCCCTACATCAACAATGTTATCACCACCCCTACATCAACAATGTTACCACCACACCTACATCAACAATGCATCACCATCCCTACATCAGCAATGTTACAACCACTCCTACATCAACAATGTTATCACCACCCCTCCATACATCAACAATGTTACCTCGCCCTTCATCAACAATGTTATCACCACGCTACATCAACTATGTTACCACCACCTCTACATCAACAATGTTATCACCACCCATACATCAACAATGTTACCACCACCCCTACATCAACAATGTTACCACCACCCCTACATCAACATTATTATCACCACCCATACATAAACAATCTTATCACCATCCCTACATCAACAATGTTACCACCACCCCTACATCAACAATGTTATCACCATCCCTACATCATCAATATTATCCCCTTATATCAACAATGGTATCAGCACCGCTACATCAACAATGTTACCCTCCTACATCAACAATGTTATCACCATCCCTACATCAACAATGTTATCAACATTCCTACATCAACAATGTTACCTCCACCCCTACATCAACAATGTTATCACCATCCCTACATCAACAATGTTATCACCATCCCTACATCAACAATGTTACCACCACTCTCACATCAACAATTTTATCACCACCCCTACATCAGCAATGTTATCACCACCCCTACATCAACAACCTTACCCCCCACCCTACATCAACAATATTACCACCATCCCTACATCAACAATGTTACCCGCCCCTACATCAACAATGTTACCACCCCCTACATCAACAATGTTATCACCACCCCTACATCAACAATATTATCACCACCCCTCCCTACATCAACAATGTTATCACCACGACTACATCAACAATGTTACCACCATCCCTACATCAACAATGTTACCACCATCCCTACATCAACAATGTTATCACCATCCCTATATTAACGTTGTTACCACCACCCTACATCAACAATGTTATCACCATCCCTACATCAACAATGTTACCACCACCCCTACATCAACAACGTTACCCCCCCCCCTACATCAACAATGTTATCACCACCCCTACATCAACAATGTTATCACCAGCCCTCCCTACATCAACTATGTTACCACCACTCCTACATCAACAATGTTATCACCACCCCTACATCAACAATGTTACCACCACCCTACATCAACAATGTATCACCATCCCTACATCAACAATGTTATCACCAATCCTACATCAACAATGTTATCACCATCCCTACAACAACTATGTTACCACCACCCCTACATCAACAATGTTATCACCATCCCTACATCAACAATGTTACCACCACCACTACATCAACAATGTTATCACCACCCCTCCCTACATCAACAATGCTATCACCATCCCTACATCAACAATGTTACCACCACCACTACATCAGCAATGTTATCAACATTCCTACATCAACAATGTTACCACCACCCCTACATCAACAATGTTATCACAATCCTTACATCAACAATGTTATCACCACCCCTACATCAACAATGTTATCACCATCCCTACAACAACTATGTTACCACCACCCCTACATCAACAATGTTATCACCATCCCTACATCAACAATGTTACCACCACCCCTACATCAACAATGTTATCACCACCCCTACATCAACAATGTTATCACCACCCCTACATCAACAATGTTATCACCACCCCTACATCAACATTGTTATCACCACCCCTACATCAACAATGTTAACACCACCCCTACATCAACAATGTTATCACCACCCCTGCATCAACAATGCTATAACCACCCCTACATCAACAATGTTATCACCACCTCTACATCAACAATGTTACCACCACACCTACATCAACAATGCATCACCATCCTTACATCAGCAATGTTACCACCACTCCTACATCAACAATGTTATCACCACCCCTCCATACATCAACAATGTTATCCCCCCCTTCATCAACTATGTTACCACCACCTCTACATCAACAATGTTATCCACACCCATACATCAACAATGTTACCACCACCCCTACATCAACAATGTTATCACCACCCCTCTCTACATCAACAATGTTGCCCCCTACATAAACAATGTGACCACCACCCCTACATCAACATAATTATCACCACCCAATTGTGGATTGGCAGTATCGGTAGAGAGTCGGACGCTATGCTTTCCAGCATAGTTACGTCCCTTTACGGTCTGAGTTCAAATCCTGCCGAGGTTCACTTTGCCTTTCATCCTTACGGGGTCGATAAAATAAAGTACCAGTAATGCACTGATTAATTGATGGCCTTGTGCCAAAAGTAGAAACAATTATTATCACCACCCATACATAAACAATATTATCACCATCCCTACATCAACAATGTTACCACTACCCCTACATCAACAATGTTATCACCATCCCTACATCAATAATGTTATCACCATTCCTACATCAACAATGTTACCACCACCCCTACATCAACAATGTTATCACCACCCCTACATCAACAATGTTATCACCACCCCTACATCCACAATGTTATCACCATCCCTACATCAACAATATTACCACCACCCCTACATCAACAATGTATCACCATCTCTACATCAACAATGTTACCACCACTCCTACATCAACAATGTTACCCCCCCTACATAAACGATGTTATTACCATCCCGACATCAACATGTTATCACCACCCCTACATCAACAATATTATCAGCATCCCTACATCAACAATGTTATCACCATCCCTATATCAACAATGTTACCACCACCCCTACATCAACAATGTTACCACCACCCTTCCCTATATCAACAATGTTACGCCCCCCTACATCAACAATGTTATCACCACCCCTACATCAACAACCTTACCCCCCACTACATCAACAATATTACCACCACCCCTACATAAACAATGTCACCACCATCCCTACATCAACAATGTTACCCTCCCTACATCAACAAAGTTACCACCACCCCTACATCAACAATGTTATCACCACTCCTACATCAACAATGTTATCACCATCCCTACATCAACAATGTTATCACCACCCCTACATCGACAATGTTACAACCATCCCTACATCAACAATGTTACCACCATCCCTACATCAACAATGTTATCACCATCCCTATATCAACAATGTTACCACCACCCCTACATCAACAATGTTATCACCATCCCTACATCAACAATGTTACCACCATCCCTACATCAACAATTTATCATAATCCCTCCCTACATCAACAATGTTACCACCACCCCTACATCAACAATGTTACCACCCCTCCCTACATCAACAATATTACCCCCTTACATCAACAATGGTATCAGCACAGCTACATCAACAATGTTACCCCCTACATCAACAATGTTATCACCATCCCTACATCAACAATGTTATCAACATTACTACATCAACAATGTTACCACCACCCCTACATCAACAATGTTATCACAATCCCTACATCAACAATGTTATCACCATCCCTACTTCAACAATGTTACGACCACGCCTACATCAACAATGTTATCACCACCCCTACATCAACAATGTTATCACCACCCCTGCATCAACAATGTTATCACCATCCCTACATCAACAATGTTATCACCAGCCCTACATCAACAATATTATCACCACCCCTACATCAACAATGTTATCACCATCCTTACATCAACAATGTTAAAACCACCCCTACATCAACAATGTTATAACCACCCCTACATCAACAACGTTATCACCATCCCTACATCAACAATGTTACCACCACCCCTACATCAACAATGTTACCCCCCCCCTACAACAACAATGTTATCACCACCCCTACATCAACAATGTTATCACCAGCCCTCCCTACATCAACTATGTTACCACCACTCCTACATCAACAATGTTATCACCACCCCTACATCAACAATGTTACCACCACCCTACATCAACAATGTATCACCATCCCTACATCAACAATGTTATCACCAATCCTACATCAACAATGTTATCACCATCCCTACAACAACTATGTTACCACCACCCCTACATCAACAATGTTATCACCATCCCTACATCAACAATGTTACCACCACCACTACATCAACAATGTTATCACCAGCCCTCCCTACATCAACAATGTTATCACCACCGCTACATCAACAATGTTATCACCACCCCTACATCAACAATGCATCACCATCCCTACATCAGCAATGTTACCACCACTCCTACATCAACAATGTTATCACCACCCCTCCATACATCAACAATGTTATCACCACGCTACATCAACTATGTTACCACCACCTCTACATCAACAATGTTACCACCACACCTACATCAACATTATTATCACCACCCATACATAAACAATCTTATCACCATCCCTACATCAACAATGTTACCACCACCCCTACATCAACAATGTTATCACCATCCCTACATCATCAATATTATCCCCTTACATCAACAATGGTATCAGCACCGCTACATCAACAATGTTACCCTCCTACATCAACAATGTTATCACCATCCCTACATCAACAATGTTATCAACATTCCTACATCAACAATGTTACCTCCACCCCTACATCAACAATGTTATCACCATCCCTACATCAACAATGTTATCACCATCCCTACATCAACAATGTTACCACCACTCTCACATCAACAATTTTATCACCACCCCTACATCAGCAATGTTATCACCACCCCTACATCAACAACCTAACCCCCCCCTACATCAACAATATTACCACCATCCCTACTTCAACAATGTTACCCCCCCCTACATCAACAATGTTACCACCCCCTACATCAACAATGTTATCACCACCCCTACATCAACAATGTTATCACCATCCCTACTTCATCAATGTTACCACCACCCCTACATCAACAATGTTATCACCACCCCTACATCAACAATATTATCACCACCCCTCCCTACATCAACAATGTTATCACCACAACTACATCAACAATGTTACCACCATCCCTACATCAACAATGCTACCACCATCCCTACATCAACAATGTTATCACCATCCCTATATCAACGTTATTACCACCACACTACATCAACAATGTTATCACCATCCCTACATCAACAATGTTACCACCACCCCTACATCAACAACGTTACCCCCCCACCCTACATCAACAATGTTATCACCACCCCTACATCAACAATGTATCACCATCCCTACATCAACAATGTTATCACCAATCCTACATCAACAATGTTATCACCATCCCTACAACAACTATGTTACCACCACCCCTACATAAACAATGTTATCACCATCCCTACATCAACAATGTTACCACCACCACTACATCAACAATGTTATCACCACCCCTCCCTACATCAACAATGCTATCACCATCCCTACATCAACAATGTTACCACCACCACTACATCAGCAATGTTATCAACATTCCTACATCAACAATGTTACCACCACCCCTACATCAACAATGTTATCACAATCCTTACATCAACAATGTTATCACCACCCCTACATCAACAATGTTATCACCATCCCTACAACAACTATGTTACCACCACCCCTACATCAACAATGTTATCACCATCCCTACATCAACAAGGTTACCACCACCCCTACATCAACAATGTTATCACCACCCCTACATCAACAATGTTATCACCACCCCTACATCAACAATGTTATCACCACCCCTACATCAACAATGTTATCACCACCCCTACATCAACAATGTTAACACCACCCCTACATCAACAATGTTATCACCACCCCTGCATCTACAATGCTATAACCACCCCTACATCAACAATGTTATCACCACCTCTACATCAACAATGTTACCACCAAACCTACATCAACAATGCATCACCATCCTTACATCAGCAATGTTACCACCACTCCTACATCAACAATGTTATCACCACCCCTCCATACATCAACAATGTTATCCCCCCCTTCATCAACTATGTTACCACCACCTCTACATCAACAATGTTATCCACACCCATACATCAACAATGTTACCACCATGCCTACATCAACAATGTTATCACCACTCCTATCTACATCAACAATGTTACCCCCTACATAAACAATGTTACCACCACCCCTACATCAACATTATTATCACCACCCAATGGTGGATTGGCAGTATCGGTAGAGAGTCGGACGCTATGCTTTCCAGCATAGTTACGTCCCTTTATGGTCTCAGTTCAAATCCTGCCGAGGTTCACTTTGCCTTTCATCCTTACGGGGTCGATAAAATAAAGTACCAGTAATGCACTGATTAATTGATGGCCTTGTGCCAAAAGTAGAAACAATTATTATCACCACCCATACATAAACAATCTTATCACCATCCCTACATCAACAATGTTACCACTACCCCTACATCAACAATGTTATCACCATCCCTACATCAATAATGTTATCACCATTCCTACATCAACAATGTTACCACCACCCCTACATCAACAATGTTATCACCACCCCTACATCAACAATGTTATCACCACCCCTACATCCACAATGTTATCACCATCCCTACATCAACAATATTACCACCACCCCTACATCAACAATGTATCACCATCTCTACATCAACAATGTTACCACCACTCCTACATCAACAATGTTACCCCCCTACATAAACGATGTTATCACCATCCCGACATCAACATGTTATCACCACCCCTACATCAACAATATTATCACCATCCCTACATCAACAATGTTATCACCATCCCTATATCAACAATGTTACCACCACCCCTACATCAACAATATTACCACCACCCTTCCCTATATCAACAATGTTACGCCCCCCTACATCAACAATGTTATCACCACCCCTACATCAACAACCTTACCCCCCACTACATCAACAATATTACCACCAACCCTACATCAACAATGTCACCACCATCCCTACATCAACAATGTTACCCCCCCTACATCAACAAAGTTACCACCACCCCTACATCAACAATGTTATCACCACTCCTACATCAACAATGTTATCACCATCCCTACATCAACAATGTTATCACCACCCCTACATCAACAATGTTACAACCATCCCTACATCAACAATGTTACCACCATCCCTACATCAACAATGTTATCACCATCCCTATATCAACAATGTTACCACCACCCCTACATCAACAATGTTATCACCACTCCTACATCAACAATGTTATCACCATCCCTACATCAACAATGTTATCACCATCCCTACATCAACAATGTTACCACCATCCCTACATCAACAATGTTATCACCACCCCTACATCAACAGTGTTACCACCATCCCTACATCAACAATGTTACCACCATCCCTACATCAACAATTTTATCATAATCCCTCCCTACATCAACAATGTTACCACCACCCCTACATCAACAATGTTACCACCCCTCCCTACATCAACAATGTTACCCCCTTACATCAACAATGGTATCAGCACAGCTACATCAACAATGTTACCCCCCTACATCAACAATGTTATCACCATCCCTACATCAACAATGTTATCAACATTCCTACATCAACAATGTTACCACCACCCCTACATCAACAATGTTATCACAATCCCTACATCAACAATGTTATCACCATCCCTACTTCAACAATGTTACCACCACGCCTACATCAACAATGTTATCACCACCCCTACATCAACAATGTTATCACCACCCCTGCATCAACAATGTTATCACCATCCCTACATCAACAATGTTATCACCAGCCCTACATCAACAATATTATCACCACCCCTACATCAACAATGTTATCACCATCCTTACATCAACAATGTTACCACCACCCCTACATCAACAATGTTATGACCACCCCTACATCAACAACGTTATCACCATCCCTACATCAACAATGTTACCACCACACCTACATCAACAATGTTAACCCCCCCCTACAACAACGATGTTATCACCACCCCTACATCAACAATGTTGTCACCAGCCCTCCCTACATCAACTATGTTACCACCACTCCTACATCAACAATGTTATCACCACCCCTACATCAACAATGTTACCACCACCCTTCATCAACAATGTATCACCATCCCTACATCAACAATGTTATCACCAATCCTACATCAACAATGTTATCACCATCCCTACAACAACTATGTTACCACCACCCCTACATCAACAATGTTATCACCATCCCTACATCAACAATGTTACCACCACCACTACATCAACAATGTTATCACCACCCCTACATCAACAATGTTATCACCACCCCTACATCAACAATGTTATCACCAGCCCTACATCAACAATGTTATCACCACCCCTACATCTACAATGTTATCACCACCCCTACATCAACAATGTTATCACCACCCCTACATCAACAATGTTACCACCACACCTACATCAACAATGCATCACCATCCCTACATCAGCAATGTTACCACCATCCTACATCAACAATGTTATCACCACCCCTCCATACATCAACAATGTTACCTCCCCCTTCATCAACAATGTTATCACCACGCTACATCAACTATGTTACCACTACCTCTACATCAACAATGTTATCACCACCCATACATCAACAATGTTACCACCACCCCTACATCAACAATGTTACCACCACCCCTACATCAACATTATTATCACCACCCATACATAAACAATCTTATCACCATCCCTACATCAACAATGTTACCACCACCCCTACATCAACAATGTTATCACCATCCCTACATAATCAATATTATCCCCTTACATCAACAATGGTATCAGCACCGCTACATCAACAATGTTACCCTCCTACATCAACAATGTTATCACCATCCCTACATCAACAATGTTATCAACATTCCTACATCAACAATGTTACCTCCACCCCTACATCAACAATGTTATCACCATCCCTACATCAACAATGTTATCACCATCCCTACATCAACAATGTTACCACCACTCTCACATCAACAATTTTATCACCATCCCTACATCAACAATGTTATCACCACCCCTACATCAACAATGTTATCACCATCCCTACATCAACAATGTTACCACCACCCCTACATCAACAATGTATCACCATCTCTACATCAACAATGTTACCACCACTCCTACATCAACAATATTACCCCCCTACATAAACGATGTTATCACCATCCCGACATCAACATGTTATCACCATCCCTACATCAACAATGTTATCACCATCCCTATATCAACAATGTTACCCCCACCCCTACATCAACAACGTTATCACCACCCTTACATCAACAATGTTATCACCATCCCTGCATCAACAATGTTACCACCACCCTTCCCTATATCAACAATGTTGCACCCCCCCCTACATCAACAATGTTATCACCACCCCTACATCAACAACCTTACCCCCCCCTACATCAACAATATTGCCACCATCCCTACATCAACAAGGTTACCCCCCCCCCCCTACATCAACAAAGTTACCACCACCCCTACATCAACAATGTTATCACCACCCATACATCAACAATGTTACCACCCCCTACATCAACAATGTTATCACCACCCCTACATCAACAACCTTACCCCCCCTACATCAACAATATTGCCACCATCCCTACATCAACAATGTTATCACCACCCTACATCAACAATGTATCACCATCCCTACATCAACAATGTTATCACCAATCCTACATCAACAATGTTATCACCATCCCTACAACAACTATGTTACCACCACCCCTACATAAACAATGTTATCACCATCCCTACATCAACAATGTTACCACCACCACTACATCAACAATGTTATCACCACCCCTCCCTACATCAACAATGCTATCACCATCCCTACATCAACAATGTTACCACCACCACTACATCAGCAATGTTATCAACATTCCTACATCAACAATGTTACCACCACCCCTACATCAACAATGTTATCACAATCCTTACATCAACAATGTTATCACCACCCCTACATCAACAATGTTATCACCATCCCTACAACAACTATGTTACCACCACCCCTACATCAACAATGTTATCACCATCCCTACATCAACAATGTTACCACCACCCCTACATCAACAATGTTATCACCACCCCTACATCAACAATGTTATCACCACCCCTACATCAACAATGTTATCACCACCCCTACATCAACAATGTTATCACCACCCCTACATCAACAATGTTAACACCACCCCTACATCAACAATGTTATCACCACCCCTGCATCAACAATGCTATAACCACCCCTACATCAACAATGTTATCACCACCTCTACATCAACAATGTTACCACCACACCTACATCAACAATGCATCACCATCCTTACATCAGCAATGTTACCACCACTCCTACATCAACAATGTTATCACCACCCCTCCATACATCAACAATGTTATCCCCCCCTTCATCAACTATGTTACCACCACCTCTACATCAACAATGTTATCCACACCCATACATCAACAATGTTACCACCATGCCTACATCAACAATGTTATCACCACTCCTATCTACATCAACAATGTTACCCCCTACATAAACAATGTTACCACCACCCCTACATCAACATTATTATCACCACCCAATGGTGGATTGGCAGTATCGGTAGAGAGTCGGACGCTATGCTTTCCAGCATAGTTACGTCCCTTTACGGTCTCAGTTCAAATCCTGCCGAGGTTCACTTTGCCTTTCATCCTTACGGGGTCGATAAAATAAAGTACCAGTAATGCACTGATTAATTGATGGCCTTGTGCCAAAAGTAGAAACAATTATTATCACCACCCATACATAAACAATCTTATCACCATCCCTACATCAACAATGTTACCACTACCCCTACATCAACAATGTTATCACCATCCCTACATCAATAATGTTATCACCATTCCTACATCAACAATGTTACCACCACCCCTACATCAACAATGTTATCACCACCCCTACATCAACAATGTTATCACCACCCCTACATCCACAATGTTATCACCATCCCTACATCAACAATATTACCACCACCCCTACATCAACAATGTATCACCATCTCTACATCAACAATGTTACCACCACTCCTACATCAACAATGTTACCCCCCCTACATAAACGATGTTATCACCATCCCGACATCAACATGTTATCACCACCCCTACATCAACAATATTATCACCATCCCTACATCAACAATGTTATCACCATCCCTATATCAACAATGTTACCACCACCCCTACATCAACAATATTACCACCACCCTTCCCTATATCAACAATGTTACGCCCCCCTACATCAACAATGTTATCACCACCCCTACATCAACAACCTTACCCCCCACTACATCAACAATATTACCACCACCCCTACATCAACAATGTCACCACCATCCCTACATCAACAATGTTACCCCCCCCCTACATCAACAAAGTTACCACCACCCCTACATCAACAATGTTATCACCACTCCTACATCAACAATGTTATCACCACCCCTACATCAACAATGTTACAACCATCCCTACATCAACAATGTTACCACCATCCCTACATCAACAATGTTATCACCATCCCTATATCAACAATGTTACCACCACCCCTACATCAACAATGTTACCACCATCCCTACATCAACAATGTTACCACCATCCCTACATCAACAATTTTATCATAATCCCTCCCTACATCAACAATGTTACCACCACCCCTACATCAACAATGTTACCACCCCTCCCTACATCAACAATGTTACCCCCTTACATCAACAATGGTATCAGCACAGCTACATCAACAATGTTACCCCCCTACATCAACAATGTTATCACCATCCCTACATCAACAATGTTATCAACATTCCTACATCAACAATGTTACCACCACCCCTACATCAACAATGTTATCACAATCCCTACATCAACAATATTATCACCACCCCTACATCAACAATGTTATCACCATCCTTACATCAACAATGTTACCACCACCCCTACATCAACAATGTTATGACCACCCCTACATCAACAACGTTATCACCATCCCTACATCAACAATGTTACCCCCCCTACAACAACAATGTTATCACCACCCCTACATCAACAATGTTGTCACCAGCCCTCCCTACATCAACTATGTTACCACCACTCCTACATCAACAATGTTATCACCACCCCTACATCAACAATGTTACCACCACCCTTCATCAACAATGTATCACCATCCCTACATCAACAATGTTATCACCAATCCTACATCAACAATGTTATCACCATCCCTACAACAACTATGTTACCACCACCCCTACATCAACAATGTTATCACCATCCCTACATCAACAATGTTACCACCACCACTACATCAACAATGTTATCACCACCCCTACATCAACAATGTTATCACCACCCCTACATCAACAATGTTATCACCAGCCCTACATCAACAATGTTATCACCACCCCTACATCTACAATGTTATCACCACCCCTACATCAACAATGTTATCACCACCCCTACATCAACAATGTTACCACCACACCTACATCAACAATGCATCACCATCCCTACATCAGCAATGTTACCACCATCCTACATCAACAATGTTATCACCACCCCTCCATACATCAACAATGTTACCTCCCCCTTCATCAACAATGTTATCACCACGCTACATCAACTATGTTACCACCACCTCTACATCAACAATGTTATCACCACCCATACATCAACAATGTTACCACCACCCCTACATCAACAATGTTACCACCACCCCTACATCAACATTATTATCACCACCCATACATAAACAATCTTATCACCATCCCTACATCAACAATGTTACCACCACCCCTACATCAACAATGTTATCACCATCCCTACATAATCAATATTATCCCCTTACATCAACAATGGTATCAGCACCGCTACATCAACAATGTTACCCTCCTACATCAACAATGTTATCACCATCCCTACATCAACAATGTTATCAACATTCCTACATCAACAATGTTACCTCCACCCCTACATCAACAATGTTATCACCATCCCTACATCAACAATGTTATCACCATCCCTACATCAACAATGTTACCACCACTCTCACATCAACAATTTTATCACCACCCCTACATCAACAATGTTATCACCACCCCTACATCAACAATGTTATCACCATCCCTACATCAACAATGTTACCACCACCCCTACATCAACAATGTATCACCATCTCTACATCAACAATGTTACCACCACTCCTACATCAACAATATTACCCCCCTACATAAACGATGTTATCACCATCCCGACATCAACATGTTATCACCATCCCTACATCAACAATGTTATCACCATCCCTATATCAACAATGTTACCCCCACCCCTACATCAACAACGTTATCACCACCCTTACATCAACAATGTTATCACTATCCCTGCATCAACAATGTTACCACCACCCTTCCCTATATCAACAATGTTGCACCCCCCCTACATCAACAATGTTATCACCACCCCTACATCAACAACCTTACCCCCCCCTACATCAACAATATTGCCACCATCCCTACATCAACAAGGTTACCCCCCCCCCTACATCAACAAAGTTACCACCACCCCTACATCAACAATGTTATCACCACCCATACATCAACAATGTTACCACCCCCTACATCAACAATGTTATCACCACCCCTACATCAACAATGTTATCACCATCCCTACATCAGCAATGTTACCACCACCCCTACATCAACAATGTTATCACCACCCCTACATCAACAATATTATCACCACCCCTCCCTACATCAACAATGTTATCACCACAACTACATCAACAATGTTACCACCATCCCTACATCAACAATGTTACCACCATCCCTACATCAACAATGTTATCACCATCCCTATATCAACATTGTTACCACCACCCTACATCAACAATGTTATCACCATCCCTACATCAACAATGTTACCACCACCCCTACATCAACAACGTTACCCCCCCCCCTACATCAACAATGTTATCACCACTCCTACATCAACAATGTTATCACCAGCCCTCCCTACATCAACTATGTTACCACCACTCCTACATCAACAATGTTATCACCACCCCTACATCAACAATGTTACCACCACCCTACATCAACAATGTATCACCATCCCTACATCAACAATGTTATCACCAATCCTACATCAACAATGTTATCACCATCCCTACAACAACTATGTTACCACCACCCCTACATCAACAATGTTATCACCATCCCTACATCAACAATGTTACCACCACCACTACATCAACAATGTTATCACCACCCCTCCCTACATCAACAATGCTATCACCATCCCTACATCAACAATGTTACCACCACCACTACATCAGCAATGTTATCACCACCCCTCCCTACATCAACAATGTTATCACCACCCCTACATCAACAATGTTATCACCACCCCTACATCAACAATGTTATCACCACCCCTACATCAACAATGTTAACACCACTCCTACATCAACAATGTTATCACCACCCCTGCATCAACAATGCTATAACCACACCTACATCAACAATGTTATCACCACCCCTACATCAACATTGTTACCACCACACCTACATCAACAATGCATCACCATCCCTACATCAGCAATGTTACCACCACTCCTACATCAACAATGTTATCACCACCCCTCCATACATCAACAATGTTACCCCCCCCCCCCTTCATCAACAATGTTATCACCACCCTACATCAACTATGTTACCACCACCTCTACATCAACAATGTTATCACCACCCATACATCAACAATGTTACCACCACCCCTACATCAACAATGTTATCACCACCCCTACATCAACAATGTTATCACCACCCCTCTCTACATCAACAATGTTACCCCCCTACATAAACAATGTTACCACCACCCCTACATCAACATTATTATCACCACCCATACATAAACAATCTTATCACCATCCCTACATCAACAATGTTACCACCACCCCTACATCAACAATGTCATCACCATCCCTACATCATCAATATTATCCCCTTACATCAACAATGGTATCAGCACCGCTCCATCAACAATGTTACCCTCCTACATCAACAATGTTATCACCAGCCCTACATCAACAATGTTATCAACATTCCTACATCAACAATGTTACCTCCACCCCTACATCAACAATGATATCACCATCCCTACATCAACAATGTTATCACCACCCCTACATCAACAATGTTATCACCATCCCTACATCAACAATGTTACCACCACCCCTACATCAACAACGTTATCACCACTCCAACATCAACAATATTACCCCCCCTACATAAACGATGTTATCACCATCCCGACATCAACATGTTATCACCACCCCTACATCAACAATATTATCACCATCCCTACATCAACAATGTTATCACCATCCCTATATCAACAATGTTACCACCACCCCTACATCAACAACGTTATCACCTTCCTTACATCAACAATGTTACCACCATCCCTGCATCAACAATGTTACCACCACCCTTCCCTATATCAACAATGTTACCCCCCCCCCCCTACATCAACAATGTTATCACCACCCCTACATCAACAACCTTACCCCCCTACATCAACAATATTACCACCACCCCTACATCAACAATGTTACCACCATCCCTATATCAACAATGTTACCCCACCTACATCAACAAAGTTACCACCACCCCTACATCAACAATGTTACCACCACCCATACATCAACAATGTTACCCCCCCCCTACATCAACAATGTTATCACCACTCCTACATCAACAATGTTATCACCATCCCTACATCAGCAATGTTACCACCACCCCTACATCAACAATGTTACCACCACCCCTGCATCAACAATGTTATCACCACCCCTACATCAACAATGTTATCACCACCCCTACATCAACAATGTTATCACCACCCCTACATCAGCAATGTTATCACCACTCCTACATCAACAATGTTATCACCACCCCTACATCAGCAATGTTATCACCACTCCTACATCAACAATGTTATCACCACCCCTACATCAGCAATGTTACCACCATCCCTATATCAACAATGTTATCACCACCCCTACATCAACAATGTTATCACCACCCCAAATCAACAATATTATCACCACCCTACCTCAACAATGTTACCACCACCCCTACATCAACAATGTTACCCCCCCCCCCCCTACATCAACAATGTTACCACCACCCCTACATCAACAATGTTACCCCCTACATCAACAATGTTATCACCACCCCTACATCAACAATGTTACCCCCCCCCCCCCTACATCAACAATGTTACCACCACCCCTACATCAACAATGTTACCCCCCCCCTACATCAACAATGTTACCACCACACCTACATCAACTATGACCACCACCATTACCATCACAACAACTATGAGCACCACCATTACCATCACCACCCCCATTACCATCACCACCACCATTACCATCACCATTACCATCACCACTGTGATCATTCCCATCATCAACACCATGACCACCACCACCATCACTATCACATACATCATCAACATCATTACCATCACCATCATCACTATCGCTATCACCATGACCACCACCACCATCACTATGAACATCATCAGCACCATTGCCATCATCATTGGCACTATCACATACATCATCATCATTACCATCATCACTATCACTATCCCCATCCCCACCATGACATCCACCAACAACACCACCACCACCACCATCATCACTATCAACATCATCATCATCACCAACACCACCACCAACAACAACAACACCATCACCATCATCACTATCAACATCATCATCATCACCAACACCACCACCACCAACAACAACACCATCACCATCATCACTATCAACATCATCATCATCACCAACACCACCACCACCACCAACAAAAACACCATCACCATCATCACTATCAACATCATCCTCATCACCAACAACACCATCGCCACGATTACTCCCCCCCCCCCTTTACCACCGGCATTAACTCCACTACCAAACTGTGGCTAGATATTTCTTAAAACATAAAACACATAAACATAAACACAACCGGTTCCACTAATTACGCACACCTGACAAGACATATAGCAAATATAGCCAAAACATCGTAGCAATGTGGAACTAATATCTTGAAGTTCCCCTCCCCCCTGCTGTCACCCCCTCCTATCTCAACATAATTTCTTCTGTCAAGGAGCTGAATAAAATTTATGTATTCCGAGAAACCACCGAGGTATTTTCATTGTGTATTTTCATAGCATAATGTATAAAAATAGCTGAAACGATTCTGTGTCAACTGTTGCATGAACCATTATAAAATCAGTTACAAGAGTAATTTATTAGACACACTGTCCAAATACACCACACGTATTTACACACCCTGTATGTGTGAGTGGGTGTAGATATATATGTATATATAAATATATATATATATATATATATATATATATATATATATATATATATATATATATATATATATATATATATATATATATATATATATATGTGTGTGTGTGTGTGTATATACTTACATACTTACACTTATACACACACATATATATGGATATAGATATATGTATATATATATATATATTTATAAATGTATATATAAGTATATATTTATATATATATGTATATGTATGTATATATATATATATATTTATATATATATGTATATGTATATATATATATATATATTTAAATGCATATGTATATGCATATATATATATATATATATATATATATATATATTTATATATATATGTATATGCATATATATATATATATATATATATGTATATGTATATATATGTATATGTATATATGTGTGTGTATTTATATATGTATATGTATATATATATACATACATATACATACATATAATCATATATATATATATATATATGATTATATGTATGTATATGTATATATATATATATATATATATATATATATGTATATATATATATTTATATACATATGTATGTGTATATATATATATATGTATATATGTATATACATGTATATATGTATATATATATATATATATATGTATATATATACATATGTGTATATATGTATATATATGTATATATATATATAAATATATGTATATATATATATGTATATGTATATATATATATACTTACACAGACAAACAGACACACATATGTGTGTGTTTGTGTATATATATATAATGTATGTATATATGTGTGTATGTTTGTATGTGTGTGGTTTTTATTATGCAAAAATTACTGATAGATCATAAATTATAGTTTGTGTTTGTGATTCCCAAGAGACAAGAATTATGCCTGTGTCTTCAAGATACAATAATGGTTAGAAATGTACAAAACAACAAGAAAAATAACACAAATGAATTAATAAATGTAAGAAATAAAACCAAAGAAATAAAAATGATATATAAAAAAGAATCACAACATAAACTTTTTTTCCGGTCAGTGGCTTAAACGGACGATAATGACTCTTACTACAGAGCACTAATTTTTATCGGTCAGTTTGGTGCTTCAAGCTTGGCTGCCTGTCTCACAAAACATTTTATTTACTATGTTACAACCAGATTTATTCTAGAACTACATGGAGACATATATACAAATAAGCCTTATGAATTAACAAAGTGCAGGAGGGTTTGGAATGTGAAAAATGTGAGAATCCAAAATGCAGAAATAATGGTAATAACAGTTGATCATTATAGATAATAGGGCGTTGGATTGGCAGTATCGGTAGAGGGTCGGACGCCATGCTTTGATGCATAGAGTTACGGCCCTTGTCATTCTAAATTCAAATCCCGCCGAGGTTAACTTTGCCTTTCATCCTTACGGGGTCGATAAAATAAAGTACCAGTCATACATTGGGTAATTGCTGGCCTTGTGCCAAATGTAGAAACAATTATAGATAATAGTTGAAAAAAATTGGAGAAATTAACATTAATTGGTCATGGTACTGCCTCTGACAAAAGTACCAAATTGGTGATGGGCACAAATAAGACTATCAAGAACACTCCAATATGGCTAAACACAACATATCGTCCTTCCTGTGGGTTATCAAGGGATGCATTCAAGAGTTAGGTAGTGGGCCTGCTCAGAAAATATATTGCAGCCTCCATTTCATGCTGTAAAAACTGGCAACCATTCTGCAACCTGTCCTGGGATGCATGTAATGGACATGCAAGTTTGCATATCCCAAGTCTCCAAAGAAGTTTCGAAAGAGAGAAATGGTAACCATTGGAAACTGAAACATCACAACCCTTACAAGTAAGGAGAGGAACTAATAGAGGAGGTTAGATGCTACAGGGTAGATATACTCGGTGCCCAGACATATATTCTTGTTTTGTAGACCTTGAAAAGACTCCCTACCAAATCCCACAGGACCTGCTGTAGAAGATACTGCAGGATTATAGGAGCAATGGTCAGCTTCTTAAGGAAGCCTGCACAGTGCACCACTATACATGTGAATGGAATTCTACTAAAGCAGGTGGAGAAGTTCAAATATTTTGGCGCCATGTTCACAAGTGACAGAATGCAGGAGATTGAATTATGTTCAAGATTTGCAGGAGTTGTTGCAGTAATGCACCAGCTTCAGCATTTGGTCATCAGAAGCATATTGGGTAATGACTGAAAGAATATGAACAGAAATACAAGAAGCCGAAATTTGGTTCCTTTGAAAAGCTTTTGGAGTAACATTACTCGATAGAGTGCATAGCTCGGAGATCAGACAGTCACTCGCTATTTCTTCAAACAGAAAGATCAGAACTCCAATACTTATAGGTATATGGTTAGAGAGTCTCAGGGAAGAATTGTTGGACAGATTTTACAGACTAAACTAAGCAGCAGGACACCCTGGGGTAGGCCCCAAGCAAGATACATTAGGATCCAGCTGGATCAATAAGACAGTTGTTCCTGACAGGATCTACTGGAAGGAGTGTTTGAGGACTCTGCACCACGAATCTCCCAGAAATAAATGGGGGTAGATGAATGAAGGATGGTAAATTACCTTAGACAGGTAATGAGCATCTAGGACGAGGTTCATTTTTCCTTAAAATGTACCCAATACACCCTGTTAATTGTTAGTGCTGATACCACGCTAGTGAACTCTGTAAAGTGGTTGGTATTAGGAAGGGCATTGAAGCTGTAGAAACCATACAAAATATGGAAAATGTGCAAACTTGAGCTGCTCTGAACCATCTGCTATGACCACTCATGCAACCCAAGCTAGCATAAAAATCAAACAAAAATTACAATAATAGTGATGATACACAAAACACCTTTACATTCACACACACACACACACACAACATATCTATCTGACAAATGACAACATGTTTCCCCAGTAAACATGATTGTTCCAGCTCTCTGAAAACCAATTATTTTTAATGTTTACATTCCATTCTCAAATTTCCACATTATTCAGATGCATGTAACTAAATTGCAATTTATCTTTCTCTTAAACTCATTGATTCATTCTAACACCCACTAACCTACACCCCACCCCTCACAAAAAATAACAAAAGAAGACACCAAAAATTTATAATCACTAAAATTTATTCCTTTTATATGTCTACTTATTATTATTATTATTATTATTATTATTATTATCATCATCATCATCATTATCATTCAAGTGCTGTGGAGTGGCAGTATTAGTAGAGCATCAGACACCATGCTTTGCACCATGCTTTGCACCTTTAAATTCTGAGTTCAAATAATGCTGTGGTTAGCTTTAACTTTAATATCCTTATGGTGTTGATAAAATAAAGCACCAGTAATGCACTTGGTTCGGTTTAATTGACATTCCCTCTCGTTTAAATTGCCGACCTTGTGTCCAAATCAGAAACCATTATTATTATTATCATCAAAGGGCGATGGATTGGCAGTATTGGTAGAGGGTCAGACGCCATGCTTTGACGCATAGAGTTACGTCCCTTTATGATCTGAGTTCAAATCCCACCAAGATTAACTTTGCCTTTCATCCTTACGGGGGTCGATAAAATAAAGTACCTGTAATACACTGGGTAATTGCTGGCCTTGTGCCAAAAGTAGAAACAATTATTATTATTATCATCAGAGCGGTAGGTTGGCAGTATTAGTAGAGCATTGCAGTATATAGTTACGGCCCTTTATGTTTAGAGTTCAAATCTTGCCAAGGCTAGCTTTGCTTTTCATCCTAACATGGTCGATAAGATAAAGAATCCGTAATGTATGAGGTCCATTTAATCTACTTTCCCCACTCCCATTAAATTGCTGGCCTTGTGCCAAATGTATAGATAATTGTTATCATCATCATCACTATTATTTTATATATGTATATATATATATATGTATATATATATATATATGTATATATATTGATACATTTTTCCTAATCATCTGATTTTAATATAAACCTCCACATTCTATGCAAACTATTCTTGTAATGTCCTATTGATCCAGTACCCTTGCAGCAAAAAATAAAATCATTATTATTGTCATTATCAATATCACCGTTATTATTATTGTCATTATTACAAATATTTTCTTTGTATTCAGCATATTGTTGTACATTTGCTAGTATTTGAATTGATGGATATTAAGCTGTCTCCTGTAGTCTTAGAAATCTAGCAGGTTTTGCATGGTTCTTACTGTGCTAAGCAAACAATCCTTCTGTAGAATCAGGATATTCACCTATATTTATGTATCTTTAACCAAACATTCAAACATCTAGCCATTCTACCTGAGGATTCTTTTATAATTTGGATGATAGCAACTTTGTGGGTGTTCTATATTCTTTGCAGTTCATATTTTAGGTTTTGGTACTTTTCCATTTTCTCACGTTCTTTCCCTCTCACTCTAATATCAAATGGACAAGCATCATCGA
Organism: Eledone cirrhosa; assembly: GCA_964016885.1. Classification (NCBI taxonomy): domain Eukaryota; kingdom Metazoa; phylum Mollusca; class Cephalopoda; order Octopoda; family Eledonidae; genus Eledone; species Eledone cirrhosa. Next base: position 254,712,443 of record OZ024743.1, on the reverse strand, counting down.
TTAGCCAACACACAATAACAATATTTAGGCATCAATGCTCTATTTGCTTATCCATTTTAGTCTTCATGTCCCATAATACTTTTACATAATAATTTCTTTTCAAGGACATGTTATGGTTTGTGGTCATACCACTTCTCATGTTCAAATTCCAACTATTTACATATCTTCCAGTGACGTTGGAGCATAATTACTCAAATACCACAATGTCAAAGACAACAAATCAAATCCCAGCCTGTGTGCACCTGTCATGTGACACGTTTTTCTATGGCATAGCTCCTTGGCTGTGCTACAATCTTACGTCAAGAACAGACCATCCTTCATGACCTGACATCTAAAGTACTGCCAGGTACTCATGGTTCTTTACAAACTGAACAATGTAATAGGTGGCTAGAAAACAACTTGCATTTTATAGAGTTAGTAGAAGGTATGAGTTACAATTGTTCTGGGCATTGCCACGGGCAGTCTGAACAGGCTCTACTGGAGGACGATTGGGTTGGAGAATAATGACAATTTCCAAAAATGCATGACATCGGTGCTACAGAAGAACACTACCAGTTTGAGACAAGCTATACAGACACAGAAGTGTCAAACGCCAAACTTGTCTGAGACACAAACAAGATAAAATCATCCTGCATGTTATTGCCCAGTGTCCATGCATTGCAGACTTATGGACTTGTGTAGAACAATTGCTATCATGTGTAAAGCAGATCCACCTATTGTCCATCTCTATGAAGAGGACTGAACTACCACCTTATCTTAGAGGGGAAGCATGGCAGGTCTTCTTATGCCTGGTAGCTATAGCAAAGTAAGCTCTATGGTGAATATCCAAAAGGACAGAGTACCAGAATCTTCCACCAAAACCAAGCCCTCATCAACTTCTTCAAGATCCACTTGAAGAGGATTGTGAGGTTAGCATGAGAAGTGGTGCATTTTATCAAGTGTGTTTTATGAAAGATGGGTGAGAGTGGTTAGATTAACGAGGCTGAATGAATTTAACATAATTATAATTTCCTAAGCAGGAGGAAAGAAACAGAGAGAGGATACCTTCAATTCTCATGAGGCAACAGAGTGACCCAGGGTTTTGTGTGGCTTCTCCTTAGAATTGGTCCTAGTTGACTGTTGTTATTGTCCAGGTGTTATCATTAATTTTTAAAATTTCTAATATTGTTATACCAATTCTTTCATGATGTCTCCTTTCCTTTGCCCGAGTATTGTATCTAGTGTATTTTACTGCATTTTATTGTGTTATTTTTATTGCTTTTATATATATTCACATTAATATTCCTCAAACCCATTTAGAGAAATTAGAAATAAAATTTAACATGAAATGAATAAATGAAAAATTTAATAAACAATTTATAATTTAATAAAATGTAAAAATATAAATAAATAAAACTGAAGTAAAACATTATTATTAATTATCAAATCAACAACTTTGAAACTGAGATTTTACTTGTTTTCCTTTGCACCTTCTGTGTATGTGTGTATATATATATATATAGGAGGGGGGGGGGGGGTGATAATATATATATGTGTGTGTGTGGGTGTGTATTTATATGTTTTGCATCATCTCATAATCCTGTATCAACTTGATGACATCTTCTGTATGCTAGAATGAAGAGAAACTCATCCAATCATGAAAGAAATTATTAAAAAATTATTATAGTTTTGGCTGGAATTACATAATAGGGATTTATTTTTCTATACGTATATATGTGTATGTGTATAGTGAAGGAACATAGCTTAGTGGTTATGATATTTTGCTCATGATCATAAGTTCCATTTCCGACAGCTTGTTGTATCCTTAGGCAAAAATGTCTTGTACCTGTAATTCCAAGGGTCAGCCTTGTTACAATCTGTGTCACACAAAACCTCCTTGAGAACTACGTTAAGGGTACATGTGTATGTGGAATGCTAAGCCATTTGCACGTTAATTTAACTAGCAGTCTCTCCTACAGATCCCATCAACTTGAACATTCGTTGCCGACAAAGTGCCAGTGTCTGTGTGTATAAATATTTACACATAAGCACACACACACATATATATATCCAGAAAGCTCAACAGTCCATTGTGCTGTACACTTTTTATGTATAATAAAATTTATTTGTACATATTTCCAAAGTCACATAGATAAATCATCACTTCATGTGTCTTCCTTTCGATTTTCAACCAACCCAACACTTTGTAAATTGCTAAGCAATTGAAGAACTACTTTAATTTTGCAGAGAACATAAAACCTTGCTAGTGTGCTAGAATTATGATAAAATGCACCGAATACACTGTTAAGTGTCCGATGTTAGGAAGGGCATGCAGCGATAGAAACCATGCTTAAAATATAATGTATGAGCGAAAGTGAGAGGTGGTCCTCTGACTTGTCTCAGAAGGTAGTAACTATGAATCAAAGCTGACTGACTGTGACATATTCAACCCATATTAGCATGACTAGTGGATAGAAAAATGATGATTATGCTTATGATCAAGTTGATGTTGATATATAAAATATTGTCATTTGAGTTGAATCCTTTATTCTTATCTGTTTAGCTTTTCTTGCAGTAGGACTCTATAAATTAATTACTGCTGACTTCATCATCATCATCACCATTATTGCCATCATCATTATCATCACCATCTTATATACATTATAGTAATAACATTTTCATTGATGTCTTTACAGAAATAGATATGTTTAACCTTTAACTTCATTGAAATGCCAACAACAAATTATCAACGGTGAAATCATCTTTGGCAATCTGAACATTCCAGAACAACTGTGCAAGTTTGACATCTGCTTTGTTTATATATTTACCATTCTTTGGTGGTAGCGGTGGCGTCAGCACCAACACTACTGCCTCTTTGGCCTCCTGTCTCTTGCCTCCCTGTCAAAATCATTCAGTAGAAACTGATCAAAAGTTATCTCAAGTCATTGCTTTAAATAAATCCTACTTTCTTGCAGTTGCTAAGACGTATGGTTCAATCTTTTGACCTTTCTGACCCTGACACAGACTTTTGTTTATCTTACAAATACATCAATGGCAGTCACCTTTATTCAGTCATTGTTCATATTAATTCTATTGATTTTAAGGGCAGTTAGTGGCAGTTCTGTCATATTTGGTCCATAAGACATTGGAGTAGGGACGAACAAGCCTCAGCATATATAGAACATCTATCTATCTATATCTATCTATATATCTATCAATATCTATCAATATATATATATATATATATTTATGTCAAGTCAACCTGACAGAATTTCATTCTTTCCAAGACACACTGATATGAGGGATTAACCAATTTCAATCCTCACCCCCTGCTTTGCATATGGTCTGCAAACCTTGGCGTCTACACAAAGGCCACTGGCAAAAATAAAATAAAAATTATATTTCTCAATTAAAACCATAAATATGGAACATACATATGAAAAGAAAAATTAAATGTAGTGTTAGTTGGACTCCTACTATGTTGTATCGCATAAGTTACTTAGGCATTTAATGATATGGGCCCCAGCAATGTGAAATGAAGTACCTTCCTGAAGAACACAACACACTGCCAAGACAAAGAAATAAACCCATGACTTTATGATTGTGAGACCGACCTCCTAACCATTAGATCACCTGACGTTGCATCTCCTGTTATGTAATGCTTCCCAACCACTAAAACACAGACAAAAGGTTATATCCCTTAATTAAAACTTTAAATCTAAAACACACATCTGAATTGTATGCATGATGATCATTGGGTGAAGAAATACTCTGGATTCCAAGCAAACAGAAGCTGCAACTATATCATACATATATATATATATATATACATATATATATCATCATCATCACCGTTTTAGGTCCGTTCTTCCACGCTAGCATGGGTTAGACGGGTTGTCCTGTTGTGGGCAGTGTCTGGTCGGCTGACCATGCCTTGCTCATACAGGAACTGATCTGGCTTGATTTCTAAAGCTGGATGCCCTTCCTAACACCAACCTCATTTACAGTGAGTGCTGGGTGCTTTTTCGTGGCGCCTACACGTCCACTTTACAGTGTGGGCTGGGTGCTTTTTTGCCGTGGCACCTCCACGACCACCTTGCGGTGGGGGGTGTGGGGGCATATTGTCTATATGCTTCAGTTTGTACCCATGGGAGGTCGGGTACTCTGTATTACTGCGTGACACCAGAAGTCACGGTCGTGTGTCATTGCCTTTGAGAGGTGTAATTGAGTAAGGTCGGCTTTTATCACCTCATCCCAGGTCATCTTGGGTCTCCCCACTCCGCGGTTCCCATCCACTTCTAGTGCTCTGCACCTTTTTATGCAGCTGTCACCCTTCATACGCATCACATGTCCATACCAGCGCAACCAACCCTCCTGCACACAGCATTTGATTCCTCTTATGCTCAGTCTCTCTCTCAATTCATTTATGCTTTGTCGTTCACGTATATTACTGTTACACATCTATCGGAGCATGCAGGCTTCGTTTCTCTCTAATCTACGTAAGTCTTCCACCTTCAGCGCCCAGGTCTCACTACTATGCAACATTGCTGTTCGGATACACGCATCATACAGTCTGCCTTTCATTCTGAGGAAAAAGCCTTTTGCAGCTAGCAGTGGTAGTAGTTCCCTAAACTTCTTCCATCCCATTCTTACCCTAGTTATTGTACTTTCTGAACACCCACCTCCGCTGCTAATTCGGTCACCTAGGTAGCAGAAGCTGTCTACTGTTTCTACAGAGCCCTCCCAGAGATTGGTGGTACTTGTTTCCTGTGGCTGTTTGCTGCTTGCTGTCTCAGCACAGCTGCTGCATGTGAAGCCTACATTTTTAATTAAGCTTCCTGAGATCCCGCTACATCTCTTGTGTACCCATTGTTTGCATTTGGGGCAGAGAATGGAGTTCCTACCTACACCTTTCCTACATACTGAGCAAGGCCATTTCCCTGAGGGGATCTGGGTTCTGTTTTCTCGTCTACTTACAAGGACCTTAGTCTTTGTCATGTTGACTTTGAGACCCTTTCTTTCTAGTCCCTGCTTCCAAGTTTGGAATTTATTCTCTAGTTCTACCATAGATTCAGCTATGAGTGCGAGGTCATCAGCATACAGGAGTTCCCATAGGCATCCGGTCTTAAACTCCTCCGTTATTGCCTGCAGGACTATGATGAACAGGAGAGGGCTAAGAACAGAGCCCTGGTGGACCCCAACCTGTACGCTAAATTCCTCGCTATACTCATTGCTAATCCTAAATTTGCTGACTGCTCCCCTATACATGGCTTGTACTGCTTTCACAAGCCATTCATCTACTCCTAGTTTTCTAAGAGCCCACCAGATTACAGCACGTGGAACTCTGTCAAAGGCTTTCTCAAGGTCGACAAATGCCAAGTAGAGTGGCTTACTTTTAGCATATATATATACGCACACATATAGTGGAAGCCAACTCATGTCCAAATACAACCACTACTTAAAGGCAGAAAAAAGTAGACATTGGCAAAAAAATGATTGATGTTAATTAATGTCACTGATGCCGCCTAAGATTACTCATCAAACCAAAAAGTGACTTACATGTCATACCACACAGTCTGCAGGTAAGTTTCCCACCTGCTTGAGTTTTATTGGTGTGGCATGCTTTGTGGTGTCCTGTTAGCTCACATGCATAATGACACACTTTGGTACAGATTCCACATGGAATAATGTCTGCTATGACTTAGTAGCCCAGTATTTGACATACATATATGTCAGCTCCCATCCAATTCTAGAAGCTGACTAACATTCCCCATATATTTAGCTGCTTCAGCATAGGTTTTCTGCTTCTTTCGAAATTCCTTAGCAGCAGAAGCAATCAGATTTTACCACTGGGCTCTGTCTGTTGTAAGATTTTCCTTTGTTTTAGTGTATGACCTTTTTCAGGGTATTTTTCAGGTAGTCTTTAAAGCATTTGTGCAGCTTGCACTACAGGAATAGTTGTTTTGGGAGTCAGCTGTCCTCTTGGCATACTATGTAACCTCACCATCAGATATGCTGTTCCATGATCATGGTCTTGATGTTTGGTAGACAGGCCCATTGCAGGACATTAGTGTCAGGTGTATGAGACCTCCATGAGATCTTGAGAATGGAGCACAAGCATTGTTGGGAGAGCATTGTGTGTTCAAGTCACTGGATATACCCACAGTTTGTTGTCTATCTCACATCTAAATGGCAGGGCTGCAGGCTCACATACTTGATACACTTCAACTTTCATGCACACACTGATATCTGATTGTGGCCACAGGCACTTCACCAACTTACCAAATGCATCGGAAACTTTAGACAGTTGGGAGCTGACCTCTTCATCAAGGGTGTTGGTTCTGGAGATATAACAACATAGCTAGATGAACATCTACAATCTTCAGTATTTTTCTGGGGTTTGACAGTGTCAAAGGCCTTCATGAGATCAATAAAGAAATTGTACAAATAACACTGTTGCTCCTTACAACTCTCATGGAGTGAAGTTCATATCTGCAGTGCCCAATATGGAAAGAAACAACACAGATTCTGGCAGAATATTAGGTGTAATGTACATTAGCTGACAAAGAATAATCCTGCAAATATTTTATCAACAACTTAAAGTAAAAATATCCCACAGTAGTTGTCACAAATATCTTTGCTTTCCTGTTGCATGGTCAGGTTGTTGGCAATTAAACACACAACCCCATTAAGCCAACTTGGTGAAGAGGGTGATTTCTTTGGACATTCTGTGAGAGGAAAAACAAAACCTGTCCAAGGGTGGCAGAACTCAGTCAACAGCCATCCAAATATTTACTAGGCGAGTGCAACTCTGGCAGAAAACCTGATGATGAATCAGTTGCTCGATGTCCCAAAATATGTTGAGCCATCGGCTTTTCCTGATGGTTTCGTCTGAAAAATAGGTATAGTTCTGTGCAAGCTATATCCACTATAATCAGATTCAAGGACAGGAACTTCTTATACACTGAACAGATAAGAGACAATGTGTACATATATACATATGTTCACAAACAACACATAATTTTTGTGGGAGAAAAAGCCTGTGTGCTCACCCAGCCATTTTGCACACACACAGCCTTCACCCCAGTCTGTACAGTGCTTAAATATATTCATAAGGTACCTATTGTCTTCTGTTGTAATGTCCATTTTCCTTAGAATAAAAGATGTTAAAAAGTATTTAAATGTTGCATAAAATTTATTTAGAATATCTAAATACGAAAGTAATAAAGAAAAATGTCTTCTACGAAAATTAAAAGACATTTACAGAACTTCAGTATATACAATGATTTTAGTGTCAATATATTTATAGGTCTGGTTATCTCAAGGGATCATTTGTGAGAGATTTTGTTGATGGCATTTACTGGTATGTTTTGTTTTTATTTTTTAGGGTGGATGGGTCGGGTAAGTTTTGCTCTTTCTCACAGCCACTCTATACTGGAATGGTGGATTTGGAAATTGGGGAATAATTAATTAAGCTTACAATGCTTTCCACAACAGTACAAAATGATGAAGTATCAAAACAACCTTCAGCATCAAGGGATTGCTTACCTATAAATTTAAATGACTGTGGGGTGCTTATCTGTAACTCCATATATTCCCTTCTGTCCCACCACTGTTATCTTTACTGAAGAAATCTTGGATGCTGAAAAGATCCGAGGTTTTTCCCCTGCCACTCATTCTATTTTCAGAAAAGAAGGTGATATATAATAAAGAAAGAAAATAATAGAAAAATGTATTCTATAAAAATTATAAAATATTTACAGAACTTGAGTATATATCATGTTAACCTTTTTCTTTGAAACCTATATGAAAAGCTTTTAGGCTCTTCCTAGTCTTGAATAACCTACATATAATTGACCATGTGAGAAACATCCCTGTTCTAGATGGATACAAACAACCTGTAGGGCTTGACCTTGGGACTTGTTAATGGTCATTGTGAAACTGACTCTCAATGGGAACTGTAATCATTTGAAATGAAAGGGAGCATCTGTTGGTATAAGTGGCATTCAAGGTATAAATCCAATGTCTCGCTTACGACATCCAATGAGGATTTTGGCTTTGACAATGTGAGACTCTGTCACAACCATAAGCATCCCACTGCACAATCTTGGCTTGTCCAAGTTTCTGAGAAGAATGGTGGCTGTGCTCTTTTCCAATTCAAGGTTTTGTGGCAGCATATGAGATAGTTTTATCTATGTTAATTAACAGACACACATATTTAGCTGTAGAGGCCAGTGTGTCAAGTTGTTTTTGTATGCTTTCAAATTCATTCTCCTACAGGCCGATAAAGTCTCTAACCCTGGGCCTTTAATAGCCACCACTATTTCAGTGTCATTTTTTAGGTTGAAATCATGTTCAATGGGGATAATTTCTCTACTTGCTATAAGTGGTGATGAATTTAAAAGATTAAAAAAATATGTATTCCTTTTCCAACTATTCTGTATCATACTACATTAATGCTGCTGTTAATTAAATCTAGCCAGTCAAGTCTGCACCATATATATACTAGACCACCCATGACCCCTTGGGTCACGTTCACTTAAAAATAAATTTTAAATAATTAAAATATACAGATATGTATATAATGTAAAATGAAATTGGAAGGCCCATATATGTGTGTATGTATATATGTGTGTATGTGTATATATATATATTTATATATATCAACTAGAAATTGATTGATATATATATATAAAATAAACATATGAAACAATCACAGGGAATAATTTGTAAAGTGTGTAAGCACACACAGCTAGGTAGTTTCCAATTAAAGTTTAACTAGAACTTCAAATATAGATACCTTTTAAAATGATTAATCTCATTTGTATAAATTTCATTAAAGAAATATATTTCACCATCAATCGGTAAATCACAGTAATCAAATCCAGGATTTTCAACAAGGGAGATTTAACTATCATATTCTACAGTGGATATGGCACATGTTTCTCGGACATGACACCCTTAATTTAATTTTGGATATATATATAATTGGTGTGGGATGCTTAAAGAGTCTGTAAGCGGTATGCCATTTGAGCACTCGATGCTCTTACAGAGCAGAGTATAATATCACATAAGAAACGGAGAATCAGTGGTGCAACGAATAAGATTTATTAGACATATTACAATCGTTTCTCTGGTGACCAGCTCGAGGCATGATCGAATATCGCAAGATCCTCGGATATGTCTCGATTCTATGTAGAATCGAGACATATCCAAGGATCTTGCAATTTCAGAGTCAGGTTTGATCATTGCATCCATCATGCCTCGAGCTGGTCACCAGAGAAACGATTGTAATATGTCTAATAAATCTTATTCGTCGCACCACTGATTCTGTTTCTTATGTGATATATATATATATGCATATATAGACAGTTGGCTTGATGGAGGTCAGATTAGTTGAAAACACACAAAATCTTAATTATTATCAATTTTATTTAGTGTTATTAGTGGTCAACATATAAACTCCTTTATATATCATCATCATTATCATCATCATCATCATCATCGTTTAACGTCCATCTTCCACGCTTGCATGGGTTTGGACGGGAGTTTTCCCACTTGAGGCACAAGTGATTATCTTGCTCGCATAGGACTGTCTGGCAGGTTTTCTATGGCTGGATGCCCTTCCTAACACCAACCACGTCATAGACGTCACAATGTTGTCCAACGTGACCATTTAGGTCGCCAGCAATAATTATATAGTCACTGTCGGTTATTTGGGAGGTAGTGAGCATCAGTGTCTCATAGAATCTGTCTTTTATAGTGCCAGGCAGTCCGGATTGGGGTGTGTACGCAGATATTACTGTCACAGTAGTTCTATTTAGAACAAGTCTTATTTTAATTATTCTGTCATTCACTCTATTTACGTCTATTATCTTATCCACCTATTTTTCTGGTAACATGACCCAGCCCATTTTTCTGCTACCCCACCCAGCCCATTGTCATTTCCCACCCAGAAAAGCTTATAGCATCGTTTTTTACCCACAAGGAATCTAGCAGACCCGCCACTCCAGCTGGTCTCTTGGATACAGCAAACATCAACCTCCTTACGTTCAAGCATTTCTACAACCTCGTTAGAGCGGCCTTTTAAGGTGCCTACATTCATGGTACCAACTCTGAAGTTTTGGATTGCGTTTAGTGGGTGGGGTGCGGGGAGGGGTGAGGGAGATGGGGTTGGAGTTATGTTGGCCATCTGCGGCTGAAACAAAGAGGAGGAGTCCTTGCCCTTTCGTCCGGCAGCATGAGGTGAATTTGTCGTTATCTTTGGCATTGTCTCTGAGTGTCCAAATTCTTCAGACTCTCCAGAAATTCCTTAGTCCATCCATCATATCGAAAAGCAACCAGGAGAAGTGATAGCATAGGCCGCTGACTTATGATTGGTCCAAATAATAATGGTGGGGGCGGGCGAGAGGGGAATGGGGTAGTTAGCGAGGAGAAGGTTTTAAATAAAGTAATAAACAGTAACAAGCGATTAAAATACACAAGATTATTTAGAACAGCCAGACAAAATTATAGAATAGCATTAAGAAAGTAGGATTTGGATTCTGGGCGATTATACAGATATATGGATGAATGAACCGAAGGGTGGGGAGACAAGAAGAAATGGTATTTTTACATTACATTTCGTAGAAGTGAACTGACCATTAATAAGAGTTGTATATATATATATATATATATATATATATATATATCATTTCATTCATCATCATTTCATTTTACGTCCACTTTTCCCTGCTTGCAAGGGTGGGACTGGAACTGATTCTGGCTTGATTTCTACAGCTGGATGCCCTTCCTAACACCAACCTCATTTACAGTGAGTGCTGGGTGCGTTTTTGCCGTGCTACCTCCACAACCACTTTGCAGTGGAATGATATGGACCCCAGTCCCTATCATCTCATTTCTACAGCTGAGTAAACTGGAGCAATGTGAAATAAAGTGTCTTGCTCAAGGAAACAACACATCACCCGGTCTGAGAATTGAACTCACAACCTTTCGATTGCAAGGCCAATGCTCTAACCACTGAGCCATGTGCATCTATATATGACAAAAAAACACACAGTCCACGCTGTAATGTGGCCGTGTAGGCAACACGGTAAAAACCTCCCAGACCCACACTGTAAATGTGGTTGGTGTTAGGAAGGGCATCCAACTGTAGAAAACCTGCCAGACAGTCCTATGCGAGCAAGACAATCACTCTTGCCTCAAGTGGGAAAACCCCCGTCCAAACCCATGCAAGCGTGGAACACGGACGTTAAATGTTGATGATGATGATGATGATGATATATATATATATATATATATATATATATATTTTTAGGTTTGAAGATTCACCACTGGATAGAGCTGGTCAATTCCGTATGGTCAATATTGATGTAATGATATGTAGAGTGCTAAATTGGAAGATGCTAGATGGTCGGTCGTCCTCGGGTCTATGATTTTCAGCCCCATGGATTTTATCTGTTACATTCATTTATTATATTTCGAATACCTGATGATATCACCGGATTCATACGGAACTCGGTCATTGAAATGATCATAGTATAATAAACCTTCATAGAAATAATCATAGTATAATAAACCGAAATATTATAATAAAATAACAGGAGGCTGGACTTGTGTAAATCCTTGAAAGGTTTATTATACTATGATCATTTCAATGACCGAGTTCCGTATGAATCCGATGATATCATCAGGTATTCGAAATATAATAAATGAATGTAACAGATAAAATCCATGGGGCTGAAAATCATAGACCCGAGGACGACCGACCATCTAGCATCTTCCAATTTAGCACTCTACATATCATTACATCAAGATTGACCATACGGAATTGACCAGCTCTATCCAGTGGTGAACCTTCAAACCTAAATATATATATATATATATAACGAAGGCACATGCTTAGTGGTTAGAGAATTGGCCTTGCAATCGAAAGGTTGTGAGTTCAATTCTCAGACCGGGTGATGTGTTGTTTCCTTGAGCAAGACATTTTATTTCACGTTGCTCCAGTTTACTCAGCTGTAGAAATGAGATTATAGGGACTGGGATCCCTATCATTCCACTGTAAAGTGGTCGTGGAGATGCCACGGCAAAAAAGCACCCAGCACTCACTGTAAATGAGGTTGGTGTTAGGAAGGGCATCCAGCTGTAGAAATCAAGCCAGAATCAGTTCCCGTCCCACCCTTGCAAGCAGGGAAAAGTGGACGTAAAATGAAATGATGATGATGTTGATGATGATATATATATATATATATATATATATATAGTTAGAGAAGCAAAAAATTGCTTATTGTGATCCAGTTTTTGGTTAAGAAAGCCAGTTTCATGGATGGTTTCAACGTACGGTTAGGGGTAACTCCACAAGTTTGTAAGAATTCCGTTCAATCTTGGAGTATAAAGTATAAAAGAAAAAACACAGGTAAGCATTAAGAGAAAGATTTAATCCAGGTATTTACGACCGTTTCATTGGTAAGTGCAACCTTATATTGCTATACTGCAAATAGCAGCCACTCAATTATAATTGTTGTTCACAGTCCAAATTTTCAAAATAGTGAGTTACTCTTGAAATAATTCTTAATATATAGAGAAAAACATTTATTTGGAATTGTATTTACTAGTATAGAGAGAGAGGAATCAGGAGGTGAGGGAACAGATGGCATAGTATAGAGAGAGAGGAAGGGGGAAGAGGTAAGAAGTAGAATGACAAACTGAGGTGGAGGTAGGGGTAGAGGTGGAAGGATTCTTTGGTCAGTTTTGATAGCAGACATCATGTCATGGAGTGTAGTGAGTTAAAGAGAATTAAATAGATAATAGTGGGATGGATGGATAGAGAAGGAGAGAGAGAGGGGGGATATAAAGAGATAAATATATATATACACACACATACACACATACATATATATATATATATATATATATATATATATACATACATACACACACACACACACATATACACATATATCATCATCATCATCATCATCATCATCAGCGTTTAACGTCCGTGTTCCACGCTTGCATGGGTTTGGACGGGGGTAGTCCCACTTGAGGCAAGAGTGATTGTCTTGCTCGCATAGGACTGTCTGGCAGGTTTTCTACAGTTGGATGCCCTTCCTAACACCAACCACATTTACAGTGTGGGTCTGGGAGGTTTTTACCGTGTTGCCTACACGGCCACATTACAGCGTGGACTGTGTGTTTTTTTGTCGTGACACCTACACGATCTCATTTGTTTCGGCCTCGATGGCGCGGCACCAACATAACTTTACATAGAACGGGGTGGTGTGGATCGGGTGGGGGTGGTGGGACGGGGTGTATTTGTTAGAGATGCCTACTGGCTGGAGTAGGTTTTACTATATATTTAGGTAAGGCGGGTCTTCTCTGTTACTGAGTACCGCCAAAGGTCTCGGTCCAGTGACATTGTCTTGGAGAGGTGTAAGTGTGTGATGTCGGAGTTTATCAGCTCGTCCCAGGTTTTTCTAGGTCTGCCTATTCCGTGACTACCGTCTATCTTTATTGCCCTGCACTTTGTTATACAGCTATCGACTTTCATGCGCATCACGTGTCCATACCAACGTAGCCTTCTCTCGAGTAAACAACATCTGATCCCTCTTATCTCTAATTTATTCCTTAGTTCGTTTATGCTTTGCCGTTCACGTATATTACTGTTACACATCCAGCGGAGCATGCAAGCTTCGTTCCTCTCTAGTCTGCGTATATCCTCTGCACACAATGCCCAGGTCTCACTGCCATGCAGCATTGCTGTTCGTATGCAGGCATCGTACAACCTGCCTTTCATTTTTAGTGAGAACCCTTTAGCAGCTAATAGTGGTATAAGCTCTCTGAACTTTTTCCAACCAGTTCTGACTCTAGCTACAGTACTTTCAGAGCACCCTCCCCCACTGCTGATTTTATCGCCCAGGTAACGGAAGCTGTCCACTATTTCTATAGAACCCTCTGCGCAATTGAAAGAGCTAGTAGTTTGTGGGCACTTGCTGCTACTTATTGCACCAGAGCACCGGCCACATGTAAAATCTATGTTCTTAGTTAGCCTACCTGTGATCCCACTACATCTTTTATGCACCCATACTTTGCATTTAGGACATAAAATGGAGTTTCTACCTACGCCTTTCCTACACACCGAGCACGACCATTTCCCAGAAGGGACCGCCGCCTTGTTTTCTTTCCTACAAACTAGTACTTTGGTCTTAAAAAATAAAAATAAAGATAATAATGACAAAAATAAAAGCAAAGAAGGGGGTGAGGAGGAAGAAAAGAAACGATAGCCAAGAAGGGGGAAGGAAGGAAGAAAACGAAGAAATAGAAGAGGAATGAGGGAGAAGGGGGGGATATATGTATTGGTTTTGTGGGTAATTAAAGGGTCTAGATATAAGAGGGTATAAAGTCTAAATATATGCAGTTTGTCAGTTGGTAGTAAGCAGTTAAGTGTTCGATTTGTAGTGCGAAAATTTCTCTTTGAGTCTATGGTTACAGTAAATTGATCTCTCAATTTTATTGTTGAGTAACATATTCTTCGAACTTAAGATGTGGAACAGCTCAAGGTCGCATAATCGACAGCTTCTCATACCACTCCGATATGGGGGTGCGTTCGATAATTTTTTCCACTTCAGGGTGTATTGATGGTTACTTTCCCTCAGTTGCCAGGTCTTGTTTGCAAGGGTAGTTACATAACGGTGCTGGGAATGTTTCATTGCGTAACGGTGTGTATACCAACGAGCTTTAAAAGTATTCCCAGTCGCTCCGATGTAATACCATTTCTGGTTGTCTGATTCCACTGTGCATTGGTAAACCAGGTTAGACTGCATACATTCATTTTGTAATGGACAGGTTTCAGGTAGGTGACAGTTGCATTTCTTGTTATGGGCAACTTTGGCATTATTTGTGGGCTGCGATGCCTGTACAAGTGTGTTACGTTTTGTTTGCCTATTAGCGGGTGGTTGTGTATTAGATATTCCGTTGTGTTCGGTGGTAATTGTATTGTTATTGTTGTAAATTTGTGTTTTGGTGCTGTTATGTATCTTTTTAGCGTTAAGCATCTTAATGTGTGCTTCTATATTTGGTGCCGTGGAGTAGGATAGTCTAATAGATTTAGTGTTAAGGATTTTGCTGTATCTATGTGAATCTGGAATGTGCCTATTTATTATTCTAAAGAAAGTAGAGGGTAGGTTAGTACTAATAGAGGTGTTAAATATGGGGTTATACCAAATATATTTTCTACTGCGTGACTTGTGTGAACAACAATTATAATTGAGTGGCTGCTATTTGCAGTATAGCAATATAAGGTTGCACTTACCAATGAAACGGTCGTAAATACCTGGATTAAATCCTTCTCTTAATGCTTACCGGTGTTTTCTCTTTTATACTATATATATATATATATCTATTTAACAGACTTCTGCAATTTTTGTCTACTAAATTTCACTACCAAGGCATTAGTCAAACAGAAGCTATATAGTAAAAGGCACTTGCTCAAGATGCCGCAAATAATTGAACTGGAAACCACATAGTTTTTAGATGAACTCCTTTAGGTGAACCACATAGCCATTCCTGAACATTCTATTTTCATTTTTCTTTTTCAATCTTAATTGATTAATCTATATTTTAAACAGGAATTTTAAAAATAACCAAATCAATCAACAAATCTTTATTTCTCAATAGATAAGGAATCAAATCTACAGTTTGTTTTTATATCTATTGATTTGTTATATAAAATATAGATTAAAAAGTAATTTTTTAAATGTAAATATTCAGTAAAATTAGACTGTTTATCTACTCAGGTGTATAATTTTATAGTGAAATAGTTTTTAGATATTGTGTTCAAACTACTAAATAAATATTGGGTTTAAATATCTTTTGTTGATTTAATTCTGTAAGCATATTTTTTCATCACTTAATCAAGAAGAGAAAGCATATGTGTGTATCTAGCTTAGATAGGTACACCATACATGATATGTTGTAAGGTTTAGATAAATATAAACACTTTTAAAACAAACAGTTTTGTGTCATAGGACCAGAGATAGGTTCAGGTTTAAAATATTTATATTTATCTAAATAGCTTCCAACATATATTTATATAAGGACATTTGTTAAATTATGCTCCAAACCGCAACTTAATAATGAGATAGTTAGTTAGATTATTAACTTAACTTTCTGAAACAATTTAACATAAAATATCTAAAATAGGTTCATTAATTTGTATGTTTGTAGAGTCTGTACTGATAGGTAGAACATTGTGATTATTTACAGTATTAGAGTAAAGATATTAATTCTTAATGTATTGCAGTCATAGTTCTGTTTTATACTTTTCAAGAATAACTTGTTAATGTTGTTTTCATGCAAGACAAGATGTTAATAGTTAAATCCTTAAAATTTTTCATTATTTTCAAAAATAAGCAGAGGCTTTTATTAGAAATATGGTAATGAATGGATTAAAGACATGTATTTGTGTTTTGAGATTCTTAGGGCATAAACTAGTTTTTTTACCCTAAATAGGGATGTTACAATTTGTGTAAAGAAAAGAGGAGTTAAAGGAGTGGCAGATGCTACACCTTGTCTAGGGGTATAACTCAGTTTCCCCTCAAAATGGTTGAGGCATTGCTGTGGAGAACAGCCAGCAACATCATGGAGGCACCTTGCTCAGGAAGGATCCACTCTTCCAAACTTTGGGGAGGAAAAAAAGCAACCTGGGAACCAAGTACGCATGAGGTTTTGACAGTAGCCAGCACAAAAGGGAAGTGGACCATCAATTCTGATATTTGGCTATCTTGCTCTCAGCATTACAGGTGGTAGTGCCCAGATTTGTCATTATTTATGATGGTATGATGTTTTGTGGGATGTATCATTGTCAATGCAATTGAAGTATGTATTATTGTCTTTGATTTTCACACATGTAATTACATCAAATCTTTGTTACTATGGTTATGACTCTCAGCTAAAAGAGTCCATTTAACTTGAACAAACATGTGGTGGTGATGATGATGGCAACAATGATAAGGATGATAGAAGTGGTGGGGGAGTTTGATGGAGGTAATGAAAGTGCATCTGAGCAGTTATAATGGTAGTGTTACTGATAATAGTGCTGGCAATGGTGGCAATTAGGATGGTGGTGTTGGTGATGATAATGGTGGTAGTAATGGTAGTGGTGAAGATCACATCAATGATGTTAACAGCAAGAACAACAATAATACCAAAGGAGACCCTATATCAACCAAAATCAACAACAATAATAATAATATTGATAAACATTACTGGGGAAGGAGGAAGTTCATTACTTTGATGGTTATAATGAAGATGATGGTTATGATAATTATAATGATGACTGTGATGGTTATAATGATGACTATGATGATGATACTTATAATAATGACTATAATGATGATGATGGTTAACATGATGACTATGATAATTATAATTATGACTATGATGGTTAGGATAATGATAACTGATGACTATGAAGGTTACATTGATGAGTGAGATGGTCATAATGATGACTATAACAATGATGGTTATGATAATGATTGTGATGGTTAGCCTGATGACGAAGATAAAATATATGATGACTATGATGGTTATAATGATGATTGTAATGGTGAAGATGATGATTACGGTGATGGTGAAGACGTCGACGATGATGATAGCATTTAATAAATTCCCTATTTGATTCCAACCAAAAGATAGCAGTGATATAAAACAACCCAACACACTGACCCCCCCCCCCCCCCCTCCCCAACATCCCCACCCCACCTTCAACCACATGCACACACATTAAATGCCAACTTTAATCAATAGAAATCTTCCCAAGAAATTGTTTGTCCATGTGTGTCAAAATTTGTTCCATTACAGCCTGGCTAAATCCCACAATTCCCTAGTTAGTCTTTCTTCTCTCCCTTTGTTGCTCCAAAACCTCAAAAACAAACAATAGCAATGACAGAACTTTTGTTCTTTTTTTTTTCCAAATGAGTTAACTGAAAGTCCCATAACTGTCATTTCATCTAAACCATATCATCATTTCATCCTGGATCCTGCCGCCACATCTCATCCCCTGCACCCCTCCTCCCCAGAGACTGATCTAAAAGCCTCACCTTTCTTCTATAATAACCTTCATGGCATGTCATAAACATGATTTGCTAGTTTTTAAATGAAAACAAACCCAAATTCTCCAGAGTCCACGAGCTGGTGAAGCTATAAAAAGGCTTTTTGTAATAATACACTGCCAAGTATGGTAGAATGGTATGCTAGAGTGGTATTGGTGGTCAACAATTGTTACATAATGGACTATGTCAACCAGCACCCACCAACCTACCCACTAAATATTCTAATGAAAACAACTTAGATGCACCTTCTACAGACACCTTTGCCACTATAATTATTATTACTACTACCACTACCATCACACCACCACTGTGATCACTTCTATCAACAATACCAATACTACTACTACCAATTACTACCACCATCATCAACACCAGCAGCACAAATACAACTACTACTACTACTACTACTACCACAGCCACCACCATCATCCTCACTATTACTATTATTGCTATCTCTACTAACACCAATATCACTGCCACTACCACTAAGATCACTGCTATCAACAGTACCATTACTAATAATACCACCACCAATACATCTAGATGCACCAATGCTATTACTACTACCACCCCCAACACTGCTACCACCATCATTGCCACTACCACCACCACTACAACTACAACTACTACTACTACTACTATTACAGCCACTATTGTAATAGTTTCAATATTAATCAGTAAAAGAGGAAAACTCACTCAAAAATTGGCAGTGGTGAGCAGAGGTGGAATACTTTTGTGTGTTCTTTGCTAAGGTTTGGATGTAATTAATTGATTTATGAACCTTCCATTAGCAGATAATGGCAGCACTGGGATGGGATAGGGTTAAAATACAACACTTATTTATGGACATTACTACAAAGAAGTTGGACTGTTGAACAGATCCCTTTAGACATTTGTAATAGAAAGGAAGTTAGAAATGCAGTTTGAAATGTAATGGAATATAAAGGTAGCTAAAGTGCAGGCATGTAGCTCAGTGGTTCGGTTATTTGCTCAAAGTCATATTCTTACATGTTCAATTCCTGGAAACATGTATACTTAAGCAAGAAGACTGTATTTCACATAGCTCTAGTCCATTCAGCTTGAAAAAATTAGTTATAGCAGTGTCACAAACTGTGTCATGCTGAATCTCCCTGAGAACTATGTGAAGAGTGCACTTAACTGGAATAGGGATTAGAGTTCAGTGCAGAAATGTAATGTAATAATTTCTAATTTTAGCAGTGCATTGTGTCCTTCAGCAAGACACTTCTTTTCACATTGCTCCATTCTGCTCAGCTGGAAAAAATTACTTTGTATATTGTCTCATATTGAATCCTTCTGAGAATTATACTAAGGTTGCAAGTGATTGGAATAGAGGTTAGCGTGCTTAGCTCATGATTGTAGGGCTGGGTGATTTCAATTCATAGGAGCATGTTTTCAGTATCATTAAACAAGATAAGGGCAGTGGATTGGCAGAGCGTCGGACACCTTGCTTTGCAGCATAGAGTTACGGCCCTTTATGTTCTGAGTTCAAATCCCGCCGAGGTTAGCTTTGCCTTTTATCCTTAAGGGGTTGAGAAAATAAAGTACTAGTAATACACTGGAGTCGATTTAATTGACTTTCCCCTCCCCAGAAATGCTGGCCTTGTGCCTATAGTAGAAACTATTTTTAAACAAGATACATTATTTTACATTGCTCTAGTTCCACTCATCTGGCAAAAAATGGGTTCTACCTGTAATTCAAATGGCTAGTTTTGTCACACACTAAATCTCCCCGAGAACAACATCAATGCTCAGCCACTTGCACATTAATTTTAAGAGCAAGCAGTTTCAATGCTCAAATACCAGGAACACTTGCCACTTATTATCAGAACTGAAAGAGGTCAAACTTCAACAATGAGGTAGGTAAAAAGTTGATGTTCTTTGTAAATTAGAGTAGCAGAGAGGCTCATATTATAAGTTAGAGGTCCGGTCGGGTGTGGAGTCTTCAGTGGTAGAGTGACGGTTTATATTATGAAATCAACTCAATGTAGTGAGGAATTTCATCATCACCCACTTCTCTTTTTCTTCTTCCTTTCTATATTTCTCATGATTCGTTGTTTGTAAATTAACAATTTTTATTGCTTTTTTGTAACTCTCTCTCTTAATGAGAAGACATTAGAAATAAATGTCAAATATCAAATAAGGAGATTGTTTTATGTAATGGAGTAGTGTTTCACTCACAGCTCTTTTTATTATCAAACAGGCACATACATATACTCATACAAAACACCACATATACATACAGATCCATACATATACACATACAAAACACCACATATACACATAGATGCATACACACATAGCACTGAGATAGCACACAACACTCAACACACACATACTCACACAATATAT
Organism: Eledone cirrhosa; assembly: GCA_964016885.1. NCBI lineage: Eukaryota > Metazoa > Mollusca > Cephalopoda > Octopoda > Eledonidae > Eledone > Eledone cirrhosa. The sequence goes on along the minus strand of OZ024743.1, from coordinate 254,691,981 downwards.
GACACAAAACTCTATAATTCCAGATATACCTAGATACATACACACAGTTCATATGCAGCACACAAACACCAGACACATACACTCCATATATATATACACAAATGTACTGTTAATTTCGACATTTGGTCAACATATCAAGATCCATCAAGATCCAATTTCATTGTGAAACATCAGCTGGACAATGCTAGAGGAATATCAACTATCCTTTATTAAGCTAATTTCATTAGTTTATTCAACTGACATTTCTCATCAGCCATCATGCCTCCTTCTTTATATCTGTGATAGAGGAGAGAGAAATGACATAAACTATTTTTTATTCTATGATGTCCCTAAATTTAGTGAAAGGAAAGTTTGGAGGGAATGAATAGGCAGCATCAAGAGGACTCTGAAAGAAAGTTTGCAAGAGGCATCAAACAAAATTATTATCGGGCTTCTTTATACAAATAAATTTCTTTTTTAAAACAATTTTTCAGTTAATTTTCTAATTCACCCTTTTGATATTAAACTGCCTGAAACAGCCCCTGGTTCTATGATACAAAAGTATTTGTTTTAAAGTGTTTTCATTGATCTAAAAACCTTTTATAATAAAAAGTATGGTAATGAAATGGTTAAAATTAGATTGGTTAGGTATTGTCTGTAAGATATAAATGTGGGTTTTGTGATTTCTGGGAAAATGTATAAGGATTTAACAATAAAAGGAGGGTTAGAATCCAATGACCTATATGTACACAAGTCGATAAAGGGGTATCTATGTTATTGACAAACATGATAGAAATTCTTAATGGTTTTTACTATATGAAGCCCTTATATATAAGGTTTGAAGAGAATGAACAGACAGCATCAGAGAAACCCAGAACAAAATTTTGCAAGACAGAACAAACAAAACTGATCGGGGCAATTTTCACCCAAAATTGTTTTTTATTTAAGTTTGGGTGGTAGGTATTCAGATATTTGCACCTCCAGGCTTTAGATTGATGTACCAACATACATATTACAAAACCGAGGCCCTGGTCAGAATCATCATACAAGAAATATTGTCAAATCTAATCTTTATTCTTTAATAATAATAATTCATTCTAACATTGGCACAAGGCCAGAAATTTGTAAAACAATTTGTCTGATACTCTAACAATACTGCCAAACCATGCCCTTTTTATTCCATAATAATAATAATAATAATTGTTTCTACTTTTGACACAAGGTCAGCAACTACCCAGTACATTACTGGTACTTTATTTTATCATCCCCGTAAGGATGAAAGGCAAAGTTAACCTTGGCGGGAGGTTAACATAATAATAAGAGTAATAATAATAATAATAATTGTTTCTACGTTTGGCACAAGGCCAGCAATTATTCAGTGCATTACTGGTACTTTATTTTATCGACCTCATAAGGATGAAAGGCAAAGTTAACCTCGGCGGGATTTGAACTCAGAATGGCAAGGGCCGTAACTCAAAGCATGGTGTCCGACCCTCTACCGATACTGCCAATCAAATAATAATAATGGTTTCTTATATATATAGTAATAATAATAATAATAATTGGGTTAGACGAGTTGTCCTGTTGTGGGCAATGCTAGGTCAGGTGACTGTGTCATGCAGGTGCACTAGATACTATCTCAAAGGGTTTCCAAGGATGTTTAAAGAAGATTGGTCCAACCCCGTTATTTGGAACACTTCAAAAGGCATGCTTGCTGGGAATAGCAAGAATCCTCCGCTACGTCCTGAATGTCTGAAGCTGCAGGTAGTGGCTTGATATTCATTTCACCAAACTTTCCAGTTAAATAACATCAATGACTGAGACTTAAAGAACAATAATAATAATAATGATGATTTCTAATTTTAGACAAGGCCAGTAATGTTTGGGGCCAGGGAAAAATCAAGATTTTACTTGGTTGGTACTTTATGAGCCTGAAACCAAACAGCTGCACCTACATTCTATTTGTCAGAAATTGAAAGATATATTTCTACCTAATGTAGAAATATAATATACATATTCATAACACACAAACATACACATTTATTCATAACACACACATTCACATATATTCATAACACACTCACACATGCATATTCCTAACTCACTCACATTCATAACACACACATATGTATACATACATACACTCAACCATATCATACATATTCATAAAACACACATATGTATGCATACATAAAGACAGATATACACATAAAATATGCAATGACAGAGTGCCTTGCCATATTTACAGAGGTCTTCCACTAAAAATTCTGTTTTAGTCGACAGGTTTCAGTTTTCAACAATTTAGCTTATTTTGTTCTTCATTGCCTTTTATCTATCATCATCATATCTATCTATGTTTTATATCCCACCCCTCCACTATTTCTGGAACTACAAGCAGACAGTAGTTTAGACAAAACAGCAAACATATATTTATAAAAATTCATAGATGATTTATGAGCAACCAGATTGAGAATTTAGAGAAAACTTTAAAGTTTGCTAGATCATTAATAATAAATGAATATTCGGAAAATAATTTTCATAAAAATGTAAACCAAAATCACTTTGAAAACAATTTAAAGATTTCATTCCATTTCATTTCATTTTCATTTTCGTATTCTTACATTTTGTTTTTGTTTTGTTTAGGAATGAAACTTTTGTCTTTCCAAATTCTGAAAGTCATGATTTATTGAACCCACTAAAAAAAAAATCACCAATGTTTTCAATCTTATTGGAAATATAGTCAATGGAATTGATTAATTTTGCATAGTTGTCATATTTTTAGTTTTTCACTATTTTTGAATCTGTGTTGTTTTTTTTTTGTGTTTTGTTTTGTTTTGGTTTGAGTTTTATTTTTTCATTGTTAATGTCATGGTAGTTATGGATGATGTTATCACAGTTTCTGCAATCCAGTATTATTTGGTTATCAACATCTTCTAATTGTCTGATTGTCAAAAGTTAATTTTGTAAAAATGGAGAAGTCGAAAGATAATTATGTACTTAACCCTTTTGTTTATGAATAATTAATGAAAAGTACTACCTATCGTTTAAAAATAATTTTGGGGGAAAAAATCAAGAATTTGGAGGAATTTAATAATATAACTGGCATTCTCATTATCAAGTTGGTATTTGGAATATAACTTAGCAAATAATTATGATGAAAGGGTTTTTGATAAGTATAAACACTTAACCTTTCATTACCAGATTTTTAATGAAAGACACTGCCTATAATTTTCAAATAATTTTGAAAATAATAAAGAATATGGAGAGATTTAGTAATATAACTGTGTTTCTCATTAAGCTGGTATTTGGAACATAACTAAACAAAATTGTTACATAAAATTATGATGGAGAACCAAGGATGGTTTGGTATCAAAAGGATTAAGCTGTAAATACCACATGTATAATATATTATATATTTTACATTTTCTGTAAAATATTTTCTGAGAAAAAATATGTCTGTACAGAGTTACATACTAATTATTTATTTATTGTATTTCTAATGAAAGACATTGCTTCAGAGTTTCAAATCTTTTTGAAAATAAGAATTTATTTTGGGGAGTAAAGTTGTAATATAACTTCCTCATTATTAAGTTGATGTTTGGAGCATAACTCAGCAAAGGTTTGAGAGTATTCAGGAAAAAAAAAAAATATATATATATTGACCTTTTCATTATAATATTTCTAATGAAAGACACTGTTGATAGTTTTCAAATAATTTGGCGGTTGGGAATCAATAATTTGGGAGATTAATAACTTAGCAAAAGTTGTTACATAAAATTATGATGGAAGGTGTCTAGATAGATATAAAACATTAAAATAAACAAATTTGTAACTCCAAACCATGGGAATGGTTTCAGTTGGTTTGATAACAAAAGGTTAATTGCTATATTTATATTTCAATATCACCAAAGGTGAGTCATAAATATGTGACCCTATTAACACTGCAAATATTGTCAAAATTCATCACATGAAATTATTTTGAAAGATTTTAATTTAAATAAGCCTTTAAATGGGTAGTTGTGTGATAGTGTAGCAGAGCCACCTTTGACCAGACTACTCGCAAAAGCTCCAATTCATTACTGCTGTGGTATATGACAGCACATCCAACCCTTGCTAACCAGAAAACTGATGGCATCAAGCTGTACCTTGAGATAAAATGGAAAGATCCTGTATGCTATAGATCTTTCCTCCAAAGAGACCTGGACAAAATGCAGCAATGGATTATGGACTGGCAACTCAAGCTGTCTGATAACAAGTGTACCACCATGCATTTATTTTTGGGAAAAACCCAGTGTTCACATACTCCCTCCACAAAACTAATCTAAAAAATTCTTCTTGTGAACATGACCTGGGCATTATTGTCAACAGTGATTTGCATTAGACAAAGCACATCTCTAAAATTGTCAAGAAGGTCAAGTGTACCTTAGCATTAATCAGTAAGCTGTATAAATCTATGGTGTGTTCACTCTTAGAATTTGTATCACCAGTCTGGAACCCCAACCTAGCTTAGATTATTGATCTCCTGGAAACTGTTCAGCAATGTGCAACCAAATGAATACCTTCCATCAGGCATCTACCAAACTTTGAATGCCTTGCAGGCATTCAAAGTGGGCATAGTGGGAATAGATATATTAAAGCTCTGACGTTTGACAACAGACTTGGTAGACATCCACAAGATTATTAACCATCTTTCCAACAACAACAACCCCAAGTACCTTTTTGAATTCAGTATGTCTAACACCCATGAACATGAGTACAGCTCCCATGATTTTCGGTAACATTTTTTTCATGCACAGAGTTGCTGAAACATGTAACAAACTACCTGCATCAGTTGTTAGCTATAGCGCAATGCATCCTTCCCAAAATATACCAACACTACACCTGATATTCCCCCTCCATACACATGCACACATGTTTGTGTGTGTCTGTGTATATCATAACTCATAAACTGTTCATTTTCCTGATATTTGTACATTATTCTATGTACTATACATGCACCTTTGATGAGTTGAAATACATCTGAGTACTATACACAATACTTTTCATTATTTCTTTTAACTGATGATGATATGTATGTTTGTATACACACACATATATATATATACATAAATATACTCATTATTTGATGTTGGTTTTCCTTGCTAATATATGTGTGTGTGTGTATGTGTGTGTGTATATATATATATGCTTGAGTGTACATTGTACATTGATGCTACTCTCTACATGTATTTATGTGTATGAAAACAAATTTGTTTTTTATGGTTGTACTAATTTATAGATTTTTCGTCCAATCTAATATTACATTAAACTTATCTAGTTAAAGCTATATTGAATAAAAACGATATTGATTAATTGATGAGATATCAATAAGTTTGAAGCAATAACAACAATCGATATGTAGTATAATTTAGCTTGAAAGGAGAATTTATCTCAGCTATGTATCTACCTATTTAACTAGAAGTATGTCTGGTTGGTAGCATGGATAACAATCTATCAATGGTGCTTTGCAATTTGTATGTCTGTCCAGAGGTGATTCTTTCTTATTTAGCACTTTAAATTAGCTCTACAATGTGTAACCCAGTTATGCACCCTATTTCCCCAAATAAGATGATTTCCTCTTACAGTTTGGTCAGCTGTCACACCTGGTATTTGGAACTGCTTTCTCTGAGAACACTCAAAGATAGTAACTTAAAATAAGATTCATATAAAATTATGTTTTTCAAATGATTCATTGAAAATATAAGCAGAGGGTTAAATTGAAACTTTGTAATCTTTGAAAAGGTAGCAATCTCAAATTCAGTAAATAACTGTAACTACAGTCAATAACTAGTAGCCTAGAAAATCAGGTAAAATCTACATATAAATGGCAACAGGGGTCATTAGCAGCTACAAAACATTGAACTTTGTCCATATGTTGGATGGCATTTTCAAGATAGCATTTTTCAGCTAGATGCCCTTCAAGTTAAAACCGTTTTAATTAAATTTTACAACACTGAAAAACAGAGTTTATCTATTCTAAGATCAGGGTTACACAGATGTTTAGGGTACCAATATTTCACAATATTACAAAGTTTCAATTTAACCCTCTGCTTATCATATTTTCAATGAATCATTTGAAAAATAATCAAAAATTTAGAGGCATTTAGTAATGTAACCTTTTCATTATTAGGCTGTTTATTGGGTGGTGAATTGGCAGTGTCAGTAGAGGGTCGGACGCCATGCTTTCCACCATAGTTATGGCCCTTTACGATCTGAGTTAAATCCCGTCGAGGTTAACTTTTCCTTTCATCCTTACAGGGTCGATAAAATAAAGTACGAGTAATGCACTGGGTAATTGCTGGCCTTGTTCCAAAAGTAGAAACAATTATTAGGCTGTTTAGAAAACAGCATTAAACATTTTCTACATAAAATTATCATGGAAGATTTTCAAGATATAATCATATAAACATTTGAAAATAAACATCTTAGTATTATAGAACCAGAGGTGGCTTCAGATGGTTTGGTATCAATACTATTCATTACAATGTTTCTAATAGTTTTATCTACTTTACTTTTTTTCTAGGCATTTTTCTTTTATATTTAAAGTTGTTATCTAAAAGAAAGGAATATGGAATGGAATACACCTCAACCAGTTTTGACGATAAGTGTTCCAACTGTATGATTAATGGGACAGCCTGCTTATGAAATTAATGTGTAAGTGGCTGAGCATTGGGTTCAAAAGGTCAGAGTAAACAAAGCTAAACCTAAAGTGCTGTTACGTAGGAAAGAAAATAGGACACTGATTCATTATGGGAAGTGGCCATGCTCAATATGAGTAGACATAAGCTCCATATGATGTACATAATGTAAATCTTGGATACACAAGAGATGTAGTGGGATAACAGGTAGACTAACAGGAAGACATGACTTTGTGTGTAAAAGATGCACAGGGGTAATCGAGGGAAAGAGCGTTAGTGATATAAACCTTATCCAATCACATGAAGGATCCATAGAAATGGTTGATAGCTTCTGCTATCGAGCTGACATAATTAGCAGCAGAAGTGGGACTCTGGGATTATACTTGCTAAACTAAGCATAGGATGGAAGAAGTTTAGAGAGCGATCCCTCTGTTGATAATAAAAGTCTTCCCCCTACATACAAAAGGGTGGCAGTGAAACATGGGCAGTGACTGCAGAAGACATGGATGTGCAATGTAAATGTGAGATAAATGTAGAGCTTGGATAAACTGAGAGAGAAACTGGATTTAAGAGGAATCCGAAGAGATGTACAAGAGAGATTTTATTGGTACAGACATGATACACATGGATAATAATCACTGGTTGAAGAAGTACCAGGAAATCTCAATGGAAGGAAGCAGTAGAGGTAGACCAAGGAAGACCTGGGCAGGGTTAGTGAGAGCTGATCTCAAGTTACTGATATTCACAAAGATGATGAAAGAACATGGCATGTGGAGATATTCTGAGCTGGAAAGGACCCATCCCATTCATACAAGCATGGAAAAAGGGATGTAATAATCAATGATGATGATGTTATACAGCATAGTTTATATGAAGCATTGTAAGATATGTAATTAATAATAAGGTGTTTGGAAAGCCCGTACAATGATCATCATCATCATTTTATGTCTGCTTTTCCCTGTTTGCAAGGGTGGGACATGAACTGATTCTGGCTTGATGCCCTTCCTAACACCAACCTCATTTACAGTGAGTGCTGGGTGCTTTTTTGCCGTGGCACCTCCACGACCACTTTACAGTGGAATGATAGGGACCCCAGTCCCTATCATCTCATTTCTACAGCTGAGTAAACTGGAGCAATGTGAAATAAAGTGCCTTGCTCAAGGAAACAACACATCACCAGTCTAAGAATTGAACTCACAACCTTTCGATTGCAAGGCCAATGCTCTAACCACTAACCCATATGCAAATTGAAATATGAAGATGGTACTAAGGTAAAAGGATGACAAAACAAAATAAGGTTTTTATCAAATATATTTATGATATTTCAAGGTAACGACCTTGATTTTAAATGGCAGAACAAAAGACAATTTGAACTTAGAATGCACAGACCCAGAGCAGATACTGTAAAGCATAAAATACTTTAACAACTCTGCCAATCCATTGCTCCCTAGACTGATACTTTATTTATTGACACTGAAGGGATGAAAGGAATGTTTGACCTCAATGGAATCTGAACTCAGAGCACAATGAACCAGAACAAATATGAATGTATTTAATCTAATGCACTTACAACTCTAATTCACTGTCTATATGATTGAAAAACAGACAGATTGATAAATAATCAAAGAGATCAATAGATATAAACATATTGGGAAACAAATATTTGTGTATGTGCGTGTGAACTAGTGTGTTGATACTAAAAAAAAGATATAATATTGTTTTATCCAAAGATGTATCTATCTATATAACACCCAATTAACCAAATGAATAAAGACACTCAAACACATGCATCTATATAAATAAATGAACGCACACACTCAACATAAATGCATGCATGTACAGAAACAAATGAATAAACATACATGCACAGTATTATAAAAACACACGTACATTTATAGACACTAAGACAGAAACAAACACAGATTGAAATACCATCATAAATACTCATATATACATCTGTATAAATGCATGCGCACCATCATAAACACACAGATATATACATCCCACTATAAATACGTGCACCCACAAACACACCATTATAAAGATAAATGCATTTATATAAACACGTATTTATGTAAACAAATGAATACACACTCACAATATCATTAACAGATGTATCTACATAAGTAAACACACATACACACACCATCTCTATCTCCACCATCACAATACTGAGCCACCATCACACACACAACAACATTACATGGCAATAATAACATCATATCCACACAAACAAGTACACCACCATTGCACTACCACCATATATACCTATCTAACTAACTCACCAACAAAAACATTAACAATGAAAAAAACTCAATTTTCAACTGATAAAACAATAATCAGATAAAAACAATTTGAAAAATAAAAATAAAAATAAAAACGAAAATGTAAACTTTGATGGAATCAACAAAGATCTGACAAATTGCCAATATGGTGGTAATACAGTCTGTGGTAAATTACTGCTATATTTAGAAACAGACTTCATGCCTGGAATTAATAATTGGTCAATCTATATTGATGATGTTACTCCTCTCTTTCTCCTTCTCTGTCCTCATTACCACCCCTACTTCCTTATCTAGCACCACAGAAATGGCCTCTGCTCCTCAAAGTTGGCTGGTCACATACCACCTCCATTTAGGCAATCCCAATTTGCTTGTTTCTCTTCTCACAAAATATATTGTTTCCAACCCCTCTTCTCTCACTGCTAGCTATAAAGGACCCGCATTACACACATCAAGTCCTTGTCTGCAACATCCATCAGACCTCTGCAATACCCTCACTTCTTATGTCTCTCCAAAATGTATCAAATTTCAATAATTTTGAGCAGGATATTATCAGAATTATTTTTTACTGTATCAGGGGGGTTCCTGTGAATATCATGAGCAATAGCTCTTCCTTCAGACCCAACAAAGAAAGAAAATAAATAAATAAAATAATAGATAAAATAATAAGTTCCTTGAGTCATAAGTAATTTTTAAGTGAAACTGACCCTGTAACCATCTCAGCAACATCTACAAAGCTAGAGTTATACATCACGTTCATAAATGTACTGTTAATGTTAAGAAAATAATGGACGGAACTGTGCTGCTAATATCTTCATAGAACAATCTGGAGAACATCAGCTGGAAAATATTCTTCGCTAACTTAATTTTCACCGCAAGAAAAAAATAACATATTTTTTTAGTGTTATTTTCTTTATTCATCCCCTCCTTACCCTAAAAGTCAATATAGCAAATGCTCACCATACACAAACACATTCTCCCCGACACACGCATATACACACACGTATATATGTATAAATAAAAAATATATACATATAAAAATAATATATATATATATTATTTTATTTTTGTTATTGTGACTCAAATACAAGGCTGCTGTTGAAAGTACCAAAGAGTTAAGTAGCAGTAGAGAGAAAAAAAGAATATATGCACAAAAAAAAAAAAATTTGACATGCAGCAGGGAAAAACAACAATAAAAAAATAGATAAAATCATAGTAAAAAATGGGTAAAATAAAAACAGAAAATTGGGTAAATGTGCATTTCTTTGATTAATTGAGTTTATTTTGTGGAATAGTCAATATCCCACAATTCTGCCATTAACATTCGAGTCATTCTATATTTGTGATTTGAATTTGATTCCAAGAATTTGTAGTCAAATTAACCGTTTTGCCAGCAATGGATGACTGAATCAAATAGAAGAAACACTATTTATTTATTCATTTTTATATTATTATCATTATTATGGTAATCCTCATCATCTTTATTATTATCTTTATTTTGGGTGAGTTATTTACTTGAATGGGCTGCAAAATATTAGATAAATAAAAATAACAAAATAGTTACAAGAAAAATAAAGCACCCAAAATTTGGGAGAAAAGAAAAACAAAAAACATTTGGGAAAAAGCATAAAATGTAAAAATATAAGAATTTGAAAAATAAACCCCCACTCCATCCATAAAAACGTGAATTCTATTCAATAAAATATACGATGTAAGTTATATCTTTTAATAGATCACATAAAACATTTGAGAAGAATGGTAACAGTTTTGTCAGGGAATCCTGAAATGATGAGACTGGCATGAGATGGTAGAAGGGAGATGGTGCAGGAGGAAAAAGAGTGAAGGTGGAGATTAAGTGAAAACAAAATTTCCTGTAAAATTCTCCAAGGGTTCATAGATAGATATCCTGTTGTAAAAATGTCTTCGCTGTTTGGTATGTATGAGGATGAAATTAATATGTAAATATTCTCATACAGGATTGTTATGTCAAAATGCTCTTTGTTATTAAAGGGAAGGAGGCAGTCATTGCTGTGTGGTTAAGAAAATTGCTTTACAATAATATGGTCCTAAGGATAATATACACACACTTGCATACATGCATATATATGAATTGAAAAAAAAGTGTATATCTTGGTTTTTAGAATAGATATCCATATACCAATTTCAGTAACTATTTAAATGGCAAGTGCTCAGCCACTAACCCTGATTCTCTTAAATATATATGTATATAT
>OZ024743.1:254600812-254675812 GCA_964016885.1 Eledone cirrhosa | reverse complement strand
ATGAATCATGATTATTATTGCTGATATCATTATTATTCTTTTTGCACTTATAAAGCTGGGTTCAAACCAGAGACAGCCGATATACTTGCAACAGAGTGGAGAATCCCGAAAGCACACAAGAGCCAGGTCATCATTATCATCTTACACCTGCTTTTCCATGCTTGATTGGCTTGGATGAGTTTTTTCCAGTAGAGCATTTCTCCAATCGTTGTCATCTCTGTGAGCACCAGTGATTTGAAATTAGATTCTTTGACCTCTGCCAAGCTTTTTTTTAGTCTTCCTCTTCTGGGATTTCTTTTCACTTTTTCACCCAGGTATCATCATTCATACCAGCATGCTCTTCTCTCTAGCACACTACGTCTGATACCCCTAATATCCAGTTTCTGTCTCAGTTCATTCATGTTTTGTCATTTCACACATTAACATTGCACCTCCATCAGAGAATTTCTCTCCAGCCTTCGCATATCCTCTGTATTTACTGCCAATAAACTGGGTGACAGATTAAGGCTGCCCTGCAAGTAGGCCCCTGTAGGGTTTAAACACAGAAGACATGGTGTTGAACAGGGCCTCATATCAGATGCTCTAACAAATTCAGCAGTTTTCTGCCCTAGACTGGTACTTTCTTGATCCCAGAAGAATGATAGGCAAATTTGACCTAGATAAGATTTGAACTCAGATATCAAGGCACCAGAATAGAAATAGCAAGGCAACCTACTACATACTCAAATGACTTCACCAGTCTACTGTCATAGGCTGCTACTTCATTTATTGACCTCTGGAAGGAGAAAGGACAAAGGTAAGTTCAGCATGATTTGAACTCAGAACTCAAAAAGCTACAATATATACTGCAAAACATTTCTTGCAATGCTTTAACAATTTCAGCCAATTCGTCTCATTCAGTCAGGAGAAATACCCCACCTCCTGACAAAGGTACCCTTAACTAGTCTTGTGATAAATTCCAACTGTATATTCTGATATAAGCCTAGATGTGTGTATATTCATCAAATAACATTAACTACCTCTACTTACAAAAGGAAATGAATAAAAGTAATATTTCAAAGGAAAAATATATAATATTAAAGACTCGTTGAGAAATGATTTTTTCCCCCTTCTGTATAGAAATTTTTGTTGTTCGTATCCTTCATTTATTTGTCTAACCTCTTCCCCCATTAGAAATATATATTTCTCAGTAAAGTCTGTCTGTTGGGCTAGTATGTATATATATATATATATATATATATGTGTGTGTGTGTGTGTGTGTGTGTGTGTGTGTGTGTGTACATATATGTGTGTGTGTATATATATATATTTGTATGTATATATTATTACACCCTCACAATGAATTGCTATTTGAAGCTAAGGGAATCGGTTAGCTTTTCCTCATGAAAAAGGAAATCCTATAGATTGTAAAAAATCTTCATTATTTTATTCTCTCTCTCTTCCCCTGTCTCTCTCACTCTGTCTAACCATCCCCCATCTCTTTATGTTGAAGGCCAACATCTAAAGCCACTCAATGTCAATTCAGATCTTTGCTATTCATGTTGTGTAGAATCAAAGACATTTCTTCTTCTCAATAGTCCCACCAATTTTTTTTTATTTATTATCATTAATGTTATTGTTATTATCATTATTATTATTATCATTATTTTTATTATTATTGATGCTACTTCACACTCAGTGAAATAAAAATTATTTAAAAAGGAACCAGAATAATGCCCAGCCATTAGAACTGAACTCTTTGGGTGGGAATTGCTATTCATAATAAAAACATCACACACCCCACCGAAATAATAATAATAATAATAATAATAATAATAATAATAATAATAATAATAATAATAATATGTAATAAAATTTTGAAGAAGAAAAAAAGGAAATTTTATAAGAATAATCAAGCCAAAAACAACTAGCTTTGGTAAGTGATGCAAAATCTTTCTTGTGCTACATACTTTAAAGTAAACTCGGAAAAGTAAGAATGAAATAAAAAGTGATAAATCAAATCTGAGAAGAAAATTGTGAGAAACTAAAACATCTTAATATATAATAAAATAAAATGGCATAAGTCCATTTCTAAATCTTTTAAAATCTTCTCCAATCTTTGCAATCTCTTTGAAATTCATCCATTAGGCTTCTCTCTCCTCCCCTCCCCTGCTTCTCTCTTAAGTATTACAGTATGAAGGTGATAATCTGCCTTCCATGGCAGCTCAATTTTCTAAAAGCAACAACCATGTCAGTTAAAAAGTAAAATTTCATGTTGTTCCCCCACTATCTTATATCATTTACTCACAAAGTCTTTTCATATGTCGTTGAACTTATTTATATTTATATTTTCATTTTTCTCTCCTCGTTAATTTAATTCCAAGATTATTGACAACACAACAGTGATTGAAGCACACTTCAAAGAGAGGTGGTGATAGCAGTTGTTCAGGGGCGTGTGAATATTTGTACATCATGTGTTAAGATTTTTAGAAAATAATCCTTTTTCTTTTTTTTATTTTGTTTTAATTTTTTGAGAAGTTAGTTTTTAAGTAATGTGTATCTAGCAAAATACAAAACAGAGCATTCTCAAAAATACTGGCTGCAACACAATATGCATTTTAAGGACATGTTCCCTTCCAAGACAGGGATTAACCTTGCAGGTCTCATAGCTGGCTTAACTCTTATCATTGACTCCTTTTTAAGGCAATGTTTTACAGCTGGATACCTTTCCTGGCACCAACCATTTTAGCTATCTCTTACGACACACAGGGATTCTGTGTATATAATGTAAATGAACTATACACACGATATTGGATACAATAGAGCAGTTGAATATTTTCATATATACTCTAATGTCACAAGTCAGCTTAGTCTAGCAGCTGGGTTTTGAATTCTCTATCAAATGTTTGTGGCTTTGATTCCAGAACAGGCAGCGTACTATGTCCTAAAACAATCTGCTTCAGATTATGTTGCTCCAGTTCAGTCAACTTAAAAATAAAAATGAGTAGCAGCAACAACTGCTTTGTCTCCAGAAACCTTCTATAAGATACCTTGTAGGAAGCCAACTAATCTTATGAAGGTGGCAACTATAACTACAACATAAAAGGACTCGAGTCCCTATCATTAAAACACCCAAGAAACCTATAAGATACAACCTCAAATGAGGTCAGTTAAATTTACATAGATATGAACTACTGAGAGCCCCTATCACCAAAACACCCAAGAAACCTCCTATGAGATTCAATCTCATAAGAGGGTAGCTAAATCTACATAGGAGCAAGCTCTAACTATAACTACTAAAATAATAATAGAGATGATGGTAAATTCTATTTCAACTTGCTTTGTTCTTTATCAATCTTGTTTAACAGTCAACAAATCTTAATTTCTTAATAGATAAGGAATCAAATCTACAGTTTTTTTATTTTTATATCTATTGATTTGTTATAAAAAATATAGTTTAAAAAGGAATTTTTAAAATGTAAATATTCAGTACAATTAGACTGTTTATTTACTCAGGTGTATAATTTAGTAGAGAATCATATATTTTCAATATTGTATTTAAGCTACTAAATATATATTGAATTTAAATATCACGTGTTGATTTAATACTTTAAGTGAAATATACCCCCCCTCCACCACCACCAAATTAATTTTACACTTTGAATCAGCCAGCCATGTATTCTAATACTGAGAGTAATTGACTATACCTTGTCAGTCTGGTATACCAATACCAACAATATTTGGTTATAGCTTGCCAGCTATACTGTATTCCTGTATGGACAATGTTTGATAAAAGCTTGCTATCACGATTCTGTTTACTACACCATTTTCTACACCAATTAGTTATATATACATACATATATATATATATATATATATATATATATATATAGAGAGAGAGAGAGAGAGAGAGAGAGAGAGAGAGAGAGAGAGAGAGAGTCCTGGGTTCAATCGGGGGTAACCACAGTAAGTAAGGTACTCAATACATTAGTAGAGAGTAAACATCAAGTTTAATATAGAAACCATTTATATATATATATATATATATATATATCATCATCATCATCATCACCGTTTAAGTTCCATTTCCCACATCAGCATAGGTTAGATGGGTTGTCCTATATGAGGCAAGTTGATGTCAGATGACTGACTTCCTCATACAGAACCAATTTTAGTTTGGTTCAATAATAATAATAATGAAAATATTGTGTACAGTGCTCAGGTGCACTACAACTCATCAAAAGTGTATGTATAGTACATAGGGTAATATATAAACGTCAGGAAAATGAACAGTGCATGTGTGCATGTGTATGGAAGGGGGACATCAGGTGTAGTTTTGGCAAATTTGGGGAAGCATGAGGGTTTTAAAGGATGCAGTGTCTCGACAGCTAACAACTGATGCAGGTAGTTTGTTCCATGCTTCAGCAACTCTAAGCGTGAAAAAATATTTCCGAAAGTCATGGGAGCTGTGCTGTTTTCTGACTTTGGGCATGTCCACGTGTGTTAGACACATGGAGATCAAAAAGGTGCTCAGGGTTGTTGTTGGCGAGATGGTTAATAAATTTGTGGGTGTTTACCAAGTCCATTGGCAGACGACAGAGCTTCAATGAATCCATGCTCAGGGAAGCAAGGCGTTCAGAGAATGGTAGGTGTCTGATGGAGGGTATGCGCTTGGTTGCACGTCTCTGAACAGTTTCCAGAAGGTCAATGTTCTGAGCAAGATAGGGGTTCCAGACTGATGATGCAAATTCCAAGTGTGGTCGTACCATAGCTGTATACAGCTTTAAATAGATAGCTGGAGAGCAGCTAACAAAGGTTTTGCTGAGTGATGTCAAGACACCCTCGGCCTTCTTGATAATGTTAGAGATGTGCTTTGTCCAACGCAAATCGCTGCTGACTGTAATGCTCAGGTCACGTTCACAAGAGGACTTCTTGATATCAGTGTTGCGGAGGGAGTATGTGGACGCTGGATTTGTACTCCCAAAATGCATGGTGGTACACCTGTCCACAGCCAGCTTCAGTTGTCAGTCTGTGATCCATTCCTGCATTGTGTCCAGGTCTGATTGTAGGAAAGAGTTATAGATTTCAGGATCAGTCCTTTTGATTTCAAGGTACAGCTTGATGTCATCTGCATATTTCAGTACTGTGGCATTCTTTAAGTTGGCATCTATGTCATTAATGTATGCAACAAACAAAAGGGGACCAAGAATAGATCTCTGTGGTACACCAGATGACATCTCATATGGTGAAGAATGCTGTCCTACAACCGTGACTACCTCTTTTCAGCTGAGAATGAAGGATTTCAACCAGTTAAAAAGATCATCCCTCACACCCATTGCAGAGAGTTTGGCCATAAGTCTTTTTGTGTGGCACAGAAGTAAAACCCTTAGTGGAGTCAAGGTAAACAACATCCACCCATGAGCCGCTGTCAGTGATCCGGGTAATTTCTTCAAGGAACTCGATAAGCTGCTCACAGCAGCTGGAGTTAGGGATAAATCCGAATTGCAAGGGCCAGATGAGGCTGTGAGATTACCAGAAGTTCCAAAGTGTTTCTCTGACACAGGATTCCATCAGTTTGGCAATACAGCTAGTAAGACTGACTGGACGATAGTTGACAGGTGACGTGCGATCGCCCTTTTTGAACAGGGGAATGACACTGGCAGTTTTTTACTGCTCCGGAGTAGGACCATTGTTGAGGCAGTATTGAAAGTAGAAAGAAAGCTGGTGGAAAAGGAAGTACCCGCCACATTTGAGAAGCAAGTATATAACACCATCACGACCAGGGGAGGCATAGTTGCACTTATTCTTAAGGTGATGTCGCAACATTGCAGGTGTAAATTCCATAGTTGTTATGGAATTTGATGTTAGAGATGGTGGAGATGGTACATTCTGGTTTTCAACAGTAAAAATGCTTGCATAGCACTCAGCAATGAGTTCTGCGCATTCTTTAGGATCGTCAGTGATCTGGCTTGTGTGGGGATTGCGAAGGGGACCAACGGGAGAGTGAGGTCTCTGCTTTGAATGTACATATTTCCAGAACACTTACTGTCAGTTTGGTTGCTATGCACTGTTCAAATTCAAGCACTGCCTTTTTTGTCACTTGCATGAGATGGTTGGAAGATTTATTCCGCTTTTTTCTGTTGGCATCTGATTTATGCAGTTTATATTCCCGTTCAGCATTCCGACGTTCTTTCCTGGCAAGTCGGACCGCTTAAGTTTCCCAAATTGCACTTTTGGGGTTCTTTTTTTCTGCTTACGTGGCACTGATGCTGCACACGCTATCCATATTGAGGCCAGGATTCTCTGGAGTATAGTGTTCACATCTCCAGAGTTATAGAACTCATGCCAGTTTGGGCGCTGTAGCTCAGTACAGTACAAGTTGCAATATGCTTTCTTCCAATCAAAGCAAGCAGATTAGAGATGGTTCTGGTTTTTGTTGCTGCCCAAATCAACACAAGGAATTACCGAATTTGAACGAACGTAGACCATCACACCACCACCACGGCGATTAATGCGGTCCTTGTGGAACAGGTTGTACCCAGTAATGCTGAAAACCCCATCACAGAGTAAGGAATGTGCCCATGTTTCCATGACTGTGATGAAATCAGGGTCGATGCTTCTGACGTAGGAATTAAACAGATGTATCTTGTTGCATAAACTGCGAGAATTTAAGGACAATAATTTGTTCCCTGCTTGCAGTTTATGATGGTGTGTAGAAGAAGGCAGGTTGTTCTGGTTTAGTTTCCCAGAGTTGTTGCAGTTTTTTCATTGCCAGTTATTGTGGGTAGAGCGCTCTCAGACCAGCTGGTATCTCTCTTCCACGTTTCACCAGCCTTAACAAACCTCCAGATCTGTCCATCATCACGCAGACTAAAACTTTCAGAAAACGGATAAAGTCTGACATGGGCAAAGTTGCTGTTCTTGCATTAAATGTTAGCTGTAATGGTAAGTGTTGTCAATGATGGTGCTGTTCATGCTTTACCAGAGCTGTATAGCTGTTATGGTAAGTGTTATACCAGAGCTGTTATAGTAAATGTTTTCCCAGAGCTGTATAGCTAGAGCTGTTATGGTAAATGTTGTAGCAGAGCTGGCAAGAAGATGATGGGTAGGCGAGAAATTGTCGGCTTCCCAGATGATTTGCCGGAAGTGCTAGGCAGCCAGGAAAAAATTGCTAGTTGCTTTGAAATAAAAAGGCAATTTGAATCTGTAGGTGGGTAGTAGTTGAAGCGGTAATTCCATAATTCTGGCGAATCCATAGGAAAAATGGTAGAAATGCTGACTGGTCCAGTTCCATTTGTTGTTTTCCCAGTGAGTTGGGTAAAGTAACAAGATGGAGGTTGTTACGCTTGAAGATCATATACTATAGACAACAACATGTTGGTGTGGGACAAAGAAATATGTGTGCATATGCAGGCATGTAATACTGCAAAGAAAATATGTGCATGCAGTCATATATACAATGATGGAGAAAAAAATGAATTTTCATTTCATACAGTTTAAAAGAAATAAATGTCCAAACATTGCCTGTAAAAAAAAAAAGAAAGAAAGAATTGTTTTTTAAGTGGTTGTTGTCTCTCGCAGCCCTTTAAAGTTGTTCCAATGTTCAGAGTTAGAAGATCCAAAAAGAAGGGCAACAACATTTTTTTTTACAGAAATGTCAGCCAAGATGTGTTGGTCAGGGTTGAAAAAAAAAACAGTTGAACGGTTGTTGATCTGAGTGAGTCCAGATAAGTTTGTTTTAAGTAGCTGACCGCAGAACGAACGTGCATAAAAATGCCCAGCAAGTGACGTCAATTTACGATGCAGGGTGTTGCAAATTTTTTACTGGCATTAATAAAATAGCTCGTGGCCGAACTATTCTTTGAGATGATAGCAATGATTGTGTTGGTAAAATCCGCCACGCGGGACAATGACGAAACGAAGAAGACAAGATGGCTGCTCGAAAATGAAAGCGGAAGGCAGCAGTCGCCATATTGATTGTTTGTCTTAAACAAAAGCTTGGTTGAACGAGAAAGACACGAGGTGTAGTTTTCAGAAAAAGAAATATCATGTTAAAAAATGAAAGAGTCCAGTTTAATGAATGGTTCGTAGTAAGATGTAGCGAAAGTGTAAACAGCCAAGTGAGAAGCATTTGAACGTTGTCAACACGTGAGGTGGGAATAGAAATTTTTGTGTTTGTTTTTGTTCCACGGAGAAGTTGCCACTTTAGGTGGAATGGTTCATTGCGTGTTGCAACGAAAGAGTCACCACGTGAGTTTGGAGTTTGCTTGTTTGTTGATATTGCAGGAAGCCGCATTGGAAGAAAAATGTTTTCGTGCTATAATTTTGAAAATACAGCTAATTTTTTCTTTATTTTAAAGGAATATTTTGTACTTAAAATATTCCTCCGTCGGGGGTCACCAGTTTAGCTGCCATTTATAATAATAGATATCACCAAGACTCACGTCGAGTCACCATTTTAGCAGAAAGATATAATAATGATGGGAATATCAACACGGATAATTATGATGAATGTATGTTCATTTGTTGAGAAAGAGACAAAGTTAATCACAAAGTAAATGTTTGTTGAATTGGATAGTTAAAGTTAACAATATAAAGGAATGTGGCATTGTGGAAGGCCGACAGGCCAAAGTGGAAATCTCACCATTACATTATCGTGTGTTCATTCTCAGAGTCCTAAGCAGCAAGAGAGAGATTTCTGAATCGACGCGGGAATTTTTCCCTCAGGGCATGTCGAGATACATTCTCCTATGCTGGCGGTGATTGGCTGAACTAAGCTAAACAATGCACAGAGAATGTATCTATGAGCCTTCGGAATGTAGGTCACTACAGATATGTGTGTATGTTGCTGTTTTATAGAGTTTGGATGTACTTACTGTCGTCCAACGTCGATTTGTTAGTTTTTTTTTTCTACAGCTGGTTTCTCTTCCTAATGTCAACCACATTTATAGTGAGTACTGGGTATTTTTTTCGTGAGACCTACATGACCACTTTACATCTCTATAGATTTCATTTGTAATAAATACATCCAGCTTATGTTCAAATAAAGAATCCTTTAACCATGATATTCTTATTACAATATACATTAAAATGGTTTTGTGCAGAGAGAGGCAAATATACACACACATGTATGGATGTATAACTCTTGGTGGAGTGAAAAGGGAAGCTGTTGTAACTCTTTATACTTGGCAGAGCATATCCCCTCTCCAGGTCTGAACACAGTCAATTTATTCGGGAGAGAGAGAAGGGGAATGAAAAAAGATATAGAGAGAAAGAATTGAGCCTATTTCTTGGCTGGTGCTTTTTTTTCCTATCAATCTTAAAACGATGAAAGACAAAGTTAACCACGGGAGCCTTAATGAATACTACAAAGCATTCTATCTGATGTTCTAACGACTCTGCTTATTCACTATTACACACACATATACACATATGTATATACATAAATAAATGAATGTCACCCTCATCATCATCATCATCATTATAATAATCTCTCTCTCTTTCTCCTACACACATACATTTACTCACTCTCCTTTCAGAGGTGGATTAATTTACCTAATATATTATCAACTGTCGATTTTTATCCATCTCTTCTGTGGCATGAAGTCTAGTATTTTGAAATCAAACCTCAATTTCTTCCATTTTTCACCATAAAAAACATAATTGTTATCATCATCATCCTTACTTTGACTTAATGTTCTCTTTCTCTCTCCCTCCCCCTCATTCTCCATGTTTCGGATCAATCTACCAAACATTAAAGTCAACATATTAGTAGCATATCTTGATTTTTCTTTCCATTAAAAAGAAAAAAACTTACCACCCCGACAACCCACTCCACCCCCCACCCACCAACCACGAACTCGACACTAAACTCATCAGGCTAAAACACTCCATCTCGGATATACTTCACAAACACACACACACACGCACAACACATAACCTCACCAAATCTCAACTCACCACTCTCTCCAACCTAAAATCGAAGAACCTCATCTATCTCCCCTCCGACAAGGGAAAAGAATTCTGCGTCATCAGCAGAGAGGCCTACAACACCCTGGCCCTCCAACACCTTGAGGATGACAACCTCTACTCCAAGGTCACGGGAATCACTCCTGCGAAGATAGAAGAATACATCAACTCCGCCTGGACCAACATCTGCGACCGGCGGAAGCTCCCGAAGAAGCTGAGATACAACCTCCTCACGAGGAACAGCAGACTACCCGCCTTCTACCACCTCGTGAAAACACACAAACAGGGACCCGACCTGAAAATCAGGCCCATCGTATCGAGCGTGGAGGGACCACTCTACAAAATTTCATGGCTCCTAGCCAGAATACTCAAACCCATCTTAGACACCTTGCCGGGACACGTTAACAGCTCCGAGGAGGTGTTGAAGCGCCTGCATCAAATGGATCCCGACACCAGAAGGAATAACAGATATGCCTTCAGCCTTGATGTAGTCGCTCTCTACACCTCGGTCCCGGCACTCCCGGCCGTCAATATACTAATGGAACGCGTCCAATCCACCGACCTACACTGCTTCGGGCTCACCACCACTGACATCCACCAACTCCTATCCATCGCCGTCGACAACACCTACTTCGGATTCCTTGACCAAATATACCAACAAATCTCGGGATTGCCCATGGGATCAAGTCTATCAGGTGTGCTAGCGATCTCCTACATGGACAACCTCGAACGCAAGGCACTCAACGCCGTAGCCTTCTTCTCAAGATACGTGGACGATATCCTCATCCTCACATCTTCCCAAGACACGGGGAACAGAATCTATGAGACGTTCAACAACACGGACGAGAACATTGACTTCAGTGTTGAACACCCCAACGAAGACGGGTCACTTGCCCTCCTCGACTTCCGAATCAACATCACGGAACAAGGAGGGATCCACTGCAACTTCTAGAGAAAGGCAGCCTGCAGGGACCTATTCGTTCACTACAAGTCCGCCCTCCCTAACAGTGCCAACAGAAGATACATCACGAACGAGATCGCGCGAATCAAAAACAGATGCAGCGATCCCGCTAGTGGTGTCACTCATACCAAGCGATTCCTCGAGGTGCTGGAGACGAACGGGTACCCTACCTCGATCACAGACAGAATAGGAGACACCAGACACAAGAGACAGAGAAGCACCCAAGGCAAGTGCTTCCTTAAAATGCCACACCTGGGCGAGAAAACCACCAACGCTATCCGCAAGGCTATACGGAGGGAGGGCCTCAACATCCATCGGGCCCCTCCCTGCGAAGATGCCTCTCCAGGAAACCCGAAAAATCTACTGACGCATGCTCCCCCAGAGACTGCCCGATACGCCATGCTAACTGTTGCCTACGCAGATACGTCGTATATAAGATAGAATGTGACAGGTGCAACCAATACTACATAGGTAGCATAATTCGACCTTTGCACATCCGGATCAAGGAACACACCAAAACCAGGGCCTCGTCTTTCCGGAAACACATAGACAAATGCAGAAACAAAGACGGAAGGCCCATTGTCACAATTCTAGCGACTGAAAGAAACGTCGGCACGTTACGTATCAAGGAAGCGCTTTTTATCAAACGACTGCAACCGCAAATAAACAACCGATCAGAGAGAAGCGAAATGAAATGGCTGGTTTAAGTTAACAAGCGATGCAACAAAACACAACACACGCACACACACACACACGCAAACGAGACAACTACACACACACACGCACACACACACAGTAGCATTCCACCATACGAACATACTACACTGCCAATACAGATGAACAAGGCAACAACACACACACACACACACTCAAGCGAGACAACAACACACGCACACACACACACAGTAACATTTAACAAACAGGCAGAGAATGAACTGACAGCTAGCGCCATCCCACTCCCTCATTCGGCCGCTGACCTCTGTACGACCGACCCCATTTCACGCGCACGCGCGCTCGGCCGAATACCTCAGATATTCAAATCAACAAACAGCGAAAGACGCGTTCCGAGTTGTCCGACAGACAACCTTTTCCCCCACCCCGGAAAAAAACCCCAGTTGATGGATGTGAATCCGAAATATATAGGGACTATTAAATCTCTCCCAAGGTAACTCTCTCTTGTGTTGTTATTTTTATTTTTATCCTTTATACTCTTCCCTTCATTCTACACATCTCACACATGTTATACACACCACGCATCTCAACGTACACCCACTTACATCTCTCTCTCCACCACCGGACCTTGTTACCCGGAGATTTACCCATTTGCATTGTCGAGGCTTCCAAACGACTTAAAAAAACTTAAATTATTACTCTCATCATCATCATAACATCTCTCTCTCTTTTCCCTAGCTGACCTGTTGGACCAAACCTTACAACCATACAACTAACATATTAGTAACTCTTACCTTTCATCATTTCAAGGTCGATAAATATATAGCTCCAGTCCATTGTTATAAATGAGTTTCTTCTTATATCTCTCATTTCCTCTTTCTCTCTGTCTGAAAGAAATCGGCTATGTTCTAACAAGAAAAGGGGAGAGGCTCTGCCAGGTTTAAAGTGCTCAAGACATGCCATATGTCACGTCAGCATCCCTGATTCCATCAGAAGTTATAGATCCATCCATCCATCCACACATACATTAGTAACGCATCTTTTCTGTGAAGTGGAGCCCAACATTTTGAAGAAGTCAGGCCTCCAGCTTCTTTCATTAAAAAAAACAAACAAATGAACATATATATATATAATTATCACCCTCATCATCATCATTGTCCTCATCAGTAAATGATGGCTAGCATTCTGTAATCAGATCTCAGCCTCTTCTATCTGCCATCATTTAAAAAATGAATAAACAAATAGACTATTGAAGACAACCATCAATGAAAACAAAATAGAGAAAGAGAGGGAAAGAAAAGAAGCCATTCTCCATATACAATTCCACCTCTACAAACAGACAAACAAAAAGCATTGCATTTCCTTGGTGGTAATCCTGCTGAAAAGCACCAGTAAACCATCAAATAGGTATGGCTTTTGTTGGTATCAAGCAGGACTTAACATCAAATTATTGCATCAATTTACAACACAATTAGCATAGATGTTCTACTTTACAAACATTGCTGTGGCTGACAGCCACTATCACCAAATACCATGTATGCATGTGTATGTGTGTATACACACACATTATATATATGTGTGTGTGTGTGTGTGCATGTGTGTGTATGTGTGTGCATGTGTGTGCGTATATATATATATATATATATATATACATTATATATATATATATATATTTAGATCTATATATGTAAGATTTGGTGAGAGGGTTGTGCTGGATGATAAGGTTTATGGGAGTGGTAGCTGGTGGTGTTGGATAGTGAATGAAAGAATGAAAGGAAAGAAAGAAGGAGGGAAAAATGTAATAAAAAATCCATCTCAGAAAACAGTAGTGGCTTGAGCAATTATTTCTAGACAGTTGTGTGCAGTAGAAGATCTCTCAGAGAAAATAATGGGATATTTAAATTTTAGATGAAAATAAATTAAATGAACAAATACACATATGAATGTGTGTAGGGGTTGTAGTAGTAATATTGGGGATTGTGATGTTTGTGGAGGGGTTAGTTGTCATCATAGCATTATTAGCAGAGGTAATGGGAGAGGTGATGGAGGGATGTAGTAAGGACTGTAACTATATTTCAAAGGTCCAGCCTTGTCACATATTGTGTCATGCTGATACAGCCCAGGAATTACATTAAGGGAACACATGCCTGTGGAACACTTGGCCACTTACACTATAGTACGAGATGGACTATATCTGTAATTGAAATCTACAGTCTTGTCATATATATTTTGTCATGCAGATTCAGCCTGAGCATTCCATCAAGGGTATAGATGTCTGTAACATACTCAACCACTTACATGTTAATATCAGAAGGTGCCTTGACACAGCAGGTTTACAATCAGAACTGCAGCCTGCCAGCCTCAGATATGGTGGTGGTAAGCACCTACATGGGATAATCCTCTTCTAGTATGAGTGAGGTAAATCTCTAATCTGTGACGCCGCATACTGCAACATGTTCTCAACCTCTCAACTTCTCATTTTGATCTCAAACCTGGGTAATGCAGCCCACAACTTGAAGAAGAGAAAGATAGCTAAATATCAGGACTTGATCAACTGCTTTCTTTTTGTGCTCGTTGTCAGGAACACTGGTGTCCAGAAAAATCAGCAGCAGCACATCTTGCCTGAGGGAGGATCCCATCAAGATCAAGCAGGTATTACTGGTAATGCATTTATCAATTTGTTCATACAATACAGATGAGATATACCACTTAGACTGGTATATCTCATGTAGAGTCTACCACTCGCTTCCCATTTTCCTTTGCTGTTTCTCTTCAATATGCAAACATTGATGAATTGTAAATTTGTTTCTTTTATTTTAAAAATAAACTTGATTTTAACCATACCAAACAAATATCACAAGCCATTAGATTTCATTCATTGTTCTAACAATTTCTCCAATCTACCACATTAGATTGGTACTTTATTTTATCAACTCTACTGAAAGGATGAAAGCCGAATTTGAACTGAATGAGATTTGAACTCATACAACAGAAAGCCTGAACAAATTCTGCATGACATTTTGTTATATGCTCTACTGATTGTGCCAATTCAATATTTATAAGTATGCAAAAAAAAAAAAAATGGAAATGAACCAATCATCAGATCGGACTAAGGAAACTGATCTTTTCCTTGCTGATACTATATCTACCGGTCGTAACTTCTGGAAGAAAGTATGAAAAGGAAAACATAAAAAATACCAGATTCCATGCAAAAACAAGAAATAAAGATTCACAGAAGAAACCATAAAATGAAGAATTCTAAGAAAAATACACAAACAAAAAAGCCACTAAGACAGAGTAGAAAGTAAATTTCAACTGGTTGTTTGATATAAAAGGTTATTTTGGAAAGTTTGAGGCCAAGAAAGAAGTGGAAAAAATATTTTCATTATGACTTTGAGATGTGATGAATAACTATGTAGAACTATCTATCTACACAGTACACGATGGTGGTGGTGGGGTAATGATGAATTATTATTGGTGCTGTGATAATGATAGATCAATGAGTTGGGTGTAGAAGATATTGGCTTTGTAGCTGTCATTAGATAGAGGAGGGAAAGAGAGTGGGCAAGATAAAAAGACAGTGAGTGAGGGAAGGCGAGAGAGAAAAAGCAAAACAAATGTCCGAAGAACGTTGTGAGAAAAGGAGAGAGGAAGAGATAGAGAGAGAGAGAGAGGGAGGGAGGCAGAGCAAGAGAGGGAGGGAGTGAGATATATTAGAGCTAGGTGAAAAGACAAGAGAGAGAGAGAGAGACAAAGGAAAACAGTGAGGAGATGGAAAAGGGAATGACATAAGAAGGTCATGGTAATATGGAAAAAGAGAGAGAGAGAGATAAGGACAAGCAAAATAATATATTGTCCAGAGTACAGACTTCCACCCTAAAGAAATAAGAAAACTGTGGTGCTGTGATGATTTATCCAAATTAGTTAGTTAAGCTTGATTGTGTCAGTCTCATCATGGCTTGGTTTGTCTTTATAAAATATAATGATTTTTGGTTGTAGAGAGATATAAATGGTTTATATATATATATATATATATATATATATATATATATATATTTATAGAGAGAGAGAGAGAGGTGCGTCTTGAAATACATGTATATATAAAAACAGACATATATATATTCACACACACACACACACACACACACACACACATATATATGTATGTGTGTGTGTGAGTCACTGTGTATGTATGTGAATCTATCTCCCTGTCTGTGTATGTGTGCATGTGTGTGCAATGCACAATACAAAGATAGAATTTATGAGTTCCTTTCCTACTTGTAATAGTTAACCTTTTAGAATTGACAAACATGATATTTTTGTCAATCAAAGATACACACTGATTTATGTGAATTAAAATATTCCAGGCACATAGCTTTGTTACTATTTTAAATTTAAGGTGAGACATTTTGGCAAATATCTCATGCTTCAGTAATTTAGATTCATTTGAGAAATATCTTAATTTTTTTCTTTTGTTTCTTTTTTGGTAAATAAACTCTTGATAGTCTAAACTGTTGGTGAAACACTTTTAAAGAAAATGTAAAAGGAAAATCAGATGTTCCTGGTTTCAATCCTTGGGTATTGTTTGTTCTCTTCATGGAATGTATATCATATCATCATCATCATCGTTTAACGTCCATCTTCCACGCTTGCATGGGTTTGGACGGAAATTTTCCCACTTGCTCGTATAGGACTGTCTGGCGGGTTTTCTACGGCTGGATGCCCTTCCTAACACCAATCGCGTTTAATATATATATATATATATATGATAATGAAGATGTCACTGCGCTTGAATCATTTTATTGATTACTTTGTTATATATATTTCAGTGGTATCTATTATGTAATAGATATGACCTCATCAAACAGCTCATGTGTAATCTTTTGTTCAGCATGTGATATGTCCCGGGCAGGATATTTTTACTTTTATTACAAAAAAGTGGCTAGCTCAACATTGTACCATCACTTTTAACTGGCACTCAGTTGGACAGTGATTGTTTGTACATTGGTGTTTCATCTGTGAAGCTTTCAAATACTGCTGCGGATCTACTGTAGACTCAACTTCCACCTACTGTGACACTGTTATAGTGCTGGCTATCTCCTATGCCATGCTGCACTCAACAAGACTTACAGCATAGCCTGGATGCCACAGGCTTCCATTCCCAGCTTGAGCCAGTGGGGCTGGACCAAGAGAATGGTAAAAGGCCAGACAGGATTCCAATCATCCCTTTCTGCTGTGATAGGCCCCTCACCAGGATGCTACATGTTGCAACACATTCTCAAGTGGCAAGCTGGTGCATTCAGAAACTAGCCAAGGTTTCACTGCTTGTGAGGTCGAAGAGGACAAATTGTCAAAGTATCAGTAACCCTCCAATAGATTTTTGGTAGAATGTGGCAGTATAAATTTATGGTGTTCTTGGCCCCTAGACCACATCACTACTCACTGCTATCATGGTGAACTTGGCTACCTGCAAGAGAGAGCCATCCAAGTTGGAGTGGCTGTTACAGCATGCCTGCATTGTCATCATTCAAGACAATGTCTTCTCCAATCTGTCTGCTGGGACCATGAGGGGAACAACCTTTAAACAATTGTAAACATGTTCAAAGAAAAATTTGTCACATGCATTTATATGTTGAATCAGTTTAAAAGCTTTGATACAAAAATCCATATATTAACTGGAAAATTGTCGATTAAATTAGGTAAATTACCATTGGTTAAGAAAAAAAGTGGACAGAGGTACCAATAGGATTGAACCATACAACAGCTATATACCAGATAGCTGCAATAATAATTACATTATTGGGACTGAACCAAACCTTTCATCACCTAAATAGAAATCTTAACAGTTGACTAAAAATGTGAATAATCTAAGTTTTCAATATATATATATATATAGTTTCGTTGACAAATATATTAATATGCCCAGACATGCAGATATATTGCCCTTGGTATGACAGTGTGGTTTTAGCTCAATGTAGTATAACTACTATACTACAGAGCCGTTATAGTTATAGGTAGGAATAACCAAAGAGTGCTTAGAAATACATTGTTTTATTAGTTAAGTATTTCATCCAAACACCATGGCTGGAATCATCAGAGCCTATAAACAAGAGTATATCAGTAGTTACATGCTCCATCAAGCTGCGTCACCAGAACAAAGTTAAAGGACCAACAGGGGGGTCCCGAGGCCAGCGCTATATGGAAAAAGACAGAATACATGATGCACATAATGTCAT
The DNA here is from genome assembly GCA_964016885.1 of Eledone cirrhosa. Taxonomy (NCBI): domain Eukaryota; kingdom Metazoa; phylum Mollusca; class Cephalopoda; order Octopoda; family Eledonidae; genus Eledone; species Eledone cirrhosa. The sequence goes on along the minus strand of OZ024743.1, from coordinate 254,657,995 downwards.
AAAATGTCTTAAAAATTTAAAAATTACACCAAAAATGTATCACTTAAATGGTGCAATAGATGATAAAGAGGTTGGGAGAGGGTAGCAAGGGATAAGTGAGGGTATTACTCAGCATGATCAGAAACAATAAGAAAATAATAATAAAAATAATTAAAAAAGGTACAAAAATACAGGGATAAGAAAAGAGATAAATATAAAAATACAAAACAATAAAGGAACGAAAAGCCCGGAAACCCCAAAAATATAAGACAAAGCAAAGCATAGACACATCAAAGCACAAGCAGAGCAAAAACAGGCAGATTAAGAGTTTGCAAGCATGAGTCTGTGAAAATAATAGTTGGTTAGCAGTGGTGCAGCCTTACATTATGATAGTCCATATGAGGGAAGTGTACTCCATTTATATCGCCTTGTAACAGGTCGATTCTCCTTATCATATCCACACGCTACGAATCACATCGATATGTTCCAGTTCCGAACGTTAAGTGAGATAACACTATTTTTCCAAAACCTATACCCAGGGCATTTATCACCATAGGCGGTCTGAGATATAGACACAAAATCTAAAATAAAAGAAAGTACGACGAGTTAAAGAAATGTATGGTACATATACAGCCGGCACAGATGTGAGGAAATTGAAAACACACCAGGTCCGTAGAAACTGGCATTCCCCAGAATCCTCACGTTCGGTCGCTTAATCCAACATGCCAAGTGAAATGCACTGTATGTCCAAATTGGCGTTCAACCAATGTATACAACTGTACCACAGTAAATACAAATCGTGATGGCTATCCCGTTACATATAGAGAAAAAGTGTATATAGGAAACTCCGCTTCCAGAATCACATATGGCAAAATGAGCAGATATTGTTATAATAATAGGCGGGTTTATTATAGTGAGTGCAAATTTCGGTAGAATATATAGATATATATATAGAAGAGAGAACTCAACCAAACCTGTCAATGACAGCTATGTTATTTATATGTCCCCCACGTGGTTTCGTTTAGATTATTGACCACGGAGGTTGCAATCCATTCACAGTCAGGTGTGATCCCCTCCTGGGTCGACAGGAGTTCAATATCCAGTGCTGCACTTTGCCTTGAGTGTGGTTCTATAATTCATCAAAGCTGGATCACAATTCATATTCAACTAACTCCAACTTTCGAAGATTGGTCTCTCGCTAGTAACGCATAACGGTAGTCCGAATATAAACACAGGAAGTCGTAGTGTACCCACTAAAGGTATGGGAGGTAATTCGCTTCATGAAGGGCGGATTCATTAGATATCCAACGGGATGCTAGGGGCGAATCTTTTTTTTTTTATTGTAAGCCCTCAGCGATCAACCACCCCTTCCCCCTGGGGCTTGGTCGATTCAGCGGCGCCTAGCCCACACGATTTGCTACCATAGTTCACTATACTAGGTTAGATCTATTACATACTTTAGGGTTAAGGTTAACTAGACCCCGGGTGCCCAATTCACCCGCTTTATAGCTGCGGCATGGTTTTCTGGGCTTTCGACAGACTATTGTGCTGTGCTATCAGATAGCGCACAATGGGTGTGTTTATAAACCATACTAACACGGTTAATGTGGGTATGTGCCTATATAGGGTCAAGCTGTGCTAGGTATAGTGAAAAGCCTTAAGTAGGTTCTACCCCAGGGTTCTTGGCTTGTGGTCCAATAAGATGAACTAGGGAAGAGAGGAAGAAGAGTAAGAGAGGGGGAGAAGAGAAGAGGTATTAGAGTAGTCTATATACACCTGAAGGGCAGTTATCTCCACAAAGGAACCAGGATGCAGTGCGGCGTGGTTTTACGTAGGCCAGACAGGACGGATATATATAGACCCTATATATATATACAAAACATATATAGGGTCTATATCGACCCCCTTTAAGACTAGATACAACTCCCATCGCTATACATTTAAACATGATAGACTTAAGAATACTATATCCCTAGCTAGTTACATATCCCTCCTGAAGAACACTGATATTCAATACACGCTTGATTGGAGATCATCACTAAATCATCGCAGTACATACCCCCTAACAAGACCTGTGACCTTTGTCTCTCTGAATACACTCCAAACTGAAGCTGCTAAATGGGAAGTCGGAGATATTCTCTTCTTGCCCGCACATAAATCTTAGCTCCTTCTATTATTTTATACCAATTAGCTAACGCTGTAGAACCTGCATACCTCCGTCCTAAAGGGGGTTCATGTAGACCCTATATATGTTTTGGAGGAGGTCCGAGTTGTAACATTACATGCGTAGACAATATTGTTTATAAGGCATTGTCCCTTTAGGGGGCACTCCGCCTTTTGTCTGAAGTTACATTTACGGTGTATGTGAGTCTGCGGCACAGGCGATGTTTGGTTTTCCGTGCGTTCCAGATTTGGCAACCGTACATCAGATGTGTGGATAGTATTGCTGGGTGACGCCGCATCAGGTCCATCTAGTGGTTGCGGGTGTGCCGCAGCTGCAATGGTATCGAAACCCTTTCTAATTTTTTTTGTTGTCGTTATGGCTAGGTGACGATCTAGATTTGGAGTAGTGGAGAATGATAGCTTAATTGTGTTTTTATTAATGACACTATGGTATATACTACCGGGAAGGGGGGTTCCAAGATCGAGAAGAATGCCTTTGGTATATTGGTTGATACCTCCGAGTTGTAACGTCTATTTTTCTTATTGTTCCTACTAGGGGAAGAGATGGCCCTGGGAATAGACAACCCATCTTCCGTGGTAGAGAGAACTTGGGGTGGTAACCTTACCCGGAGGGGTTCACAGGCTTCCCTGTCTTTCTTATTGCCTTCAATTTTCTAGCTTTTATCCTAGTGTTAGTATTATTGCCATACCGATGAGGCGTGTTAAATGGAGTCCCTTGGGGTTGGTCAGAGCCGCCTACAGTACACGTGTAGTTCCTATTTTTGGGTCCACTTCTATTAGGCAAAGCCATATTGTGTGTGATTACATTATATTGTCCGGCCTAACAAGACCTGTGACCTTTGTCTCTCTGAATCACACGCCATAATACACTCCAAACTGAACCTGCTAAATAGGAAGTCGGAGATATTCTCTTCTTGCCCGCACATAAATTTTAGCTCCTTCTATTATTTTAGACCAATTAGCTAACGCTGTAGGACCTGCATACCTCCGTCCTGTCTGGCCTACGTAAAACCCCGCCGCACTGCATCCTGGTTCCTTTGTGGCAATAACTGCCCTTCAGGTGTATATAGACTACTCTAATACCTCTTCTCCCCCTCTCTTACTTTTCTTCCACCCTTCCCTAGTTCATCTTATTGGACCACAAGCCAAGAACCCTGGAGTAGAACCTACTTAAGGCTTTTCACTATACTTAGCACAGGTTGACCCTATATAGGCACACCCCCACACTAACCATGATAGTATGATCTATAAATACACCCTTTGTGCGCTAACTGATAGCACAGCACAATAGTCTGTCGAAAGCCCAGAAAACCATGCCGCAGCTATAAAGCGGGTGAATTGGGCACCCGGGGTCTAGTTAACCTTAACCCTAAAGTATGTAATAGATCTAACCTAGTATAGTGAACTATGGTAGCAAATCGTGTGGGCTAGGCGCCGCTGAATCGACCAAGCCCCAGGGGGAAGGGGTGGTTGATTGTTGAGGGCTTAGAATAAAAAATAAGATTCGCCCTAGCATCCCGTTGGATATCTAATGAATCCGCCCTTCATGAGGCGAATTGCCTCCCATACCTTTCATACTTACACTATGACTTCCTGTGTTTATATTTGGACTACCGTTATGCGTTACTAGCGAGAGACCAATCTTTGAAAGTTGGAGTTAGTTGAATATGAATTGTGATCCAGCTTTGATGAATTATAGAACCACACTCAAGGCAAAGTGCAGCACTGGATATTGAACTCCCGCCGACCCAGGAGGGGATCACACCTGACTGTGAATGGATTGCAACCTCCGTGGTCAATAATCTAAACGACACCACGTGGCGGACATATAAATAACGTAGCTGGCATTGACAGGTTTGGTTGTGAGTTCTCTCTTCTATATATATCTATATATTCTACAGAAATTTGCACTCACTATAATAAACCCGCCTATTATTATAACAATATCTGCTCATTTTGCCATATGTGATTCTGGAAGCGGAGTTTCCAAATACACTTTTTCTCTATATGTAACGGGATAGCCATCACGATTTGTATTTACTGTGGTACAGTTGTATACATTGGTTGAACGCCAACTTGGACATACAGTGAATTTCACCTGGCATGTTGGATTGAGCGACCGAACGTGAGGATTCTGGGGAATGCCAGTTTCTGCGGACCTGGCGTGTTTTCAATTTCCTCACATCTGTGCCGGCTGTATATGTACCATACATTTCTTTAACTCGTCGTACTTTCTTTTATTTTAGATTTTGTGTGTATATCTCAGACCGCCTATGGTGATAAATGCCCTGGGTATAGGTTTTGGAAAAATAGTGTTATCTCACTTAACGTTCGGAACTGGAACATATCGATGTGATTCGTAGCGTGTGGTTATGATAAGGAGAATCGACCTGTTACAAGGCGATATAAATGGAGTACACCATCCCGCATATGGACTATCATAATGTAAGGCTGCACCACTGCTAACCAACTATTTTTTTCACAGACTCATGCTTGCAAACTCTCTTTATCTGTTGTTTTTGCACTGCTTGTGCTTTTATGTATCTATGCTTTGCTTTGTCTTATATTTTTTGGGGTTTCCGGGCTTTTTGTTCCTTTATTGTTTTGTATTTTTATATTTATCTCTTTTCTTATCCCTGTATTTTTGTACTTTTTATTATTTTTATTATTATTTTCTTATTGTTTCTGATCATGCTGAGTAATACCCTCACTCATCCCTTGCTACCCTCTCCCAACCTCTTTATCATCTATTGCACCATTTAAGTGATAACATTTTGGTGTAAATTAAAATATTTAAAAGACATTTTATGACATTATGTGCATCATGTATTCTGTCTTTTTCCATATAGCGCTGGCCTCAGAATCTGTCGACCCATATTCTTGGCTACATCGCTCGCTCTTCTGTAAAATGTAATGTACAAATCCTATTTACTCGTCTCTCCATGTTCCCCTGTCCATTCATCTATCTGTATCATATCGTCCAGAATACAACCTTTTCTTTTTCAATGCTATTCGATAATTCTGTCTGATCGTTCAAAATAATCTTCTTGTATTTTAAAATCCCATATTTCTTCCCTTATTACAGTTATATGCTCGTTCGATTATGCCCAAAATTTCGTGGATTTTATTTTATAACCTTCTCGCTAACTACCCCAGATCCCTCCCCCCAACTCACCACCATTATTATTTGGACCAATCATAAGTAAGCGGCCTACGTTATCACTTAAGTTTAGACCTGGTTGCCTTTCGATATGATGGATGGACTACGGAATTCTGGAGAGTCTGAAAAAATCTGGATACTCAGTAACAATGGCAAAGATAAAGACAAATCCACCTCATGCTGCCGGACGAGAATGCAAGGACTCCTCCTCTTTATTTAGGCCGCGGACGGCTAACATAGCCCCATCTCCCTCACCACACCCTGCGCCCTGTCCTTCCCACCCACCAAACACAATCCAAAACTTCAGAGTTGGTACCATGAATGTAGGTACCTTAAAAGTATTCAAGAGACCAGGTCGAGGGGTGGGTCTGCTAGATTCATTGTGGTTAAAAAACGATGCTATAAACTTTTCTGGGTGGGAAATGACAATGGGCTGGGTGGAGTAGGAATCATGCTAGCAGAAAAATGGGTAGATAAGATAATAGACATAAATAGAGTGAATGACAGAATAATTAAAATAAGACTTGTCCTCAATAGAACTACTGTGACAATAATATCTGTGTATTGACCCCAATCCGGACTGCCTGGCATTATAAAAGACAGATTCTATGAGTCGTTAATGCTCACGACAGTGACTATATAATTATTGCTGGCGACCTAAATGGTCACGTTTGACAACACTGTGACGGCTATGACGGAATCCATGGAGGCTATGGGTTTGGTACTAGAAATGAGGAAGGTTCCAGAATCCTAGAATTCTGTGACGCAAATAACCTAACTATCTGTAACACAAACTTCAAAAAACAAGACAATCACTTGATCACCTATAGATCAGGCGAACACGCCAATCAGATGGATTATATCCTTACCAGAAGATGAGACAGAGTGTCTGTTGTAAACACTAAATCCCTCCCCTATGAAGAATGCATCCACCAACATAGCCTCATAGTTAGCGACCTCATAGTCAGGACGAGACATATTCGACAATAGAGGAGGGCTATCCTTAGGAGAAAAATATGGAAGTTAAAGGACCCCACAGCCAGTAATAAATTTAAAAGCATATTACTTGATGCTTTTGACAGTAAGGAAGAGCAATTAGAGTCGTACAATATAGAGGAACAGTGGGAATTCCTGAAAGCTAACCTGCTGAAAGCGACAGATGAAATCTGTGGCTGGAGCAGACCTATAGGCAGGAGGAGAGTAACTTGGTGGTGGAACAGTAAGGTGGAGGAGTCGATCAAAGCCAAAAAGCAGGCTTGGAAAGTATGGCGGGATGGGGGAAGTAGAGAAGACTATCAAGTGGCCAGGAGGGAAGCTAGGAGACAAGTGTACTTCGCAAGAAGGGAAGCAGAGGAAAGGAAGTTCAAGCATGTTCTACAATGCGAGGACCAAAAATGTGAGGTGTTCAGGATTGCTAGGCAATGTGTCAAGGAGAACCATGATATTGTCGGGGATAAGTGTGTTTGTAATGATGATGGTGTACTTGCCATCACTGACGCTGATAAGAAGGTAGCTTGGAAGCGTCACTACGAAGGGCTACTAAATGATAATAAATGGGAGAAAGACAGTCTCCCCCACATTGATCCATTAGAGAGACCAGCAGTGCAAGTTGAAGGTAGTATAATAAGTAAGGCAATCAAAGACGGGCAAGGCGGCTGGGCCTGCGGAAATAGTTGCTGAAAAGCTGAAAGCATATGGAACGGTGGGACACACTATGGTCACCCGGATAGTAAACCAAGTTATACACAATGGCGTCGTACCAAAGGACTGGCGTAGCAGCATCATTATTAACTGCTACAAGAGTAAAGGAGCTGCCCTAGATAGGGGAAACTATAGAGGCATTAAATTAATTGACCAAGTCATGAAGGTCACAAAACGTAATAGCGCAACTAATCAGAGAGCGAATTGATCTAGATGAAATGCAGTTCGAGTTTGTGTCAGGTAAAAGTACCACAGACGCTCTTTTCATTGTATGACAACTACAGGAGAAGTACCTAGCTAAAAGTAAACCCATATACTTAGCTTTTGTAGACCTGGAGAAAGCCTTTGACAGAGTCCCCAGCTCCATTATCTGGTGAGATCTTAGAAAACTAGGTGTAGATGAATGGCTTGTAAGAGCTATACAAGCCATGTATAAAGAAACAGTCAGCAAGGTTAGAATTAACAACGAATATAGTGAAGAGTTTAGCGTAAAAGTTGGTGTTCATCAGGGCTCCGTCCTTAATCCCCTCCTATTTATTATTGCTCTCCAAGCTATAATGGAGGAGTTCAAGACTGGCTGCCCTTGGGAACTCCTATACGCTGATGATCTAACACTTATAGCTGAATCAATGGCTGAACTAGAGAAGAAATTCCAAACATGGAAGCATGGCCTAGAATCAAAAGGCCTTAAAGTTAACTTGTCTAAGACTAAAGTCCTAATATGTAGGAAGGAGAATAGGGCACTGGTCCCATGGCCATGCTCAGTGTGTAGGAAAGGAGTAGGCAGAAACTCCAATTTATGTCCCAAATGCAAAGTCTGGGTGCATAAAAGATGTAGTGGGATCATAGGTAAGCTAACTAAGAATATCGATTTTATATGTGGCTGGTGCTCTGGTGCAATAAGTAGCAGCAAATGCCAACAGAATACTAGCTCATTCCATTGCCTAGATGGTTCTATAGAAATAGTGGACACCTTCCGTTACCTGGGTGACAAAATCAGCAGTGGTGGAGAGTGCTCCGAAAGTACTGTAGCTAGAGTCCGAACGGGATGGAAAAAGTTCAGAGATCTTATACCACTATTGGCCGCTAAATGTTTCTCTCTAAAAATAAAAGGCAGGCTGTATGATGCCTGCATACGAACAGCGATGTTACATGGCAGTGAGACATGGGCCTTGTGTGCAGAGGATCTATGCAGACTGGAGAGGAACGAAGCTTGCATGCTCCATTGGAAGTGTAACAGTAATATACGCGAACGGCAAAGCATAAATGAACTAAGTGAGAAATTAGGAATAAGAGGGATCAGATGTTGTTTACTCGAGAGAAGACTACGTTGGTATGGTCACGTGATGTGCATGAAAGAGGACAGCTGTATAAAAAAGTGAAGGGCGATCAAAATAGACGGTAGCTACGGAGTAGGCAGACCCAGAAAAACCTGGGACGACTTGATAAAATCAAACCTCACACACTTACACCTCTCCAAGTCAATGTCACTGGACCGAGATCTTTGGCGCTATGCAGTAATTCAGAAGACTCGCCTTGCCTAATTACAAAGCGAAACCTACAGTCAGTAGGCACCTCTTAACCAAAATACACCCCCGTCTCACTACCCCTACTGCCATCTACACTCCCCATTTCGATGTAAAGCTATGTTGGTACCACAACATCCAGTCCTAAATAAATGATGTCGTATAGGTGTCACGACAAAAAAACGCACAGTCTATGCTGTAATGTGGCCGTGTAGGTAACACGGTAAAAACCTCCCAGTCCACACTGTAAACATGGTTGGTGTTAGGAAGGGCATACAGCCGTAGAAAACCTGCCAGACGTGTAGGTGTCATGACAATAAAACACACAGTCTCTGTTGTAATGTGGCTGTTTAGGTAACACGGTAAAATCCTTCCAGTCCACACTGTAAATGTGGTTGGTGTTAGGAAGGGCATCCAGCCGTAGAAAACCCGCCAGACAGTCCTATACGAGCAAGACAACCAATCTTGCCTCAAGTGGGACAATTCCCGTCTAGACCCATGCTAGCGTGGAAGATGGACGTTAAACGATGATGATGATATATTTTAATATTTATTAGAAAGGTATTCATAACACCATTGCATATATATAATGTGGTAAAGTAGAGTCTTATTTCCAACTACTTCACTAGTCAATCATACACTGACATTTGTGATTACATACAATACTAGGAAATGTACAGTGACATGGTGTGCTTAACCCTCCTAGCAGCAGAGATTATGAATTTGAGTTTGCAATTGCAAAACTAATATCAGATTAATTACCATGAAATAGTGAATAATTACCATGAAATAGATAATGAAAATATCAATGTATAAAAATGTTGACTTGTTGACCAATATCCCCTCAATGCAAAAAGCGCTAAGCTATTCAGCAGAGGGAACTGACATAGTTACTGATATTAGTACAACAATTTTGGTATCTTGCACAAAAAACAAGGAAATATTTCTTAATGTAATAAACAGATCTAATACATATTCAGACAATCGTTGTTACTGGTTCCAAATAAACACAATAAACAGCACAATTGAATGAATGATAAATGATGCCAAGATTAGATCTTTCAACAATGAGCTAATCTTGATTAATTAATTATATTAGATATCAACTGTCCATAATTTAACATTTTCCATAAAGATGATGATGACAATGATGAAGTTGGTTGTGGTAACAATGATGATCAGGATAATGTAAGTATGGACATGTAAATCTTGGTGAAGTCATAGGGGCATTTTAAACATGGCAGATCCCATCCCTATATAGGTGTTAATGAAACTGATTTCTTTCAGATTGTGACAAAGAGGAACTGAAAAAGAGATATATTGGAAGAATCAACAGCAGTATTGAACTGATACTTTTTAATCAACCTCAAAAAGATGAAAAGTAACGTTGACCTCAACAGGATTTCAACTCACAGTTGATTTCTTCTAGAGAATGATAGTGTGAAAGTGAGGAAGAATCACCTCCAGAACTGGACTGGTGGTGTATTTTTTTTATTGAATCTCAAAAGGAGGGAATGACAATGGTGAAATTTGAACTTAAATGCAGATCTAGAATAAATACCACAAAACATCCTATCTGACACTAATGACTGCCAATATGAGGAAAACGATTCCACTTTAAACCAATACACGACACAGAAAACTAAACTAGGCCAGGAATAATTCTATTCTAGAATTAAGTGTAATCCAACAGTAAAACAAACTATGGAGGTGAATAGCAAATAGGAATTTTTATAGTCTAGTTGCTGTTGTTTATTTATTTATTTTATTACCATTTAGTTGTAAAGGTAAATTGATCATGTTGTTGTGTTAGCAAGTCAAAGAAGACAACAGAAACAATGAAGTATTAATTAGATGTTAAACAATATTGATTTTAGACTGGAATTTTTTATGTATATATATGCCTTCCCTAAATAGATATATATATATATATACATACACACACATATATATATATATATATATGCACACACAGATACTATATATATATGTATATATGTATACACACATACAAACATGCACAGATACTATATATATATATATATATATATATATATATATATATATACAGACACACACATATATATATGCACATACACAGATACTATATATACACACACACATATATATGCAGATACACATATACTATACATATATACACACACACACACACATATATACATATGTGATATATATATATATATCAAGAAGAGAGGAAACAAATAAACAAGAGGGTGTATTAACAAAGTCTTACGAGTTTTAATGGTGGGGGTGTTTGGTTGAGGTATAGGCAAGGAGATTGCAATAAAAGAGAGAGCAAAGTGGGTGATGAATCGCAGGAGTTTGGTGTTGGGAATGCATTTCAAAACATTCATATCTTGGGGTCCATGGGTAATCCAAGGGAAATCTAAGAGTGAGTCCGAGGGAAATCTATGTGTAGTCCAAGGGTGATCTGAGGGTCGCAATAGGAGTCCACATAAGTGTGGAAGTATATAACAAGAATACAAAAAACAAACAAGAGGAAGAATTATAATAAAGTCATATTAGTTTCACACTTAAAAGAAAGAGAATTAAACAGTTAACATTCAACATGTTGGGCATTTGCTCTTCTGCAGGAATAACAGAGTTCTTTTCTTAAACTTTAATCTGTACTAATAATAGATATTTTCACTATATATTTATATATCACCATCATCATCATCATCATTTTACGTCCACTTTTCTCTGCTTGCAAAGGTGGGACGGGTCTTATTCAGCACAGCATCTCTCCACTTGTCACGGTCCTTCGTCATCTCCACCATGAGCTTCAGCGATCTGAGGTCTGTTCTTATCACCTCCGCCCATGTTTTTTGTGGTCTACCTCTACCACGTCTTCCTTCAACTGGCATTTCCTGGCACTTCTTCACCCATCAGTCATCCTCCATGTACATCACATGTCCATACCACCTCAGTCTCCTCTCTCTATCTCTCTCTCTCTCTATATATATATATATAAATATATTTATATATAACAAAGGAATTGTGGTAAGGAACCAGATGGACCATAACGCACCAAAGTACTCAATACGTAGGGTAGTAGAGAGGGTAATAGGAAGAAGTATGAACCCGACGGCAGAGCTCAAGCCGTTTTGACGGCTATTTCTGGATGCGTCCAGAAATAGCCGTCGAAACGTCTTGAGCTCTGCTGCGTCCAGAAATAGCCGATTAAACGGCTTGAGCTCTGCGTCGGGGGCATACTTTTTCCTATATTTATATATATATATATATATATATATATATATATATATATATATATATATATATATATAAAACTGATGTTGTCTGTGTGTGTCTTCATTTTTGCAAATCCACATTTCTACTCCGATTGACTTCAAACTTGCATTTATATATTCCTTGCGGTCTAAAGATTAGCTGCAGCTTCTATTTTTCAATTTTCTGTTGTTAAAGGGGTCTTAGGCGCCGGTTATCCATCTCCGTCATGCTCTTATAATATCTGTCTGTATGTCTGGCTGTCTGCATTACGACATTCTGACGAACGTTGATGACGTATTATGTTTGCTATTATCTGTTCATTGCCAGGGAACGTCTTCACGAACCAAAGTATCGTCTTCCTGTTTTCCTTCGGTTGCAACATTTTCCGAAATATTTACTTCTGTGTTCACAGATTGGTGTTTTTAGTTTCAGAAGATCCTGTTAAGGGGAAAGCAACGATTCTTTGCTTAAACTTTAATCTGTTATTTTAATCTATATATGTATATATATAAAACTGAGGAAGGATGTATGTATGTATCATCATCATCATCGTCTAACGTCCATCTTCCACGCTAGCATGGGTCTGGATGGGAATTGTCCCAATTGAGGCAAGATTGGTTGTCTTGCTCAGGACTGTCTGGCAGCTTTTCTACGGTTGGATGCCCTTCCTAACACCAACCACGTTTACATTGTGGACTGGGAGGTTTTTACCGTGACACCTACACGACCTCTTTTATTTAGGACTGGATGTTATGGTACCAACATAACTTTACATCGAAAGGGGTGGTGTAGATGGGAGTGGCGAGAGTGGGACGGGAGTGTATTTTGGTTAAGAGGTGCCTACTGACAGTAGGTTTTGCTTTGTACTTAGGACATAGCGCCAAAGATCTCGGTCCAGTGACATTGTCTTGGAGAGGTGTAAGTGTGTGAGGTCGAAATTTATCAAGGCGTCCCAGGTTTTTCTGGGTCTGCCTACTCCGTAGCTACCGTCTAATTTGATCACCCTGCACTTTTTTATACCGCTGTCCTCTTTCATGCGCATCACGTGACCATACCAACGTAGTCTTCTCTCGAGTAAACAACATCTGATTCCTCTTATTCCTAATTTCTCACTTAGTTCATTTATGCTTTGCCGTTCGAGTATATTACTGTTACACATCCAATGGAGCATGCAAGCTTCGTTCCTCTCCAGTCTGCATAGATCCTCTGCACACAAGGCCCATGTCTCACTGCCATGTCACATCGCTGTTCGTATGCAGGCGTCATGCAGCCTGCCTTTCATTTTTAGAGAGAAACCTTTAGCGGCCAATAGTGGTATAAGCTCTCTGAACTTTTTCCATCCCGTTCTAACTCTAGCTACTGTACTTTCAGAGCACCCTCCACCACTGCTGATTTTATCACCCAGGTAACGGAAGGTGTCCACTATTTCTATAGAACCATCTGGGCAATGGAAAGAGCTAGTATTCTGTGGGCATTTGCTGCTACTTATTGCACCTGAGCACCGGCCACATATAAAATATATTTTCTTAGTTAGCTTACCTATGATCCCACTATATCTTTTATGCACCCAGACTTTGCATTTGGGACATAAAATAGTGATACTGCCTACTCCTTTCCTACGCACTGAACATGGCCATTTCCCAGATGGGACCACTGCCCTATTTTCCTTCCTACATATTAGGACTTTAGTCTTAGACAAGTTAATTTTAAGGCCTTTTGATTCTAGGCCATGCTTCCATGTTTGGAATTTCTTCTCTAGTTCAGCCATTGATTCAGCTATAAGTGTTAGATCATCAGCGTATAGGAGTTCCCAAGGGCAGCCAGTCTTGAACTCCTCTGTTATAGCCTGGAGGGCAATAATAGATAGTAGGGTCTCAGGACGGAGCCCTGATGAACACCAACTTTTACGCTAAACTCTTCACTATATTCGTTGTTAATTCTAACCTTGCTGACTGTTTCTTTATACATGGCTTGTATAGCTATCACAAGCCATTCATCAACACCTAGTTTTCTGAGAGCCCACCAGATAATGGGGCATGGGACTCTGTCAAAGTCTTTCTCCAAGTCAACGAAAGCTAAGTATAGGGGTTTACTTTTAGATAGGTACTTCTCCTGTAGCTTTCGTACAATGAGAAGAGCGTCTGTGGTACTTTTACCTGACACAAACCCGAACTGCATTTCATCTAGATCAATTCGCTCTCTGATTAGTTGCGCTATTACTTATTCTGTGACATTCATGACCTGGTCAATTAATTTAATGCCTCTATAGTTTCCCCTATCAAGAGCATCTCCTTTACCCTTGTAGCAGTTAATGATGATGCTGCTACGCCAGTCCTTTGGTACGACCTCATTCTGTATGACTTGGTTTACTATCCGTGTGACCATAGTCTGTCCCAGCATGGTAGATGCTTTAAGCATTTCAGCAACTATTTCCGAAGGCCCAGCCGCCTTACCCGTCTTCATATCTTTGATTGCCTTACTTATTATACTACCTTCAACTTGCATTGCTGGTCTCTCTAATGGATCAATGTGGGGGAGACTGTCTTTCTCCCATTTATTCTCATTTAGTAGCCTTTCGTAGTGACACTTCCAAGCTACCTTCTTATCAGCGTCAGTGATAGCAAGTACACCATCATCATTAATGACACACTTCTCCCCGACAATATCACGGTTTTCCTTGACACATTGCCTAGCAATCCTGAACACCTCACATTTTTGTTCCTCGCATTGTAGAACATGCTTGAACTTTCTTTCCTCTGCTTCCCTTTTTGCCAAGTACACTTGTGTCCTAACTTCCCTCCTGGCCACTTGATAGTCTTCTCTACTTCCCCCATCCCGCCATACTTTCCAAGCCTGCTTTTTGTCTTTGATCAACTCCTCCACCTTACTGTTGCACCACCAAGTTACTCTCCTCCTGCCTATAGGTCTGCTCCAGCCACAGATTTCATCTGTCGCCTTCAGCAGGTTAGCTTTCAGGAATTCCCACTGTTCCTCTATATTGTACGACTCTAATTGCTCTTCCTTACTGTCAAAAGCATCAAGTAGTATGCTTTTAAATTTATTACTGGCTGTGGGGTCCTTTAACTTCCATATCTTTCTCCTAAGGATAGTCCTCCTCTGTTGTCGAGTACATCTCGTCCTGACTATGAGGTCGCTAACTATGAGGCTATGTTGGGATGTGCATTCTTCATGGGGGAGGGATTTAGTGTTTACAACAGACACTCTGTCATGTCTTCTGGTAAGGATATAATCTATCTGATTGGCGTGTTCCCCTGATCTATAGGTGATCAAGTGATTGTCTCGTTTTTTGAATACCAGGATTCTGGAGCCTTCCTCATTTCTAGTACCAAACCCATAGCCTCCATGGATTCCATCATAGCCGTCATAGTGTTGTCCAACGTGACCATTTAAGTCGCCAGCAATAATTATATAGTCACTGTTGGTTATTTGGAAGGTAGTGAGCATTAACGACTCATAGAATCTATCTTTTATAATGCCAGGCAGTCCGGATTTAAAAAAAAATAATAATAATAATGAAATTATTGTGTAAAGTGCTCAGGTGCACTACAACTCGTCAAAGGTGCATGTATAGTACATAGAATAATATACAAATGTCAGGGAAGTGAACAGTGTATGAGTCATGATATTCATGTGTGCATGTTTGTGGAGGGGGAACATTAGGTGTAGTGTTGGCGAATCTCGGGGAGCATGGAGGTTTTAAAGGATGCAGAGTCTCGACAGCTAACAACTGATGCAGGTAGTTTGTTCCATGCTTCAGCAACTCTGAGCATGAAAAAAGGTTTCCGAAAGTCATGGGAACTGTGCTGTTTTCTGATTTTGTGGACATGTCCACGTGTGTTAGACACATGGAAATCAAAAAGGTACTCAGGGTTGTTGTTGGCAAGATGGTTAACAATTTTGTGGGCGTTTACCAAGTCAGTTGCCAGGCGTCGGAGCTTCAATGTATCCATGCCCAGGGAAGCAAGGCGTTCAGAGTATGGTAGAGATGCCTGATGGAGGGTATTCGCTTGGTTGCACGTCTCTGAACAGTTTCCAGGTGGTCAATGTTCTGAGCAAGATAGAGGTTCCAGACTGCTGATGCAAATTCTAAGTGTGGCCACACCATAGTCATGTACAGCCTTAAATAGATAGCTGGAGAGTGGCTGACAAAGGTCTTGCTGAGTGATGCTAAGACACCCTCAGCTCTCTTGATAATTTTAGAGACGTGCTTCGTCCAACGCAAATCGCTGCTGACCGTAATGCCCAGGTCACGTTCGCAAGAAGACTTCTTGATATTAGTGCTGTGAAGGGAGTATGGGCATTGGGTTTTTACTCCCAAAATGCATGGTGGTGCACTTGTCCACAGCTAGCTTGAGTTGCCAGTCTGAGATCCATTGTTGCATTGTGTCCAGGTCAGACTGCAAGCAAGATCTATAGTGTTCAGTATCTGTCCTTTTTATCTCAAGGCACAACTTGATGTCATCTGCATACTTTAGTACTGTGGCATTCTTTAATTTGGCATCTATGTCATTAATATATGCCACAAACAAAAGGGCGCCAAGAACAGATCCCTGTGGTACACCAGATGACATCTCATATGGTAAGGTATGCTGTCCCAGAACTACCTCTCTTCGACTGAGAATGAAGGACTTCAACCAGTTAAAAAGATCATCCTTCACACCCATTGCAGAGAGTTTTGCCATAAACCTTTTGTGTGGCACAGAATTGAAAGTTTTCACAAAGTCAAAGTAAACAACATCCATCCATGAGCCACCATCAGTGATCCAGGTGATGTCCTCAACAAACTCAATAAGTTGATCACAGCAGCTGGAGTTTGGGATAAATCCAAATTGCGAGGGCCGGGTAAGACTGTGAGAGTTCCAGAAGTTCCAAAGTGTTTCTCTGACACAGGATTCCATCAGTTTGGCAATGCAACTAGTAAGACTGACTGGACGATAGTTCATAGGTGATGTGCGGTCACCCTTTTTGAACAGAGGAATGACACTGTTCTGAGTGCATAAGCAGATATTATTGTCACAGTAGTTCTATTGAGGACAAGTCTTATTTTAATTATTCTGTCGTTCACTCTATTTACATATATATAAATATATATATATCATCATCATTTTATGTTCGCTTTTCCCTGCTTGCTTATATATATAAATATATTTATTAAAATAACAGATTAAAGTTTAAGCAAAGAATCGCTGCTATCACCCTTAACGGGATATTCTGAAACTCATATATATTAAATGCAATCTGATTTTTTCGAATATTAATAATAACATTCGATTCGTTTGGAATTATGCAAACAAGCCTCAATTTTATAGCCATGTCAGTAGAATGAACACTTCATTCTCGCTCTTGTGTTAGCATGCGAAAAGAACTGTAGACACTAATGTTTCTGGGTATCATCTTTCATCAGTACAGCTCACTGTTCACCTGCCAAACTATCAGAGCTAATGAAAATATATGCTATTTTCAAAAATACACAGTGACTGATCGACCTGATTTGCATATTAGCAGACTGGCTGATCATTTATTGTATTCAACCATGTAGAGCGAAATTTTCTTTATATATATATATATATATATATATATATATATATATAAACCTTATCAAGCCCTCTTTGCATTTTGGTCTTCATAAACATTATTACTGTGTATATATATATATATATATACACACACACACACATATTCTATATATATGTATGCATATAGGCAGACCCAGAAAAACCTGGGACGACTTGATAAATTCCGACCTCACACACCTACACCTCTCCAAGACAATGTCACTGGACCGAGATCTTTGGTGCTACACAGTTATACAGAAGACCTGCCTTGCCTAAGTACAAAGCGAAACCTACAGTCAGTAGGCACCTCTAACAAAATACACCCCCGTCCCACTACCCCCACCACATCCACACCACCCCCTTAAATGTGAAGTTATGTTGGTACCACAACATCCAGTCCGAAACAAATGAGGTCGTGTAGGTGTCACGACAAAAAACACACAGTCCACGCTGTAATGTGATTGTGTAGGTAACACGGTAAAAACCTCCCAGTACACACTGTAAACGTGGTTGGTGTTGGGAAGAGCACCCAGCCGTAGAAAACCCGCCAGACGTGTAGGTGACACGACAATAAAACACACAGTCCACGCTGTAATGTGGCCGTGTAGGTAACACAGTAAAAACCTCCCAGTCCACACTGCAAACGTGGTTGGTGTTAGGAAGGGCATCCAGCCGTAGAAAACTCACCAGACAGTCCTGAGCGAGACAACCAATCTCGCCTCAAGTGGGACAATTCCCGTCCAGACCCATGCTAGCGTGGAAAATGGACGTTAAATGATGATGGTGATGATGATGATGATACTATATATACATACATACATAGGAGAAAGGATAAAGATCGCATATCTCCTTGTGGAGTCATAGAGGCACCATCATATGTCATGTCTAGGGCACATTTAAACCCAGCAAAGCCCACCCTCTCCCAGTCACATACATACTATCATCATTATCGTCATCATTTTACGTCCACTTTTCCCTGCTTGCAAAGGTTGGACGGGTCCTATTCAGCACAGCATCCCTCCACTTGTCACGGAGATTAACACAATACAAAGATATGTATTAGTTAATGCTTGTTATATTAGGAAAAGAATCTTAATGTTTTGGACATTAGTCCTTCCTCTGAAGGTAGAATTAGAGGGGAGAAGAAATAGAAAGGTAGACGAGTGTTTGTGCATGAGAGAAACAGTTTGGTGTTAATATGGTAGTATATGTGTATATAAACTATGTGGGTTCAGTTTTTTAGTCTATTTATAATGGATCTTTTGCTGGTTTTGACCATGAGATTTCAGGAGTTTGATTGTGAATTAATTTGTAAATAGCTGAGCATTCCTTAAATATTTGTGCTCTTAACATACTTCTCTAGTAGAATCAGTATGGCAAAATATGTGATAATGTTCATTACAGGTATAATTGATTTTATTGCATCTAAACAGTTTCTATTTACCAATATAAACTCTGGAGGCTTTGGTCAGCTTGAGGATATAATAACAGGCATGTATCCAAGGTGCCATTCACTGTGAGATCAAATCTGAAACGTGATTTCAAAGTGAACTTCTAAACCATATTGCTATCACTATATGTGTATTTGTGAACATCTGTGTGTATATATGTGTGTATGTAAGCATGCATATGTGTATTCATATATGCATGCATGTGATGTTTGTAGGTGCATGAATTTGTGTATATATGTATGTATGCATCTGTGCCTGTGGGGATATATATATAAATATATATACATACATATATGTCTGTATGTGTTTGTAATTTAATTCTGTTGCATCAGTAAATCTATTTTATATCCATCAGTAATGAGAAGTATGTAAATCTACCTTACCTCTCTCAGGATCCAGGAATATGTGTAACGTGAAGGAAGATCAACTGGGGATCCTTCCATTCACACCTCTGAACTTTCCATTTAAACAACTTTTCCAAAAAGCCATGCTCCAGCAATCCATATTAAGACAATTCAAGGATAGTGTCAAACTGATATCAGATTCTTCTCGTGAAATATTCCTCATGTCAACACTATTCGCTTGTCTTTGTCACTAAGTAAATCTCATACTAACATTCAAAATATATTTTTCACTTTACACTTATTTCACAGTTATTATACCCTGGCTTTAGTGAAGGTGCATGGATTAGTGGTTAGACCTTATACCCATGAGATTGTGAGTTCAATTGTTGATCTGGATAACGTCTTGTCCTTGATAAAGACACTTTATTTCACATTGCTCCAGCTTACTTAGCTGGAAAAAATGACATGATATCATTGGGGCCAAGCTGTATTGGCCATTGCTTTTACCTTGGACAACACTGTTGGTGTGGCATGGAGAGGGTAGACTGTTATGCCTGATTCACTGCTGGTCTTTCACAAAAATATACATAACCCAGGTTTGAGTCTGATAAGGGAAGCTTTTGAGTGCAAACCTATAGTGATTCATGACCAAAGTGGGCTTAAAATTACCCCAGCTTTAGCTCTTCAGAATTTGTTATCTTTCTATTTATTTTGCTACCTGTGGATACAAATGTGACAGATGGTTAAGAAAGTCACTTCATAATCATGAAGTTCAGGTTACAGTCTCACTCAATGGTATTTTGAGCATCTTAACCATAGCTTTGGGTTGATCCAAGCCTTGTCAGTGAAATTGGATAGATAGAAACTTTGAAGTCTTGTCAGATGGATTGTATCTATAATAGAAAGAGCTTGCCTTGTCACATATTGTGTCATCCTGATTCTGTTTATACATATACATGTTGGTGGCGTTGTTATGACACAGATCTACATAGGTTTAACTTGCCTCCTATGAGGTCACATCGCAGGAGGTGACTTGGAAGTTGGGTGTTTTAATGAGAAGGATGCCAGTCCTATCTTCACAACAGTTTTCCAGTGACACGAAGCAGGATTTGAAACCAGAACTGAAACAGATATTATAGGACATCATATCCTATCCTCTACCAATGCCAGCAATCTACCACTCTGAACCTATAGTTTATTCCAAAACACTGAAAGGATGAAAGATTTAACTGCAAGAGGATTTGAACTCAGAGTGCAGAGAGTTGAAAGAATTACCATAAGGCAATTAATCCAATTTCTTCCCTTAAATCCTTCCACAACTGTATTTCTTATGAAAAACAATACCCATAATTTCCAAATCATTTTGAAAATGGGAAGGAATTCAGTAAAATGAATTTCTTATTATTAAGCTGATGTTTGAAACAAAATTCTTACATTAATCATGATGGAAGGTTTTTAGATAAATATCAACACTTTAACCATTTCATTAAGATATTACTAAAGAAAAACACTGCCTATAATTTAAAAATCATTTTGAAAATGATGAAGAATTGGGAGGGATTTAGTAATATAACTTACCTTCTCATTATCAAACTGTTGTTTGGAACACGAAGGTTCTTGCATAACATAATAGGAAGTGTTCAAATATATATATATAAACCCTTTAAAATAAGTTTCTTTCTATTCTAGAACCAGGATGTTTCAGGTGATTTAATAACAGAAATGAATCAGTCTGTTACTGATTCTATATTATGTGTGTATGATTGTGTTTATGCTGTAGAGTGTGGGAGCGTATTTAAAGAAAATGTGGACCCTTGCCTGTCTGACAAGTGAGTAACCCTGTTTCAGCACTGACTGAAGATCTGTCCAATACTTGCTAGCAGGGAAACAGATATTAAATGATAATGATTATATATATATATATATATATATATATATATATATATATAATTACGAGTGGAGAGGCCTTATTAGACTTCCGTTCTAGCAATGGACTCTCTATTATGAACACCTTCTTCCAGCATAGAGACATCCAAACATATACATGACATAAGAGGAATCAAGGACAGAGATTAATAATTGATTTTATTTTTGTCTCTAACCTCTTCAATTCTATACTGGATGTTTATGTTATGAGAGGGACTGAGCTGTTAACTGATCACCATCTAATTATCTGCAACTTAGGCCAAAGAAGTCCACAAAACCGATTGAACTAGGTTGACTTACAGAATAAAGTGGAATCCATTGCTAGATATGGAAATCAGGACCAGGTATGTGGATAATTTTGCATCAAAATTCAGACAGCTGTCTCAGCAAACCGAAGGAGTGAAACAGAGTGGAGATTGTTCAGCTCAGCAATTTCTACTTCAGGTATTAGGTGCTGCATTTCAAAGCAGCTTGTGGCACCATCTGGCAGGAAGATTCCTTGGTTCTATCAAGCAGTAAAAAATGCCATCTGAGCAAAGAAAGAGGCCTACAAAGCTTCGCTTGGGAAAAATGTCTACCTCTTTGTACAAGCAGACATGTTAAATCACAGCAGAAAGAGTAAAGGCATCCAAAGTTAAAACATGGGATACTTTCAGGTTAAGCTAGAATCTTGACTTCAGATGAGCAAATAATGTTCTGGCAGACCATCTGCCAATTTTGTAATAAGTTTCCTCCACACTTGCTATCAGTGTTCTCCTCAGGTTCTCTTCTCTACAGAGAGAGTGCATTCTTGCGAAGTAGAGAAAATAATTTGCAGATCACTTAAACTTCATGACAACATCTTCTGATGTACACATGGTGTATTTGGGAGCAATGACTAATTTCTCGAAGGCTGAGGAGGTGGAAATTTGGCCTGAGATGTTAAAAGTCTTAAATAGAGAAGGTATTCTCTAGCTGCCTTGTATGTGCCAGGAGGCCTGGATCTCTGGTAAGGCACATAAGCAATGGCGATTGGTAGAGATAATCCAAATTTTCAAAAAGTGAGGCAAAAGAGATTGTTTCAATTATAGACAGATCTCCTTTTTAAACCTCCCCATTAAAGTCTCTGCTAAGTGTCTGGCAAACAGAAGTAGAGAGATTGTTGAGTCTGCGTTAGCCGATGAACGGTCTGGTTTTCATCTCAGATGCAGCAAAGCTGATCTAATATTCACACTGCTGCAAGTCTTTAAGAAATCGTGGGAGTACTGCCAAGAGATGTATTCTTGCTTACTATACCTTCAATTTGGTATTCGTGCCTACCCTTACTTATGGTCATGAATCTGGGGTAATGACTGAAATTATACAATCACTAATACAAATTGCCAAATAGGGTTCCTTCAAAGGGTTTATTTTAGTAACATAACTCAATAGAGGGCATATCGCAGAGATCAAAGTGCTGCTCTAGATAGATCAGCTACGTCTCTAAATTAAGAGATCACAACTCTGATATTATGGACGTGTGGTTAGAATGTCTCAAAAAAGAATCACCGGGCAGATTGTATGGGCAAAACTAATTGGGGTTGGGGTGGACCCCAAGCAATATGGTTGGATAACATCCATGAGCTTGGTTAGTCTCACTTGTGAATCCTGCTGGATCAATTGGCGACAGTGGCTGCTGACAATACCCATTAGAATGAGTGTTTGAGGATTCTGCTCCCATTGCCATCTCGGGGATAAGTCGGTGAAGCAGTTTTACATATATATATTTATATATTCCTATGTGACAGTTCTTACCTGGCAACCTTTTGTGAACTATGAACGAGACATGCAACTGGAGTAAAGTGCCAGCCAGACAGACGGTCTTCTGGTAGTGAAACTGTACAATTGATACAGGTATACTCAGCTCGAAGAGAGGCTGAAGAAAGTATTTTTCCCAATGCCTTGAGATGTGAGGATCAGAGACGTGAAGTGTTCTGCATTGCATGTCAGTGTGTTAGTGTGCATCAAGATGTTGTTGAGGAAAAAATGTTAGAAATTATACTGGTGCACTTAGCACTACTGATGCCCAAAAGAAAGAGGCCTGGAAATGTTACTATGAGATATTTATGAATGGAAGGAAGAGAAATTACATCTAACTTATCCAAATGGAAGGGACAGCTATTGAAGATGACAGTTTTAGGGTAAAAAATGCAATCAAGGAGATGAAGAACGGTAAAGCTGCAGGATGATCAGAAATAGTTGCTGAGATGCTAAAAGATTTGGGAGTGGTAGGAGTCAAGCTACTAACACATATAGTAAATTAAGTAATACATGACAGAGTCCTACCCAAAGACTGGCAAACCAGTGTAATCATAAATCACTACAAGGTCAAAGGTGATGCTCTAGAAAGTAGCAACTATAGAAGAATAAAACTAATGGACCAAGTACTGAAAGTTACAGAAAGAGTTATAGTACAGTTAATTAGAGAAACAGTCAAATAGATGAAATGTTATTTGGTTTCATGCCTGGGAAAAGTACTACAGATACCCCATTCTTAGTGAGGCAGCGATATTCCTAGCCAAAGATAAGCCACTATATTTAGCTTTTGTTGATCAAGAGAAGAATACCTTGACAGAATACTTCAATCTATTATCTGGTGGTCCTTAAGGAAATTGTGAGAGCTGTGCAAGCTATGTACTGAGGAGATTTTAGTAGAGTGAGAGCTGGAAATAAGTTTAGTGATGAATTCAATATACAGGTAAAATTTCATCAAGGTTAAGTTCTTAGCCCTTTGCAATTCATCTTTGTTCTTCATACCATAACAGAGGAGATTAAAATGGGCTACTCATATGAATTTCTCTATGCAGATGATTTGGTTCTTATAGCTAAAACCATAAGAGAACTAGAAAATAAAATCCAACTCTGGAAACTGAATTTGGAATCAAAGGCTCTGAAAGTAAACTTAGTTAAAACTAAAGTGCTAGTGAGTAGAAAAGAAGATAAGAACCTGATACCTTCATGGACGTGGCCCTGATCAATATGCAGAAAAGGAGCAGGCATAAACTTCATACAATGTACACAATGTAAATCTTGGGTACACAAAATATGTACTGGGATAATGAGTAGACTAACAGGAAGGGGGAACTTTGTATGTAAAAGGTGCACAGGAGAAATCAGGAGGAAGAATGTCAATGATATACACTTTTTCCAATGAAAGGAAAGATTTACAGATGTGGTTGATAGCTTCTGGTATCTAGGTGACCTAATTAGCAGTAGGGGAGTATGCACCAAGTGTAAAATAGCTAGAATGAGGTGAGGATGAAGGAAGTTTAAAGAGCTACTCCCACTGTTAACAACAAAACTTTTCTCCCTACGTACAAAATGATGGTTGTATGACACCTGTGTGCACTTAGTGAAACATGGGCTGTGACAGCCGAGGACACAGATTGGAGAGAAATGAAGCAACTATGCTTTGTTGGATGTGCAATGTAAGTGTGAGAGAAAGGCTGAATTTGGTTGAGCTGAGGGAGAAACTCAATTAAAGAAGAATCTTAGGTGGTGAACAGGAGAGAAGACTACATTGGTATGGACATGTGATGTGCATGGACAATGATTGATGGTTGCAGAAATGCCAGGAAATCCCAGTAGAAGGAAGCTTCAGTAGAAGATGACCAAGAAAGACTTGGATAGAGGTTGTGAGATCTGATCTCAAATTGCTAAGACTAGATGAGGAGATGATGAAGGAACCCAACAAGTGGTGTGATGTTGTGCTGAGAATGACTGGTCCAACTCATTAATTGAAAAACAGATGTAAAATCGATGATGGTTTTCATAATATATACATATATATTTCAGTAATATTTTAGCTGGTAGCTTTATTGACACAAATAATTTTAATTAATCTTTTTATTAATTAGTGATTTTGAATAATAATAATAATGAAAATATTGTGTACAGTGCTCAGGTGCACTACAACTCATCAAAAAGTGTATGTATAGTACATAGGGTAATGTACAAAGTCAGGAAAATGAACAGTGCATGAGTCATGATATACACGTGTGCATGTGTATGGAAGGGGTACATCAAGTGTAGTTTTGGGGAATTTCAGGAAGCATGAGGGTTTTAAAGGATGCAGTGTCTCGACAGCTAACAACTGACGCAGGCAGTTTGTTCCATGCTTCAGCAACTCTAAGCGTGAAAAAAGGTTTCCGAAAGTCATGGGAGCTGTGCTATTTTCTGATTTTGTAGGCATGTCTACGTGTGTTAGACACGTGGAGATCAAAAAGGTGCTCAGGGTTGTTGTTGGCGAGATGGTTAATAACTTTGTGGGTGTTTACCAAGTCCATTGCCGTTGTCAGAGCTTCAATAAATCCATGCACAGGGAAGCAAGGCGTTCAGAGTATGGTAGGTGTCTGATGGAGGGTATGCGCTTGGTTGCACGTCTCTGAACAGTTTCCAGGAGGTCAATGTTCTGAGGAAGATAGGGGTTCCAGACTGATTATGCGAATTCCAAATGTGGTCGTACCATAGCTGTATACAGCTTTAAATAGTTTCAGTTTCCATTACAATTTACATTTTCATATAAAATGACTTATCAGATGAAAGTTCTATTGCATTATTTAATAATATCATCGACAATATGATGGTGGTGGTGATGGTAGTGTTTGTAGGTAGACAGGGGTTGATGGTGGTGATAAAAGAAGTGGTGATAATAAAAGATTTTGTGGTGAATGAGCAAGATAATGGTAGTTATGTGGGAAAACATGGTTGAGGGAATGGTTATCACAGTGTCATGATTATGTAGCAGCCACAAATGTTTGAAGACATAACATTACCATTTTATTATAACAGAAGACAACAACAGCAACACAAGGAAAGAAATAATTGTTTCTACTTTTGGCACAAGGCCAGCAATTTCCCAGTGTATTATTGGTACTTTATTTTATCGACCTCATAAGGATGAAAGGCAAAGTTAACCTCGGTGGGATTTGAACCCAGAATGGCAAGGGCCGTAACTCTATGCGTCAATGCATGGCGTCCGACACTCTACCAATACTGCCAATCCATAAATATCTAATTTAAAATTAGATGAAAATTAATGTATTCACTGAGAACAAGAACTTTGATTAAAACTTTTCAAATTGTAAGAAAAAAGACGTTTTAAATTACTATATTGTCTCCTCTGAGAATGTGGATACTAAATCTATCATCTATCTCTGCTGGGTGTCAGGCCACCTATGTGTTTTTACACATGCCCACTTCAACTCTCCTACATTATTCACTCCAATATCTTCCAGCAGATTATCAATGTAATTTATTTTCCTTCTACCCCTGTTTGTGTACCCATCTGATGGGTCCAACAAAACAAGATCACTTGCTATCCCCCTCATGATGATGAACACAATGACCTGTAAGTCTCATTTTCCTCTGCCTTAACTGTTCTGTTACTGCTGAAAGCTGCTGATGCATTTCTCTGTTTGGGAGTTTCTAATTTTAATCAATCTGCAAATTTTGATGGACTCCATAGATGCAGTTGATAGCTTCTGTTACTTTGGTGACTTAATTAACAGCAGTGGAGAATGCACTGAAATTGTAGTAGCTGGAATCAAAACAGGTTGGAAAATGTTGGCAATAAAAGGATTTTCTCTCCAAGAAACAAGTAGATTGCATGATGGCAATGTACAAAGTGCAATGATGCCACATAGAGGGATATGGACAATAAATGAAGAAGATATGCAAAGGATCAAGATAAATTAATAAAGCATGCTCTGTTAGATGGATAATATTAGTATGAACAAATAATGAAGCATGGATGAACTGAGAGAAAAGATGAGCATAGGAGAAGCCCCATGCTGCATGCTAAAGAGAATGTTGTTCTTGTATGAACATGCAATGTGTATGGATGATGGCTGCTGGGTGAAGAAGTGTTATGAGTTCGAAGTTGAAGGAAGTTGTGAATGTGAACAATTAAGACAGACAGATGTGGACAAAGAAGTTGAAAGCTGATCTCAAGGGTCTATACTTCACAAAGGAGATAGATAACACAGGAAAGAAACAGGTGGAGAGATGTATTTGGAGAAGCATCATTTAACACATGCAAACATGAACAAAATGGACATGCAAAAATGGACATGATGATGATGTTGGAGAACAAGAGAGAAGATTGTGCTTGTAAAGACAGACATATAATATATATAGTTAATTATTGTTTGGTGAAGAAGAGCCGATTTCCAAGTAGAAGTGAAAGACAGAAAATTCTGGGTAGAAGTAGTGATAGCTGATTTTAAAATGCCAGATCTCACAGATGAAAGACAAAAGAATATAAATCGTGGAGGAGCGTGGTGCTGGAGAAATCTCATCCAAACCACAGAAATGGGGATGTAAAATTGTTGATGATCCAGAAAAGATAGGCCAATAAAAACATAGGTAGGAGTGCTGATAACTGATATCACCACACTGAACCTCACAGAGAAGATGAGGAAGGAATGAAACAGGTGGAAGAAAAATATTCATTTAGATGTTAGTTGATTAAACAGTTATGTGAAAATCAGATGAAGCTATATGAAAACAAACAACAAATTTATAGCCATAAATATACTTGTTAAACTGCAACTGTATTACACAGTATTGTTATAGGAAATGAAAATAAGTTAATAATCATCATCGTTTTTACATCCAATTTTTCCACACTTGCATTAGTTGGATGGATCCTTCTCAGCACAGCATCTTTCCATATGCTGTGTTCTTTCATCATCTCCTCTGTGAGTCTCAGCGATTTGAGGTCCGCTCTCACTACCTCTGCCCAGGTCTTTCTTGGTCTATCTCTACTGTGGCTTCCTTCTACTGGCACTTCTTCAGCCATCGATCAACATCTATATGCAAAACATGTTCATACCAATGCAGTCTTCTCTACTGCATACCACATAGAATTCCTGTTAAACCCAGCTTCTCTCCCAGCTCATCCATGTTCTGTTTTTTTTTCTCACACTTACATTGCACAATCAATGAAACATAGTTGCTTCATTTCTCTCCAGTCTATTCATGTCTTCTGAAGTCACAGCTCATGTTTCACTACCATATAGCATCCCACTTTGCACACAGGCATCATACAGTCATTTTTTTGTACATAGGGAGAACAAGTTTGTAGGCCCCAGTGGGAGTAGCCCTCTAAACCTTTTCCATCCTATCCTTATTCTAGCTATTATGTTTCTCAGAGGACCCTCATAATATATATATATATATATATATATATATATATATATATATATATATATATATATAGTGACGAAACATAAGTCAATTGCATGAACTCATAATCCTTTATTTACTGCTATATATATTTCGATGATAGCCATTGAATGGCTATGACCTCATCAGGCAGTTAGTAAGTTCTTAGATATGCCAGCTCTGTGTGTATAGTGTTGATGGTATCAGAGCCTTGGGACATATATATATATATATATGCAACCATGAGGAAGGCAGAGAAGTGATAGGAATAGAGAGATCTGGTTGTCTGGTCATCTGTGGGATCCCAACAGTCCACCAGATTACTGGATAGATGAGATGATATGTACATATATATCATCATCATCATTTTACGCCCACTTTTCCTTGCTTGCAAAGGTGGGACAGGTCCTATTCAGCACAGCATCGCTCCATTCGTCACAGTCCTTCCTCATCTCCTCTGTGAGATTCAGCGATCTGAGGTCAGCTCTCAACACCTCCACCCATGATTTTCGTGGTCTTCATCTACTGCGTCTTCTTTCCACTGGGATTTCTTGGCACTTCTTTACCCAGTGGTCAACATCTATGCGCATCACATGTCCATACCAATGCCGCCTAGGGTTGATTGTGCTTTGCTTTTAGAAATATATCATGAGTTTAAACAAAGGCAGGTAATGTAGAAATTGTTTAGAAAAAGCTGTTTTTTTTTAAATTAGGAGGTAAGATTGGGGAGGTAACTCTTGAGAGACCACAGTCAAGATTGAAGAAAAATTGAAGAAAAATAATTTTTTCTAGCCGACTCAAAGAATCTAATTTCCCTGATATACAACATGTCAGTAAATCAAAGTATACTTCTAGGCCTATTAGTCAGGTCTAAGCCATTTACTCAAAATATACTTCTCATGAAGAGAACTGCCAAAGCAATCAAGCCGTGTGTTGAGGCAGTGCTTGTCTGAAGCTAATTGTGAGAGTATATACCATTTTTCAGAGTTACAAAGTCTACACAATTTCGACCCATTCATGTAGGTGGTAGATCTTTCTAATATTTGTTCTTAAGTCTCCATACATGATTTGCGAGTTGGGTGGTATGTTTTCTGTCAGGATATCTGAAGGTTGTTTCATGATTCAGGTACCAGTTTTAAATCTGCTCTCAGTCATACTGACATATATATCCATGCTTCATTTTGGTGGTTCTGGTTGGTGGAGGTAACTTCTGCTTGGTATATCACCGCTGGAGTGTTGCACTGTTGGTTTTTCAGGTCTTCTCATGAGTATCCATATGAGTGATATATGATTTTACATTGTTAGTGCAAGAGTATCCTATTTTTACTATATATCGATTAAATATCTTTCGATATTTATGGATTGAGTCCTCTTATCTTTGGATATTTCTACCAAACATTCACTACAATATATATATATATATAGACAGAGTGTGGACGATAATTGTTCGCAATTTCCAACTGCTAATTTTATGCAAATTATTTTTACTTCCGTTGTCACTCTTGTCTTCATAAAAACAGTGATTATGAATAATTTTGAACCTCCTAATTTGTGGAAGAGACACGGAGTTCTTCTTGGAATCCGCGTCAGGAGGACAAATAAGGAAATTTCAGACTTTCTCAGCGTCAACAGGGGAATGGTGGAAAACGTCAGAAAGGAAAACACATGATCGACGATCTGATGCCTTCAGAACGCCTGAGTTCGTCGTTGAAGTTCAGGATATCATCAATAATGAACCTGGCAAGTCGATGCATGCCATTGCAAGGGAAAAAGGCGTGGATGAAAAGCACATTAGGCTGGTGGTACATGAAGGCATTTGCTACTTTTCATACAAGATGAGGAAAGGACAATTTCTGTCAAAGGCGATGCAAGAAAAGCGACTGAAACACGCAAAAAGCTGATCAACAAGTTGAAACACCCACTGGAGCCAGACATGCTGTAGTTTTTCTCCGACGAGAAAAACTTCTGTCCATACCAGAAGATCAACTCCCAGAACAACAGGTGGCTCGCTGTCTCTTCCAAAGACATGCCCAGAGTCATGCAGACAAAGTTTCCAGCGACAACATTGGTCTTAGGTGTCGTCAGCAGTCAAGGTGACGTCATGCCACCTCACTTCTTCCCTGAGGGCTTCAAGCTGAACACCGATGGCTACATCCACGTTCTGAGCGAGGTAGTAAAGCCCTGGATCGACCAGGTAGCTGCAGGTAGGCCGTACGTGTGGCAGCAAGACTCAGCGCCCTGCCGAAAGACCCAAGCCTGGCTGTCAGAGAACTTCGTCAACCACACTTCACCTGACATCTGGTCTCCCAGCTCGCCTGACTGCAACCCCCTCGACTTCTTTGTGTGGGGCTCAGTGGAACGAGACACCAACAGATCTAGCTGCAATACGAAAGACGATCTGAAGGCCGGGATCACAAGTGCCTTTAGGGGCCTAAATCGGGGGACAGTGACGAAGGCCTGTAGCCGGTTCCAAGGCCTCCTTGAGGCCGTCATCAAAGCCAATCGCGGGTTTATCGAGTGAGATCGTCGGAAGAACAAGTCATGAAGACAAACTGACCCAAGTTTGATAAATATATCTTAAAAAATAAAACTACTGTGTTACTTTTTCCTAGACAGTAATCTTGCGAACAAATATCATCCGCACCTTGTATATACTTGAGAGGCACTAACAGTGCAATGCACAAAAGTGGCCTATATGAAAACACATACAAACAAATTTGTATATCAATGATTATAAATTTTGATTTAAAAAACAATAATATAGTGTCTTATTGACACTAGTTTATATATTCAATAATTCAATTTAGTCTAATAATTTAGCACAGGTGTACGGTGTGTTTACAGAGATGTTGAAGCCGTGTTGGTCGGAACATTTGATATGTTCCCTGCGTAATAAATCTTTAACCTTTTTAATAACAACATACCGGAGACTGCCCTATATTATCTGATACAATACAATGCATTTTGAAGAGTTTAATTTAAATCTAAGTATTTTATCATAATTTTATGGAAGAAACTTTTGTTAAGAAATGCTCAAAATACTATCTTAATAATTGTGTATCGTATCACCACCAGGTCAGAAAGTTGATTAAATCAAACCCAGTACTTGACTGGTAATGTATTTTACGGATCCTAGAATGATGAAAGGCAAAATTGGCCTCAGTGTCATTTGAACTCAGATTGCTAAAGACCTATAAACAATTACAAATTATTTTGTTCAGCACTAACAATTCTGCCAATTCAGTACACCAGCTTGATAAAAAGTAGCGATATTACTCAATCCCTTTAAATTCTTGATTATTTTGAGAATTATTTGAAAAGCATGGGCAGTATCTTTTATTAGAAATATGTTGACGAAATGGTTAATCTCATTCGAATTTTCAAAATGTATTGAAATATAGTCACGAAATGGTTAAAACAGAAACTGACAGAAAATAACTTGAGTTTAAACAGTTATCTAAATACATTCCATGCCAGGCAATACTTTGCTTTAACATATTTGTATTTGAAAACATCAAACCCACATAGGCATTGACAATTTAGTGTAAGAAATAACCCCCCCCCCCCAAAAAAAAAAAATACGATCCCAAAATCATGATATCATCATCATCATCACCGTTTTACGTCCGTTCTTCCATGCTAGCATAGGGTTAGACGGGTTGTCCTGTTGTGGGCAGTGTATGGTCGGCTGACCATGCCTTGCTCATACAGGAACTGATTTTGGCTTGATGTCTACAGCTGGATGCCCTTCCTAACACTAACCTCATTTACAGTGAGTGGTGGGTGCTTTTTTCCGTGGCGCCTACATGTCCACTTTACAGTCTGGGCTGGGTGTTTTTTGCCGTGGCACCTCCACGACCACTTTTCAGGGGGATGATGTGGGGGCATATTGTCTATATGCTTCAGCTTGTACCCATGGGAGGTCGGGTACTCTGTATTACTGCATGACGCCAGAGGTCACGGTCGTGTATCATCGCCTTTGAGAGGTGTAATTGGGTAAGTTCGGCTTTTATCACCTCATCACAGGTCTTCTTGGGTCTCCCCACTCCGCGGTTTCCATTGACTTCTAGTGCTCTGCACCTTTTTATGCAGCTGTGACCCTTCATACGCATCACATGTCCATACCAACGCAACCGCCTCTCCTGCACACAGCATTTGATTACTCTTATGCTCAGTCTCTCTCTCAATTCATTTATGCTTTGCCATTCGCGTATATTACTATTACACATCCATCGGAGCATGCAGGCTTCGTTTCTTTCTAATCTACGTAAGTCTTCCACCTTCAGCGCCCAGGTCTCACTACCATGTAACATTGCGGTTCGTATACACGCATCATACAGTCTGACTTTCCTTTTGAGGGAGAAGCCTTTTGCAGCTAGCAGTGGCAGTAGTTCCCTAAAGTTCTTCCATCCCGTTCTTACCCTAGTTATTGTACTTTCTGAACACCCACCTCCGCTGCTAATTCGGTCAGCTAGGTATCAGAAGCTGTCTACTGTTTCTACAGAGCCCTCCCAGAGATTGGTGGTACTTGTTTCCTGTGGCTGTTTGTGCTTGCTGTCTCAGCACAGCTGCTACATGTGAAGCCTACATTCTTAATTAAGCATCCTGAGATCCCGCTACATCTCTTGTGTACCCATTGATTGCATTTGGGCCAGAGAATGGAGTTCCTACCTACTGAGCAAGGCTATTTCCCTGAGGGGATCTGGGTTCTGTTTTCTAGTCTACTTACAAGGACCTTAGTCTTTGTCAGGTTGACTTTGAGACCCTTTCTTTCTAGTCCCTGCTTCCAAGTTTGGAATTTCTTCTCTAGTTCTACCATAGATTCAGCTATATGTGCGAGCTCATCTGCATATAGGAGTTCCCATGGGCATCCGGTCTTAAACTCCTCCATTATTGCCTGCAGGACTATGATGAACAGGAGAGGGCTAAGAACAGAGCCCTGGTGGACACCAACCTGTACGCTAAATTCCTCGCTATACTCATTGCTAATCCTAACTTTGCTGACTGCTCCCCTATCCATGGCTTGTACAGCTTTCACAAGCCATTCATCTACTCCTAGTTTTCTAAGAGCCCACCAGATTATAGCATGTGGAACTCTGTCAAAGGCTTTCTCGAGATCGACGAATGCAGGTAGAGTGGCTTACTTTTAAATTATTTAGATTTTAAATAAATTTTTCAATAAAAGTAAAATTTGGAAAGATAGTTTTTTCTGAATGACTTGAAGTGTTTATGTTTGAAGTCTTTATTGTGTTAATTGCCTGATAGACAACACTATTAAACCTATTAATTATCTAATTATCAAGTATTTTAAGCATTGTGAAATTTTACAGCTATGAAACATAGTAGAAGACACACACACACACACACACACACACACACACACACACACACAAAAAAAAAATTAATTGAAGAAATAAAATAAACAAGAAAAATTGTTTCTGAAAACACAAAGAGCTACTTGAAAATAAACATTAATTGTTGTAGCGTGTTTTCTTTCTTTTCTTCACTTCTATCGTGTGTGTGTGTGTGTGTGTGTTTTTTTTTGTCTTTCTTAATGAGAATTGCAGTCCAAGAGAATTTTAAATGGTTTGAAGGGAATTTTTAAGCAATTACTTTTATTTTATTATGTTTTGTTTTGATATCATATCAATCTGCAGTGTTCTGTCGAAAAATCTTCCTTTCTCTTCTTACCATATCTCTTCAGCAAAAATAATTTAGCTTCTAGAATTCATTACAAACCTATTTTGGTTGATAATCTCAAGAGAAAAGAAGACAATAAATAAATAAATAAACAAATAAACAAATAAATAAATGAAGCAAATTAAATTTTGGTGGTGGTAGATCGATGTCTGAAGTGTTGCATTATTTATTTATATATATTTGTATAATATTATTTTTTTTATTTTTTGTCTTGAAGATAAGAATTTTGTCTTAGAGAAATTTGAAGTATGTTTGACAAAACTAGTAAGCAGGTTGAATATGAAATAGTGTCTATAGAATATATATGCAATTATATCTACAGCATATATACATACACACACTATATATATCATCATCATCATCATCGTTTTATGTCAGTTCTTTCACGCTAACATGGATGAGATGAGTTGTCCTGCTGTGGGCAGTAGCCGGTCGGCTGACCATGCCTTGCTCGTACAGGGACTGATTCTGGCTTGATTTCTAAAGCTGGATGCCCTTCCTAACACCAACCTCATTTAGGTGAGTGGTGGGTGCTTTTTTCTGTGGCGCCTACACGTCCACTTTACAGTGTGGGCTGGGTGCTTTTTTGCCATGGCACCTCCACGACCACTTTGCAGTGGGAGGGTGTGGGGGGCATATTGTCTATATGCTTCAGCTTTGGCTTGTACCCGTGGGGGGTCGGGTCTTCTATATTACTGCGTGATGCCAGAGGTCTTGGTCATGTGTCATCGCCTTTGAGAGGTGTAATTGCACACAGCATTTCATTCCTCTTATGCTCAGTCTCTCTCTCAATTCGTTTATGCTTTGCTGTTCATGTATATTACTATTACACATCCATCGGAGCATGCAGGCTTCATTTCTTTCTAATCTACGTAAGTCTTCCACCTTCAGTGCCCAGGTCTCACTACCATGTAACATTGCTGTTCGTATACACGCACCATACAGTCTGCCTTTCATTTTGAGGGAAAAGCCTTTTGCAGCTAGAATATATATATATTCATACATGATTGCACTAGATATACACCATATAAACTCTATACTAGATTTAGTCACCAGAGTTATTTCTATGTCTGCGTTTTTCATGCTAGCATTTTTTGAACTGGACATTATAAGGTATTTTTTTCTCATCAGATGCCCTAAGGACAAGCAGGTGTGTGCTGTACATTTCCTAAAAATGTTGATGTATATGCTATTAATCTTTATATGTACATGTAATAATTGTTTCTTATTTAGGCACAAGGCCAGCAATTTGAGGGTGGGTGGGGAGTCAATTGAATCAACCCCAGTGCGTGACTTACTTTATTTTATCGACCCTGAAAAGATGAAAGGCAAAGCAAACCTCGATGGGATTTGAAATCAGAATGTAAAGGGCCGTAATTCTATGCTACGAAGCAGGTTGTCTGACACTATCAATACTGCAAATCCCCCACCCTATAATAACTGTTTCTAGCATAGGCATAAGATCAGTAATCATTATCATTATTATTCTTTCATCCTTATGGGGTCGATAAAATAAAGTACCAGTAATGTACTGAGTAATTGCTGGCCTTGTGCCAAAAGTAGAAACAATTATTATTATCTTGTCCACTAGGGCCAAAAATATTAAGGACAATGCAAACAAAGAAGGAGAGTGGGTATTTACATAAAAGTAGTAAATAGAAAAAAAACCATAAAGTAACAAATTAAAAACATAATTCCCTAATATAGGGAGCATCGTCCAGGGGTGATTAAAAAGCCCCACAAATCTCAGATCATCCAGATCAGCAAGGTCACCATAGGCAAGTACCCCTCTCTCATCTAATCCTTCCAGCTTTCATTTACATGTCATTTTTGGTACATTCAACCACCTTTTAGTAAATACTCTGGGGAGGTGGAGGCAATTCCTCCTCCACCCTTACCTTCATTTTGAAGTGGATCTTGAAAAAGTCAATGAGAGCTTGGTTGAAGTGAATGTGTCTGTCTTTAGTTCTTTCAGTCTTGTCTGTCACATAACCTTTTTAATCATATTAAAATATTAAAACAGATTATACTTTGCCAGTACTTCCCAGCCAAAAGAAGGCAGTAGGACATGGTTTTAATTGAAGCACAAGGCCAGCAGTTTAGTAGGAGGTGAGTAGATTATATCAATCATACTACTTGACTGTTACTTTATTACTCCAGTAAGTAATGAATAATAAGTTCAGTTGCTTTCTGATATGAGAAAGTTAGACAAAGAAATGCAATACAGTAGAAAAACACCAATGGGAATGACATTTCTTATCAATAAACACCAGTGATATACTGAGGTCATTTGTGTTGATGACTTTGCCTTTCATTTTTTATGTTGATAAATGAAGTAACAATCCAGTACAGGGTTGATTCTTTCTCTAGAAGAAATCAGCTATGTCACGAACTGGAGAGGAATGAGCTCCACCAGATCTTAATTGCTCAATGTTAGATCGGTAGCCCTATAGTACCATCAAGAATTAAGGAGCTTTACCTTTATTTATGGGGGTGAGGGATCTTTCATTGGTTTTCATGAGGAGCATTCAGCTGTTCTATCAACTGATTGCCCAGCACCTGAATCCACATGTAAGTTGGAGAGTATTCCACAGACAGATGTATCTTTAACCCTTTACCATTTAAACCAGATGTATCCGACCAGAATTCTCTCACCTCTTTCTGTTCATTTCCTAAAAATGTTGATGTATATGCTATTAATCTTTATATGTACATGTAATAATTGTTTCTTATTTAGGCACAAGGCCAGCAATTTGAGGGTGGGTGGGGAGTCAATGGCCACTCATACTGATGTTAAGTTATTGTTCTCAAAATAAATAATATCAAAATCTCAGATTCGATATTATAAATAATATCAAAATCACATAGATTCGATATTATGCGAAATATTATGTGAGATAAAAATACAATAGTAAATATAGAGTAATGTGAATGCTAAAGGGTTAATGTACTTCACAAGTCAAACCAACATGATATATTATGTGATAAGGCTATACTTTTGAATTACTGATATAATCTATCATGCAATATAAAGTGGCTGAGTATTTCACAGAAAGGTATACTTTTAATGTAATTCTCAATCTGAATAAACATGATCCCAAATGTGGTAAGGCTGAAACTTTGAATTACAGGTACAATCTGTTCAATGGGTTTCCACTCAGTTTCCATCTATGAAGTTTCACTTACAAGGCTTGGGTGAATATGAGGCTAAAGTAAAGATTTTGTTGAAAATACCACACAGTGGGATTTGAATCCACAGCCTCATGATTGTGAAGCAATTTTTTTAACCACTCAGACATGTCATCATCAACTGTGTAAATCAACTATAAGTACCCAGTGGTTTAGTGATGATGTTTAATCTATTAGCTGTAGAAAGCTTGCCAGGACTGCTTCAGCTCTGTCATAGACATGACAACCATTTTTGTGAACATGGTAGAACATGAGACCATACGTAAGCAAGATGCAGACACTCAAGCCTGTTGCCAGGGAGGTGAGTAGCCCCATTTTAGTATTGATTTGGTCTATGTAAATATGTCCATCCCCTGCTAACAGTGAAAGTGAAGGTTAAAAGATTATAATGATCCTTTCCTGTATAAATCTGTTGCTCTGTGCCATCTTAAAACAAACCAACTACACAATAGAACTCCAGTTGATTCTTTGGTTGTTTTTTAAGAAAACCAAGAAAATATGAGGATTTCCATTATTTCTTTGGTTTTACTTGTTTGTGGAAAAAACAAATGACAGAGACAAGATCCAGTGAAATAATGTTAAAGAAGCTTGCTTGTTTTCAACAAATCTTTCCAAGAGTGAAAGCAGAAAAAGTAGTAGTAGTAGTAGTGGAAGCAGTGGTGGTAGTAGTGGCAGCAGTGGTAGTAGTAGTATTGGCAGTAGTAGTAGTAGTAACAGCAGCAGTAGTAGTAATAGTAACATCAGCAGTAGTAGTAATAGTAACATCAGCAGTAGTAGTAATAGTAACAGCAGCAGTAGTAGTTAAAGATGATGTAGAAGAATTAACAGAAGAAATAGAATCCAAATATTAAGACGACTATAAAGGAAAAGCACGCTAGCATCAAATGACATGGTTTGGATGACAACATATAAGGATGGGAAGTAATCACAGATTGAGCTTGGAGACAAACAAAATAACACACATACAATCCCAACATAATACACAAATGTGTGCTGCACACACATACAAGCATACACACATGTGCACATGCACATACACATGCACAAATACATACATATGCCCACACACACATGAATGCACACTTACAAGCAAATAAAGGCACATGCATAAATATATACACATGTGCCCACACATAAACATACCAGTATCCACAAACACATACACAATACAATTCTTGAAAGGAACACTGAATGCTTCTTAGTTAAAGCACCATAACAACAGGCCTTCAGAAGGAATCAGATAATAAGGAGAAGACAGATCAAAAGATAGTAATTGGTAAATATGGTGATGATGATGATGGAGATGAAATGATTAATCATCTGGTTAATTATGGAATAATAAAATAAACCTAAGTCTACTTCCAGGATTTGACCCATTACTCCTGATGGAGTCATAAGGGCGCTGTAATGACATATGGCATTTCTTGGGTATTTCAAACTAGGCAGAGTCCACCCTCTCCCTGTTTGAACACAATTGATTTCTTGATTTTTTCCGGAGTAAGAAATAAAGAAGTGAGAAAGAGATATAAATGATGAATTGACCTCAGTACTTGACTGGTACATATTTTATTGACCTCAAAATTATGAAAGGTAAAGTTGATCTTGGCTAGATTTGAGCTCAGAGAGAAGAGAGCTGGAATAAGTACCATTTTATACGATGGTCTAACAACGCTGCGAGTCCACCACCTCAACTCTACTTCATATTCAGATAAATGTATTCAACCAAATTTGAATACATTTCCATATTACTTCCTTGTATTTCACTATTAGCAGGAGTACATGGTTCTGGCATGATGGGGTTTGTCCATAGGCATTCGATAGTTTGCAGTTAGGGTATTGGTTTTATGATCATAAGATCATGGGTTCAGTTCCTAGACCAAGCAGTGTCCTTGTGTAAGGTCCTTAGTTTTATGTGACTTCTGTCCACTCAGTTGATAAAGATTAGTACCAGCTGCTGCAGCAAGAGCTAAGGGCTGTTCTTGTGATTGACTGGAATCCTGCACAGGAAGAGAAGAGTCTTGTACTTTTGGCTACTAAACATTTCACGTGCCTGGAATAAAATCTAGACTGATGAACCTCTATTTGCTTTAGCTGCTGCCATTCATATTGTCATTTAAAGAACTATAACCCTAGCTATTGAGTGTCACATTTACTCTACCAACTAGGTTATCTGTTAATTAAGGAATTTCCACTGTGCATGGATTGCATGCACTCTAAGTGACATGTTAAACTGCAACCATTTCTGTTGTTCTTGAAGGATGAAAGGCTGTTTCATTCCTTGCCACCCAACAAAGTGATTAAAAATGTTGACAATAAAAATGTAATACCAATTATTTGTCCAAATATAATTGTTTCTTCTATA
Organism: Eledone cirrhosa; assembly: GCA_964016885.1. Lineage (NCBI taxonomy): Eukaryota > Metazoa > Mollusca > Cephalopoda > Octopoda > Eledonidae > Eledone > Eledone cirrhosa. The sequence continues at coordinate 254,618,460 of OZ024743.1, read as the reverse complement.
TAGGCTCAAGGCCAGTAATTTTTGGGAGGGGAAAGTTGATTAAATCAACCCCAGTACATTATTTGTGCTTTATGTTTTCGACCCCATAAAGATGAGAGGCAAAGGTAACTGCGGCGAGAACGTAAAGGGCCGTAACTCTATGCTGTCTGATGCTCTACCGATTCTGCTAATCCGATTTATCCAAATATAATGATCTAAAAGCAGAGATAAACAAAATGCAGGGACTGAAAATAGAAAAATAACACCTATAATAATTGTTTCTACTTTTGGCACAAGGCCAGCAATTACTCAGTACATTACTGGTATTTTATCGACCCCGTAAGGATGAAAGTCAAAGTTAACCTTGGCGGGATTTGAACTCAGACCATAAAGAGCCGTAACTCTTTTCTGCAAAGTATGGCGTCCGACCCTCCTATAATAATGATTTCTAATTTAGGCAATTGTCAAAATTTGCAGTAAACTAAAGTGAAGATTTTAATACTTAACAGGATGCAATCCTAGTGCTGTTTTGTATTTTTCAAGAATATTTTGCTAAAGTGGCTTCCTGCAGTATAAGACATTAAGATTTATGACACTAATCCTATTCTTCTTTGCTCTCTTATTTCTGAGAGGGTCATACTGGCAGAGTCCTCAGACACACCTTCCAGTGGGTACTGTCAGAAACAACCATCTTCAACTGAGCTTTTGGATGTTATCCAACCATCTTGCTCATGGTATACTTCTGGTTCTCCTGCTTATTGGCTTTGTCTCTAAAATCTATCCAGTGGCTATTTCTTTAGACGTTCTACAGAATCGGAGTGGTGATATCCAAGTGAGGAGAAGACATGGCTCTGCCTAGATTGACTCCATGATCTCCAAGCTACACACTCTATTGAGTAATTTTATTCTAAAGAACCTTCAAGGGAACCCCATTTCAACTATTTGTATTCACAATTGTGTTGTGTTAGTCATTGACCACAGCAATACCATTATCATACCCTTAACACTGCCACAACTTCCAGCACCACACATCAGCATTACCATCATCACCACCACCAAAACATCATTCCCTCAAGAATGGAATGGAAGGCACTCCTTTGGGTAGGATAATGAGTGTTCCAGTTGATGCGATCACTGGAACAGCCTGCTCGTGAAATTAACATGCACGTGGCTGAGCATTCCACAAACTCGCGTACCCTTAACGTAGTTCTAAAGGAGATTTGGTGTGACACGAATGTGAAAAGCCTGGCCCTTCGAATTACAGGTACAACTCATTTTTGTCAGCTGAGTGAACTGGAGCAACATGAAATAAAGTGTCTTGCTCAAGGGCACAGTGTGCTAACAGGAATCAAATTTACAACCTTATCATTGTGATCTGAATTCCCTAACCATAAAGTCATGCACCTTCACAAGAATACTACCACCACAACAATATCACCAAAACAGCAGCAACATAAATATCATCAAAAACACCATCATTACAAGATTATTACCACCAACACAGCCCAGCAACCCACCAACACCACTATCACACCATGACCACATCATAATCACACCAACACATCACCATCACCACCACAAACCCACCAGGACCCCCAAAACAACTCCGTCACCACCAGAGCAACACCACCACAACCCTACCACCACCATCACATCCCCACAAACACAACCACTGCCACAACATCACCACCCCTACAGCTCAAACCACATTTCCACCACCATAAATCAGAAAACTAAACAGAAATTATGTAGTAGTCAGTGAAGTTTGGAGACTTCAGTTATTGTCTGAAGAAGTGAGAAACAATCATATTTGAGAAAGACAGACACAATAGAATTGGGTGATAAATCAAAGCTACAAACAGAACAACTTGTAGAACTTGTATACATCATAACAAGGAGGTTGTAATGCTTCTAATACATAACATATATATATCAATATATTACATAACATACCTAACACACACATACACCACACACATAATATACATATTTCACATACTAACATACATACCTACCTGAATATATAGCTACCTGCATACGTACATACATACATACATACATACATACATACATTATTATCATCATTTTAAATCTGCTTTCCCTGCCAGCATGGTTTGGATGTGTTGTCACTGTCTATGATTAGAAGGACTGGAGATACCTAATCTTGCATATGTGTTCAATTTTTTGCAAATTTTCTATAGCTGGAGGCCCTCCCTAATACCAACCGCTATATGGACAATACTGGGGGCATTATATTTTCCGGTGGATTGGCAGTATCGGTAGAGGGTCGGACGCCATGCTTTCCAGCATAGTTACGTCCCTTTACGATCTGAGTTCAAATCCCGCCGAGGTTGACTTTGCCTTTCATCCTTACGGGGTCGATAAAATAAAGTACCAGTAATGCACTGGGTAATTGCTGGCCTTGTGCCTAAAGTAGAAACAATTATATTTTCACAACAGCAATACCATATTACAAAGTGTACTTGGTGCATTTTATCATGGCACCAACAATACTACTTTTCTGTGTTTGCTGGATGCATTTTATTTTGTTACTAGTACTATAGTTGTTTTATGCTCTCCAGACTGAAGAAGGCTCCCTACCCTATATTCTCTATGCATATATATACATACCGCCTGTTATGTATTCTTGTGATTCGTGCTGGGATAATAAACAACTCACTGAAGGCATTGGCATGATTCTACGTGTTTATTTACTTGGCATGTTTTTAGCGAAGTGATACATACTGTGCGTATCTGCCTTAGACACAGTTCCTACTGTTTACTAGATGCGCTTAACAAAATAGTACTAATAGTGGGGATGTATTCATTGTTATGTATATCGACGCATACACATAGGTATGAATGTGTAACATCCCTTCTTCTTGAAAAAAAGGATCTTTTGGCAATGAAAAAATAAAGTAGAAGTAATCTCCTTTACACTAATGGATTGTCAGCGCAAGGGTGGCAATCCTGCAGCAGAAACCGTGAGATTATTCTGCCCACACACGTGGTTTTCTGCTTCCTAATCTAGCAGAAATAGTTGTTTTTTTGTTTTTTTCTTTTAACGGTATCGAATCGGTGGTAAAATGTTCGGTCTCCATCTGGTGGATCTTGTGCTCTGCACTGGTGTCTGAGGTGCGTTGTTGGGTTGCTGATAGGTGGTTGGTGCCTGTTGGGTGATGATTCTGTGGAAGCACGGATTCTGTGTGTGTCGTCATCTGCTGTGGGTGTTGCACATGTTATCCTCGATAGCTTTGGTGTTGGGCGGATGTGGGCCCTGTTACGTCTCAGCTGCCTATCAGATTCAGTTTCTATAATATATGATCTTGGAGTTTCGGCTCTACTGACAACTTGTGCTGGGATCCATGTTTTGGTTGTAGGATCTTGAGTATGCACATGCTGTCCTCCAAGTATCTCAGGTAAGTATTGTGCATGTTTGTTGTAATATTTCTGTGCTTGTTCTTGAGTGGCTGCTAGCTTTGCCCTTGTCTCTTCCTGGTCAATAGGAGGTTGGATCTTAGTTGGCAGGGTGGTTTTGTATTTCCTGCCATTCCGCATTTCTGCTGGGGATTTCATGTCAGTCCTCAGTGGTGTCGCTCGTAGGGACAGAAGTGCCAGGTGTGGGTCTTCCTTAGTTTCTCGGCATTTTACTAGTGTTCTCTTGACTGTCTGCACCTGTCTTTCTATGAATCCATGACCTTTGGGGTAGTGTGGAGATGAGGTTATAATGTTGAACCCATAATCATCGGCTAGCTTTTTGAATTCCTGAGATGTGAAGTGGGTTCCATTGTCACATATGATCTGCTCTGGTATTCCTTGCTCTGCTAGGAGTCCTCGAGCCACTGTAGTTATTGTTTTGGCCCTCAGGTCTTTCACTTTTCTCACAAATGGGAATTTGTAGTAGTAGCAGACCATAATCAAGTACCATTCTTGGTTCTCTGTGAACAGATCTACTCCAATAGTTTGCCATGGTCTTCTTGGAATGTCACTGGATATCATTTCCTCCTTTTGTTGTGAGTTTCTGTACTTTTAACAGATGTGGCATGTAGAAACCATCTTTTCTATGTCTTTGTACATGCCTATCCAATATACAGCTGACTTGGCTCAGAGTTTGCATTTTTCCATTCCCAGATGTCCTTGGTATATTCACGAATGAGGGGCTGCACCTGATGTCTCTTCTCTGGCCACCCCTGAATCACCATCTGAGTAAGGAGCTGGAGTTCTTCATCTTTGCTGGTCTCCTCTTTGATTTGTTCGAGCTTTGTGTTTGTCACATTTACAATGTGGTGGACCTTTACACTTAGACCTTCCATTTCCTGTTTATCATGTGAGGATAGTCTGGAAAGAGCATCCACCAATATCAGGTCCTTTCCTGGCTTGTACCTGATATTGTAGTCATATTTTTGGAGCCTCAACAGTAACCTTTGCAGTCTGGCTGGTGCTTTTGTGAGTTTATTTTTGTATATTTGTTCTAGCGGGCGATGGTCTGACTCAATATTGAAATATCTGCCATACAGGTATGTGTGAAACTTTTCACAGCCATATACTACTGCCAGGAGTTCCCTTTCAATGTTTGCATACCTTGTCTCTGTGGGTGAGAGAGCTTTCGAGGCATATGCAATAGGTTTATCTTCTTGTATCAATGCTGTGCCAACTCCTCTCATAGAAGCATCAACTTGGAGTGTTACTGGTTTGCATCTATCATAGTATTGCAGAGTTGTCTCCTTACTGATGAGCTTTTTGATTGCATTGAAATCCTGTGTGTGCAAAGCACACCAATCAAACTCTATGTCATCTTTCATTAGCTCTCGGAGGTTTGCAGTGTGATCGGCCAGCTTAGGTATGAAGGCTCCCATATAGTGGATGAGTCCCAGGAAGCTTCCGAGTTCCTTCTTATCTTTGGGTTCTCTGATGTCACTGATGGCTTCCACTTTAGTGGGGTCTGGTTTCACTCCCTCTGCAGAGTATATCATTCCAAAAAATGTGCACTCTTTTGCTTTGATCACACACTTGTCTACATTGAGTTTGATACCTGCTTGTCGGGTTTTCTCCATAGCTTCATGTAAATTGAAGTCATGTGTGATCTCATCCTTGCCATGCACTTGGATATCACCTGCTATCCCAATTGCTCCCTTGCAGCCTTGGTAGGCCTCATCTATTTGGTGCTGGAAAACATCTTGGCTCACCTTCAATCCAAATGGGAGTCGGTTGAATCGGTATCTGCCAAATGGTGTGTTGAAAGTAGTTAGCATCGATGATTCTTTGTCTATCTTTACATTCCAGTACCCATTACTGGCATCCAGTTTGCTGAATATCTTGGATCCAGCTAATGATGGTGTGATTTCTTCAAGGGTTGGAATTGGGTAGTAATCTCGTTTTAATGCCATGTTCAGATCTCTTGGGTCGAGGCATATTCGTAAGGTACCATTGGCTTTTTCTTTGATTACAATTGAATTCACCCAGTCAGTTGGTCGTGTCACTTTGGTGATTATTTCCTTCTTCTCCATTCTGTCTAACTCTGCCTTCAGCTTCTCTTTTAATTCCAGTGGAACGCGGCGAGGTGGGTGAACAATTGGTTTGGCATTGGGGTCGACTGTTATATGGTATCGACATTTCTCAAAACACCCGACTGTATCGTCAAAGCATTCTGGGTACATGCTTATCAGTTCTTCTTTATTTGAGATTGGTGGTCGGTCTTCGATAGGCATATCTCTGTCAATCCTGCTTGGAGCTGCCTTCACTTCCCCGTTGATTGACACAATATTAAGCCTTTGACAGGTATTAAGTCCAAGAATTGCAGGTTCTTCTGTTCTTGTGACATAAAAAGAACACTTGATTATTTTTCCTTTGTGTGTCTCTGTAATGGTTGTTTTGCCCAGTTGTGGAATCCTGGTACCTCCGTATGCAATGAGGATTACATCACTTGGTGTGAGGATTCCTTCTTTGACTTTATCCTCTTGTGTCATGTGTTCTGGGAATATCTTTTTGTAGAGGTTGACAGGCAAGATATCACTCTGGGCTTTAGCTTTAAGTCAATGTTTATTCGTTTCTTGCCTGACGTCTTTTGGATTTGTATTGTTGTGTATGCTTCATTTTTTTTTTTGGTTGTCATTTCCCATCTCATGTACATTTATTGTGCCGACTGCCAAGAATTCCTCCTCTGAGGTGTTTTCTTCCTGTTGTTGGGCATGTATGTCTCTTTGTCTTCTCTTTCCGCTCCTCTTTGGAAACTGGGGCTTGTATTTGTGAGATTTTGTTAGTCTACACATTTTTTCCCAGTGGTTGGGCTTTCCACATGCTTTGCAGTGTGTACCGAATGCAGGACATTTCGTCCGGTCATTGAACTCATGCTCTGTACCGCTGTACTGGCATGTTCTCTGTTTGTGGGTATGTTTCGTTCTATGTCTGGATACAATATCTACACTGCTGCCTATTGTGTTTGTTTGTAAAGTAAGTGAGGCCATTTGTTTGGTAGTGGCTTTGAATGCTCTTGCAGTGTCTACTGCTTCTATCAACTGGAGAGCGTCCTTACCTATGAGGGATTTCTGGACTTCTTTGTGAGCACACCCCCATATGAGTTGATCAACAATCCTTTCGTCCTTGTCTTTGAATCTGCATTTCTCGGCAACATTCTTTAGTCTGGACAGGAAGTTGTCAATTGTTTCTTGTGGGTCTTGTGTCAGGCCCTGGAATTCGTACCTATGAATTCTATGGTTTGATCTGGGTCCTAGGTGCCTTTCAAATTTCTCTAAAAGTGTGTCTGGATTATTGCAATCCGATTCTGACATGTCCCAACTATTGAATAGGTCTAGGCTCTTCTCTCCCGTCCATAAAAGGATGTAGCTTACCATTTCATCGGCAGTTGTACCTTTCAGGAAGCTTTTGAAAGCCAATTGAGTTTTCTGTTTGAATTTCTTGAACGCTTCCACGATATCATCGGCGTCCCAGTTCATGGTCGGATGTAGATTCATCTGTATGGCGACGGGGGCCGCCATTTTGGATTCTCGTGTGTGTGTACGGAGACGAAGTGATTTTCAGTTTGTTAAATTTCAGGTTTGTTGTGTTCCTGTTTTGTTGTAAAGGCATGGTTTTCGATTAAGTATTTATCGCTGCCACCATGTTATGTATTCTTGTGGTTCGTGCTGGGATAAGAAACAACTCACTGAAGGCGTTGGCATGATTCTACGCGTTTATTTACTTGGCATGTTTTTAGCGGAGTGATACATACTGTGCGTATCTGCCTTAGACACAGTTCCTACTGTTTACTAGATGCGCTTAACAAAATAGTACTAATAGTGGGGATGTATTCATTATTATGTATATCTACGCATACACATAGGTATGAACGTGTAACACCACCCTCATTTATATTAATAAATGTTCCAGCTGTTCAAACAACAAAAGAGCCTGCTCCTGAAATTAACCCACGAATGGTTGAGTATTCCACAGATTAATGCACATTCTTGGAGAGATTCAGTTTCACACAGGGACAAGGCTGGCGCTTTTACTTACAGGTACAACACAAACTTGAGAGCTGACTAGACTGGAACAATGTGAAATAAAGTGCCTTGCTGAAAGTCACAATGTGCCACCAGGAGTCAAATTCATGACCCTCTATTCCACCTGCCTTCACACATAATATTTCAAATATATGTTACTATTTCAAACTCTTAAATTCCCGCTCCTTAATATCTTCTTCCCCTCCACCACACTCTACAACATGCGGTCAAATCACCACCACCACCCCTCTCTCTCTATACCCAACCCAGATACATATATAAGACAAAGTAATTCACTTTCGCCAAACTTGTGGCTGTAACTTCATTCATTCATGATTATAATGTAATGTACTCATTTTTCCACCTCTTCTAACATACGCCTAACTCCATAGTAAGTCCTTCGAACAGCATTTTTAGTCCTTCCAATAGCATTTTTTTCTATCCTCTTTCCATTCCCCATGTATTTTCCAAAACAAATCTCTTGTATTTCTGTCATGCTCGTAACAATACGGAAGTTTTTGACGTATATTTACTAAACAAATCTTGTATTTTTTGTTCGTTAATACGGGGTTCTCACTTAAACCTATCTTCCTTTATACAAATATTTTAAATATATTTGTTACTTCAAACTCTTAACAATATTTCAAATATATGTTACTATTTCAAACTCTTAAATTCCCGCTCCTTAATATCTTCTTCCCCTCCACCACACTCTACAACATGCGGTCAAATCACCACCACTACCACCACCCACCCCTCTCTCTCTCTACCCAACCCAGATACATATATAAGACAAAGTAATTCACTTTCGCCAAACTTGTGGCTGTAACTTCATTCATTCATGATTATAATGTAATTTACTCATTTTTCCACCTCTTCTAACATACGCCTAACTCCAGAGTCAGTCCTTCCAACAGCATTTTTAGTCCTTCCAATAGCATCTTTTTCTATCCTCTTTCCATTCCCCATGTATTTTCAAAAACAAATCTCTTGTATTTCTGTCATGCTCGTAAACATACGGAAGTTTTTGACGTATATTTACTAAACAAATCTTGTATTTTTTGTTCGTTAATACGGGGTTCTCATATACAAATATTTTAAATATATTTCATACTTCAAACTCTTAACAATATTTCCAATATATGTTACTATTTCAAACTCTTAAATTCCCGCTCCTTAATATCTACTTCCCCTCCACCACACTCTACAACATGCTGTCAAATCACCACCACCACCCACACCTCTCTCTCTCTACCCAACCCAGATACATATATAAGACAAAGTAATTCACTTTCGCCAAACTTGTGGCTGTAACTTCATTCATTCATGATTATAATGTAATGTACTCATTTTTCCACCTCTTCTAACATACGCCTAACTCCATAGTCAGTCCTTCCAACAGCCTTTTTAGTCCTTCCAATAGCATTTTTTTCTAACCTCTTTCCATTCCCCATGTATTTTCCAAAACAAATCTCTTGTATTTCTGTCATGGTCGTAAAAAGACGGAAGTATTTGACGTATATTTACTAAACAAATCTTGTATTTTTTGTTCGTTAATACGGGGGTTCTTTCTCACTTAAACCTATCTTCTCATATACAAATATTTTAAATATATTTCTCACTTCAAACACTTAACAATATTTCAAATATATGTTACTATTTCAAACTCTTAAATTCCCGCTCCTTAATATCTTCTTCCCCTCCACCACACTCTACAACATGCGGTCAAATCACCACCACCACCCACCCAATCTTGTATTTTTTATTCGTTAATACGGGGTTCTCACTTAAACCTATCTTCTCGCTAACAACTCGACACTCCTCCCTCCCGCCCCCATTATTATTACGTGGACCAATCATAAGCCAGAGGCCTATACTATCGCTTACCTGGTCGCCTTCGATATGTAGGATGGAAGGACTACGGAGTTCCAGAGAGTTGAAGAGAGAAAAATCTGGACGCTCAGCGACAATGCCAAAGTTATAGACAATCACACCTCGAGGACGAAAATGCGAGCATGCCTCTTTGTTTCGGCCGCGGATGGCTAACATAACCCCATCTCCCCCCGCTTCCCACCTTCCCAACCCCCCAAACGCAATCCAAAACTTCAGATTTGGTACCTTGAATGTAGGCACCTTAAAGGGTCGCTCTAACGAGGTTGTAGAAATGCTTGAACGTAAGGAGGTCGATGTTTGTTGTATTCAAGAGACCAGGTGGAGGGGTGGATCTGCTAGATACATTGTGGGTAGAAAACGATGCTATAAGCTTTTCTGGGTGGGAAACGACAATGGGCTGGGTGGAGTAGGAATCATGGTAGCAGAAAAGTGGGCAGATAAGATAATAGACGTAAATAGAGTGAACGACAGAATAATTAAAATAAGACTTGTCCTCAATAGAACTACGGTGACAGTAATATCCGCGTACGCACCCCAATCCGGACTGCCCAGCACTATAAAAGACAGATTCTATGAGACACTGATGCTCACTACCTCCCAAATAACCGACAGTGACTATATAATTATTGCAGGCGACCTAAACGGTCACGTTGGACAACATTGTGACGGCTACGACGAAATCCATGGAGGCTATGGATTTGGTACTAGAAATGAGGAAGGCTCCAGAATCCTGGAATTTTGTGATGCAAATAACCTAACTATCTGTAACACTAACTTCAAAAAACGTGACAATCACCTGATCACCTATAGATCCGGGGAACACACAAGCCAGGTAGATTATATCCTTACCAGAAGACGTGACAGAGTGTCTGTTGTAAACACTAAATCCCTCCCCCATGAAGAATGCACCTCCCAACATAGACTTATAATTAGCGACCTCACAGTGAGGACGAGACGTACTCGACAGCAGAAGAGGACTATCCTCAGGAGAAAAATATGGAAGCTAAAGGACCCCACAGCCAGAAATAAATTTCAAAGCATATTACTTGATGCTTTCGACAGTAAGGAAGAACATTTAGAGTTGGACAATATAGAGGGACAGTGGGAATTTCTGAAAGCAAACCTGCTGATGGCGACAGACGAAGTCTGTGGCTGGAGCAGGCCTGTAGGCAGGAGGAGAGTAACATGGTGGTGGAACAGTAAGGTGGAGGGGTCAATTAAGGCCAAAAAGCAGGCTTGGAAAGTATGGCGGGATGGGGGAAGTAGAGAAGACTAGTGGCCAGGAGGGAAGCTAGGAGACAAGTGTACTTAGCAAGAAGGGAAGCTGAGGAAAGAAAGTTCAAGCATGTTCTACAACGCGAGGACCAAAAACGTGAGGTGTTCAGGATTGCTAGGCAATGCGTCAAGGAAAACCGTGATATTGTCGGGGAGAAGTGTGTACTTAACGATGATGGCATACTTGCCATCACCGACGCTGATAAGAGGGTAGCTTGGAAGTGTCACTATGAAAGGCTACTAAATGAGGAGAATAAATGGGAGAAAGACAGTCTCCCCCATATCGACCCAATAGAGGGACCAGCAGTGTTAGTCGAGGGGAGTATAATAAATAAGGCAATCAAGGATATGAAGACGGGTAAGGCGTCTGGGCCTTAGGAAATAGTTGCTGAGATGCTGAAGGCATCTGGCACGGTGGGACACACCATGGTCACCCGCATAGTTAACCAAGTCGTACAGAATGGGGTTGTTCCGAAGGACTGGCATATCAGCATCATCGTTAACTGTTATAAGGGTAAAGGAGACGCCCTAGATAGGAGTAACTATAGAGGCATTAAATTAATTGACCAGGTCATGAAGGTCACGGAAAAAGTAATAGCACAACTAATCAGAGAGAGAATTGATCTAGATGAAATGCAGTTCGGGTTTGTGTCAGGCAAAAGTACCACAGACGCTCTTTTCATTGTACGACAACTACAGGAGAAGTACCTAGCTAAAGGTAAACGCCTCTACTTAGCTTTTGTCGACTTGGAGAAAGCCTTCGACAGAGTCCCCCGCTCCATTATCTGGTGGGCTCTTATAAAACTAGGCGTTGACGAATGGCTTGTGAGAGCTATACAAGCCATGTATAAAGAAACAGTCAGCAAGGTTAGAATTAACAACGAATATAGTGAAGAGTTTAGCGTAAAAGTTGGCGTCCATCAGGGCTCTGTTCTCAGCCCCCTACTATTTATTATTGCCCTTCAGGCTATAACAGAGGAGTTCAAGACCGGTGCCCATGGGAACTCCTATACGCAGACGACCTGACACTCATAGCGGAATCAATGGCCGAGCTAGAGAAGAAATTCCAAACATGGAAGCACGGCCTAGAATCAAAAGGACTTAAAATTAACCTGGCTAAGACTAAAGTTCTAGTTTGTAGGAAAGAAAATAAGGTGGCGGTCCCTTCTGGGAAATGGTCGTGCTCGGTGTGTAGGAAAGGCGTAGGTAGAAACTCCATTTTATGTCCTAAATGCAAAGTATGGGTGCATAAAAGATGTAGTGGGATCACAGGTAAGCTAACTAAGAACATAGATTTTACATGTGGCCAGTGCTCTGGTGCAATAATTAGCAGCAAGTGCCCAAAAAATACTAGCTCTTTCAATTGCGCAGAGGGTTCTATAGAAATAGTGGACAGCTTCCGTTACCTGGGTGATAAAATCAGCAGTGGGGGAGGGTGTTCTGAAAGTACAGTAGCTAGAGTCAGAACTGGTTGGAAAAAGTTCAGAGAGCTTATACCACTATTAGCTGCTAAAGGGTTCTCCCTAAAAATGAAAGGCAGGTTGTACGATGCCTGCATACGAACAGCAATGTTGCATGGCAGTGAGACCTGGGCATTGTGTGCAGAGGATATACGCAGACTAGAGAGGAACGAAGCTTGCATGCTCCGCTGGATGTGTAACAGTAATATACGTGAACGGCAAAGCATAAACGAACTAAGGAAAAAATTAGAAATAAGAGGGATTAGATGTTGTTTACTCGAGAGAAGGCTACGTTGGTATGGACACGTGATGCGCATGAAAGTCGATAGCTGTATAACAAAGTGCAGGGCAATAAAGATAGACGGTAGCCACGGAATAGGCAGTCCTAGAAAAACCTGGGACGAGCTGATAAACTCCGACCTCACACACTTACACCTCTCCAAGACAATGTCACTGGACCGAGACCTTTGGCGGTACTCAGTAACAGAGAAGACCCGCCTTACCTAAATACATAGTAAAACCTACTACAGCCATTAGGCATCTCTAACAAAATACCCCCCGTCCCACCACCACCACACCACCCCGTTCTACGTAACTTTATGTTGGTGCCACACCATCCAGGCCGAAACAAATGAGATCGTGTAGGTGTCACGACAAAAAAACACACAGTCCACGCTGTAATGTGGCCGTGTAGGCAACACGGTAAAAACCTCCCAGACCCACACTGTAAATGTGGTTGGTGTTAGGAAGGGCATCCAACTGTAGAAAACCTGCCAGATTAGAAATATGCGAGCAAGACAATCACTCTTGCCTCAAGTGGGACTACCCCCGTCCAAACCCATGCAAGCGTGGAATACGGACGTTAAACGTTGATGATGATGATGATGATGATACCTATATATATACATATATATATATACATATGAAGCAGGCATGGTTTCAGTTTTATCTCTGTTTTCATCACTTCCAAGTTAAGAGCCAAAGCAACAAAACTGTGTTTTACAATTGTCATGTCAAATAAAACTTTATCAATCTAACTTTTACATTGACTTAATTTTAACAATACCGATCTTCACCAGTTTCTTTGAATCCTAGATGTAATCTCATTTTAATACTATATCTCTAAATAAGCATGGTGGATTGCCAGAATTACCAGAGCTTCAAACAAAATGCCATTGCAATATTTGTCCCAACTCTCTGCATACTGAATCCAAATCTTACCGCGGTCAACTTTACTTTTCATCCATCCTAGCTTGATAAAATAATGAGCCAGTCAAATACTGGGGTTGATGTAATCAACTTTGCCCTTACCCCAAATTTGCTGGCCTTGTGCATAAATTAGAAATTATATAATATCACTGAAACAATATTATGTTGTTGACTTATGGAATGTTTTATACTGAACAATTTTGGTAACATAGTGAATTGATTTTAAACATTTTTAGATTAAGAAACCAGCTGATACAATTTTGCTATCTAAAAAACTGATTGGTATGTTACGAAAGTTTAACAAACTTGTTAAAATTTTGCTAACTTAATGTAAAAGATTAAAAAATCTCGGTCATCTTACCAAACTAGTTGTTAAAATTATGCTTATTGAAAGACTTTAAAAATTTGCATCATTTTACCAAACTGATTGTTAAAATTATGTTAACTTAGCGAATGTGTTTTCAAAAATATTGGCACCTAAACAAACTAGTCGTTAAAAGTTTGGCCTGCAAGTAAACTGGTGATTACAATTTTTCAGGCAGCTCCCCATTAAGTCATCCACAGTGTTTTACTGGTACCAATTTTATTATATCCAGAAGAGTGAAAAGCAAAATCAAGGCATCATATAGTGACATTAGAAAATACAATCAAGATAATTATCAATCATTGTTTCTGTTACTGCCAATCAAGGTATCAGTATTAAGTTATCAAAGAAGAACATTTTTTCATTTTCTAATGACTTAATCAAGAATGAAAGACAAGGCCACAATTCCCTGTCCTGAGCCTCCAGGATTTTGGCAAAGAAAAACAGAAAGATTCTCAGAACAGAAACCAGGCTTGAATGCTTGCTACAGAATCTGGTCTTCTCAGTCAATATTACAGGAAACTGGAATAAGAACTGGTCTTTTTGAGTATCCTATGACAGCATGGAAAAAATGGATGTAAAAAGGTTGATGATGAAAGAACACAAAGTTACAAGAACAACAACACAAATAGGACTAGCTTTTGCTAAATTATATATGTGTATATATATATATATATATATATATATAGGAAAAAGTATGACCCCGACGGCAGAGCTCAAGCCGTTTCGAGGGGGTCATACTTTTTCCTATTTCTCACTCTACTACCCTAAGTATTGAGTATGCTGGTGCGTTATGGTTCATTTGGTTCCTTACCACAATTCCTTTTACCTGGGCGATAAAATCAGCAGTGGGGGAGGGTGCTCTGAAAGTACTGTAGCTAGAGTCAGAACTGGTTGGAAAAAGTTCAGAGAGCTTATACCACTATTAGCTGCTAAAGGGTTCTCCCTAAAAATGAAAGGCAGGTTGTACGATGCCTGCATACGAACAGCAATGTTGCATGGCAGTGAGACCTGGGCATTGTGTGCAGAGGATATACGCAGACTAGAGAGGAACGAAGCTTGCATGCTCCGCTGGATGTGTAACAGTAATATACGTGAACGGCAAAGCATAAACGAACTAAGGAAAAAATTAGAGATAAGAGGGATCAGATGTTGTTTACTCGAGAGAAGGCTACGTTGGTATGGACACGTGATGCGCATGAAAGTCGATAGCTGTATAACAAAGTGCAGGGCAATAAAGATAGACGGTAGTCACGGAATAGGCAGACCTAGAAAAACCTGGGACGAGCTGATAAACTCCGACATCACACACTTACACCTCTCCAAGACAATGTCACTGGACCGAGACCTTTGGCGGTACTCAGTAACAGAGAAGACCCGCCTTACCTAAATATATAGTAAAACCTACTCCAGCCAGTAGGCATCTCTAACAAAATACACCCCGTCCTCCCCCCACCCCACCCCCACCCCATCCACACCACCCCGTTCTATGTAAAGTTATGTTGGTGCCGCGCCATCCAGGCCGAAACAAATGAGATCGTGTAGGTGTCACGACAAAAAACACACAGTCCACGCTGTAATGTGGCCGTGTAGGCAACACGGTAAAAACCTCCCATACCCACACTGTAAATGTGGTTGGTGTTAGGAAGGGCATCCAACTGTAGAAAACCTGCCAGACAGTCCTATGCGAGCAAGACAATCACTCTTGCCTCAAGTGGGACTACCCCCGTCCAAACCCATGCAAGCGTGGAACACGGACGTTAAACGTTGATGATGATGATGATATATATATAAGCAGAAGGGATATTCAATTTGTTGGTAATCTAACAAATATAAATGTTTATAACTGTCAGAGCACTCTACAGTTTTTCTGGAGTATAATATACAATGATATTAAATAAATGGAAACTATATTTATAAAACCATATTTATTCTATTATATATATTTCAAGGGTACCAAAAACTTTGGTACGCTATCATTAGACAAAATACAAAGTGTGTTTTATAAATTTTGACATAACCAAGGAAATATACCTTAACACTTCAAGTTATCCTATAACCTAGTTTTATAAATATAGTTTCCATTTATTTAATATCATTGTATATATATGACAGTCGATCGACTTTTTGTCAAATCGGACCGAGGAAACAGTTTTTCCATTGGTCTTTCCAATTGCTAATACTAACTATCGGTCGCCACTCCAGGTAGAAGAAGCAGCATGAAATAAAGCGTCTTGCTCAAGGACATAATGCATCATCCAGTTCGGGATTTGAAAGCACGACCTGACGATTGCGAATACAATTCTCTAACCACTCATCCATGTGCCTATATATATATATATCATCATCTTCACCGTTTTACGTCAATTCTTCCATGTTAGCATGGGTTAGACGGGTTGTCCTGCTCTGGACAATATCAGGTAGGGTGACCGAGTCTTGCTCATACAGAACTGATTTTGGCTTGATTTTTACAGCTGGATGCCTTTCCTAACAACAACCTCATTTACAATGTATACTGGGTGCTTTTTTACTGTGACACCTACATGACCACTTTACAGTGTGGATTTGGTGCTTTTTTTGTTGTAACACCTACACAACCAATTAACAGTGGGAGGAGGTGGAGGGCATACTGTCTATATGCTTCAGCTTCGGCTTGTACCTGTGGGAAGTTGGATCTTCTCTATTATTGTGTAACACCATATTTCTCGGTCTTGTGTCATCGCCTGTATGTACATATGTATATATATGGATATATATACATACACATATATACATATATATTGTTATACTTGTGGAGGGTCATATTGTTGTAATAATATTGCCAGAAATAATAACAGAACACACTCACTGTTTGGTTTTCGCTTCTGTATCTTTTATATCTCCATAGTTAATTTAAATGGCAAACAGAAATAACAACACAATCAGTACAGTATATGGAAGGAATATATTAGGTTAATGCTTGAAATAGCAGGAAAATGGTCTTAACGTTTCGGACGCTAGTCCTTCATCAGAAGAAAGAATAAACAAAATTAGAAAGATTGAAGGGACGGGCGAGGCGGAATTTGAAAAAAAATGTTTTTAGAGAAAAATAACAGTTCCATTCATGTTGCCATCTCTTGGAAAGCTGTTGATGCTGGTGTTTTTTGTACGACATTTTTTTTAGAAAAGTGGATGATGGAGCATGTCTACCTGAAATGGAAAAAAAACAGTTTTGTATATAGGTGTGTGTGTGTGTGTGTTGTTATACGTCTGTACGAAACTAAGAGCATATGTGTGTGTATATTTAAGTAAAAGAGTGTGTGTGTCTGTCTGTAAGTATAAAGCTGTGAGCAAAAGTATGTTAATATAAGGGAATGCGTTTATGTGTATACAGAGCTGTCAAGGGAAAAGTAGAGGTGTGTGTGCATATTTAGTTGGTCTGTATCAGCTGTAAGAGTATATGTTTCTGACAATTAGGTGAGCCATAGGAATCTAGGGGTAAATGTACAAGCGCATGTGTAATAATAGACGGGGTGAACGTGATGGGGTAAAGGAGAGAGAAGAAAGCACAAAAGTATGTGTAATATTAAAGAAATTGGGGAGGGGAGTTGAGTCCATGAGGAAAACAGGACCCAAGGCAATAAATCAGACACTCTTCAGTCCTGGTGTGTGAGGCCTGTAAGTCGTGATGTAAAAGGACACCCAGGACTGAGACATGTAGAGAAGAGTGACCTGGGAACAGAAATGATGGGCAACAGAAGTATCCAATGTTCAGCAATACGGTCTGCCAACCAGCATCTCGTTTGTTCAATGTGTACGAACCTGCAAAGAGAATGCATGTGGTTGTTTTTGTGCAGGCACGAATGTGTGGTTAAGGATTTCACTGCACCGCTGCATGGTTTTGGGTTCACTTTCACTGTATGGCACCTTTGGCAAGTCTCTTCTATGACAGCTTCAGTTGAATAA
The DNA here is from genome assembly GCA_964016885.1 of Eledone cirrhosa. NCBI lineage: Eukaryota > Metazoa > Mollusca > Cephalopoda > Octopoda > Eledonidae > Eledone > Eledone cirrhosa. The sequence goes on along the minus strand of OZ024743.1, from coordinate 254,600,836 downwards.
TTCTTTGTAAGTGAGATTTGTATA
>OZ024743.1:254593312-254595812 GCA_964016885.1 Eledone cirrhosa | reverse complement strand
GAGAGTTTCCCCGGAGGGAAGAGAGTACGGGAGTTTCAGAGCATCCTCTTTTCCAAAGTGGATCAGTTCGAATTTGTCTTCGTTCAGTAACATGTTGTTCTTTTCTGCCCATTGGGTAACAGCCAGTAGGTCTGACTGAAGGCTTATCCGGTCATCCACGCCATTGATGACCTTTTGGAGCTTGGAATCATCAGCGAAAATTTTTATGTTGCTGTGTTTGATGATGTCAGTGATGTCATTAATATAGATGATGAAGAGAAGTGGGCCCAACACAGTGCCTTGTGGGACCCCACTACTGACTTTGGCTGGGCTTGATTTGACTCCCTCAACTACAACATGTTGGGTTCTGTTTGACAGGAAGCTCTTGATCCACTGCAGCAGCTTTCCAGTGACACCAATATTGGACAGCTTTCTCAGTAGAATGTTATGATCAACCCTGTCAAAGGCCTTGCTGAAATCAAGGTAGATAACATCAGTGTTGGAACCCTCTCCCAAGGCTCTCAAAATGTCATCAAAGTGATGCAGTAGCTGCGTCAGGCAATCCCTTCCATTACGGAATCCATGCTGGTTGGAGTTCAGCATATTGTTACTCTCAAGGAAGTGGGTCATTCGCGATCTCACCACTCGCTCAAATACCTTAATGATATGAGAGCTGAGTGAGATTGGACGGTAATTCACGGCAAGGGATTTGTTTCCCTTTTTGAAAACTGGGACAACAGACTGGGATAGAAGGTTTTCTGGCACATATCCAGCATCCAGTGAGTTCCGCCACAGATTGGCAAGAGGAGATGCAAGTTGGTGTTGACACGCCTTCAAGACACAAGCAGGGAACCTATCGGGACCTACTGCTGAATTATGCTTGATTTCCTTTATTGCCGCCAAGACATCAGGGGCGCCAAACGTTATGTCCGATAAGGTGTAATGGGGAGTAACATCGCCGATTCAGCCCAGATCGGCCATATCAGGATTGCTGAAAACAGAGCAGTATTGTTTCTGCAGTATCTCACCCATGGTTTTAGCATTGTCTTGAAGAGTGCCATTTTCATCAATTAGAGGGCCAACAGTAGAGCCAGTGATTTTGTGTTTTTTTGCAAATGAAAAGAACACTTTGGGATTGAGTTTGATCTTCTCAATGGCCCAGGCCTCTTCAGCTCTTCTCTGATTGTTGATGAGGGACATTATGTTGTTTTGGAGGTTATGTTTTTTAATCTCTAGTGATGAAATGGCAGTCAAGTTGATGTGTTGCTGCTGACAGTATTTCAGCTTGTTGATTTTTTTGTTCGTTCTCTTAATTTTTCTGATGAGCGTTTTTCTATTTCTAGGGATTCTGCTCTTAGATTTTTTTATAGTTCTTAATGGGGTGTGTTTAGCACATATGTTTGTAACAGTGTCCACAAATGTCTGCCAGGACTTTTTGATGTTAGTGGGTGTATGAGTGTGCGTGAAGGACCAGTCGACATGTGCAAGATCATGACTGATCGCTTCCCAGTTTGCATTGTGGAAATCCATAGCGTCAAACGGATGGACAGGAGAGATGACATTGGGTTTGTATATTGGACGGTGGAATCTCAGATCACAGAGAACCATGTCATGATCAGAGAGTAGAGTTTTCTCCACTGCAATATTGTGGATATTGTCAGTGTGATTGCTGAAAATTAAGTCTAGGACGTTTTTGTGGCACCTCGTTGGTTCGAGCACCAGTTGGGATAGGAAGAAATCATCCATGAAGTCAAGAAGCGATTCCACAGCTTCCCTGTCAGAGGTTGAGGCAGAAGAACCTGGTGGCAGGCTGTTTGTGGACCAGTCAACTCCGGGGAGGTTGAAGTCCCCCATCATTAAGATGTTGTCAGGGTGACACTCTTGGATGAAACACTTTATGCTGTTGAGGCATTCCTTGAAGCATGGTACAGGCGTTTGGGGTGGCCTATAGAGCCCAACTACTAATAGGTTGTTGGTTTGACTGAATACAGTGACTGCTTCACAGTATCCATTAGTGAATATGTTCATAGCCTCTGTTGAGAAAGAATTATGGACATAAATGGCAGTTCCGCCCTTTCTTCTGCCAGCGCGATCAGCACGGATGGCTTTGAAATTTTTCACTTTCACCTCGGCTTCCAAGTGGAGGTTACTGAGATGGGTTTCAGTGAGGACGAAGAAAGGGATGTGGTTTGGATGGACATCAATCCAGTCCTCCAGGAATTTGATCTTCCATTTTTGAGTATTGGTGGAAGGGCTGATGCCTTGGGCGTTAAGCAAAAATGTAGAGGCGAGAGTGGATGGTTTTAATTGTTTTGGTGTGTTGTTAATTTGTTTGTTTGTTAATGGCAGCAATGGGAGTTTGTGCAGTGGGGTGATAGTGGAGGGTGGTGCTGGGTGATAGCTCGAATGTTTTTTTCCAGTTCTTTTGCCAGATTCATTATGGCTAAAAAAGAGGAAGAAGTTTCCTGTTTAGAAGACTGTTGGTGACTGTGGTAGTGTTTATTTTTATGTAGGTTATGGT
>OZ024743.1:254568312-254588312 GCA_964016885.1 Eledone cirrhosa | reverse complement strand
AAGAGGTGAGATGGAAAGGTGCCTCTGCGAGACTAGTCGTAGGCAAACGTCTTAGCTATAAGCTATTCTGGGTAGGTAAGTATGATGGGTTAGGGGGAGTAGGTATTTTCCTGGCTGAGAAATGGATCAATAAGACAATAGAGGTAGTTGGAGTTAGTAATCGAATAATTAAGCTTAGATTAGTTGTAGTCAGGAGACTACTGATAATCATCTCGGCCTATGCTCCCCAAGCAGGCCTAAGCAAAGATGAGAAAGACTGCTTTTACGAGCAACTTTTACAAACAACCGCAATGACAGAGGACGGAGACATCGTTATGCTAGCAGGAGACTTCAATGGTCATGTTGGACAGCTCCAGGATGGCTACACTGGGGTACATGGTGGACACGGTTACGGCTCAAGAAATGAAGAAGGAGTGAGAATTTTGTGATGCAGGTACATTCACTATTTGCAACACAAACTTCCAGAAACCTGCCAATCACCTAATAACCTACAAATCTGGTGAGCACATAAGCCAGATTGACTTCTTACTAGTTAGGCAGTGGGACAGGCAGATAGTGTCTAATAGCAAGGCATACCCTGGGGAAGAATGTACCCCACAGCATAGGTTAGTCGTTAGTGATATCTCAGTAAGCAAGAGATGGAATGAGACATATAGGAAGGTGTGGAGAAGAAAGGTCTGGAAGCTAAAAGACCTTTCACTAAAATACAAATTTAGGAAAGCCCTTCAAGATGTATATGACGAAAAATAAGACGATTTAGAGACGTATTACATAGATAATAACTGGAATTTCCTACGTGACAACTTGCTGCAGGCTACTGACGAAACTTGTGGCTGGAGCAGAGCTCCAACCAGACAGAGAGTGACCTGGTGGTGGAACAGCACAGTAGATAAGGCCATTAGAGACAAAAAACTAGCATGGAAGACTTGGAAAAAGGGTGGGAGTAGGCAAGAATATACAGCCACTAAGAGAGAAGCTAGACGTCAGGTGTACTTAGCATGCAGGGAGGCGGAGAGTAGGAGGTTTGCCAATGTTCTGCGATGGGAAGATCAGAGGCGTGCGGTGTTCCACATTGCAAGGCTGTGTGTCAATGCAAATCAGGATGTTGTTGGCGATAAATGTGTCCGGGATGACGCCGGTGTACTTAGTGTCACGAATTTACTGTCAGAAATTACCCTTAGTAGATCTGACAGAGGGACCAGCTATTGAGATTGACGAATATAGATTCCAAGAGGCGATTAGGGAAATGAAAAATGGTAAGGCTGCTGGACCATCGGGAATAGTTGCTGAGATGCTGAAGGCATCACGGGACGTAGGCACTAAACTGGTTGCACGCATCATCAATCAGGCTATATATGGTGGTGTCATACCCAAAGACTGGTGCAGCAGTATTCTCATAAATTGCTACAAAGGTAAAGGGGATGCTCTGGAGAGGAGCAATTATAGGGGTATAAAACTGATAGATAAGGTTATGAAAGTGGCAGAAAGGATATTAGCACAACTAATTAGAGAAAGGGTCAAACTAGATGAGATGCAGTTTGGTTTTGTGCCTGGGAAGAGTTCAACAGATGCCCTCTTCTTGGTGAGACAATTGCAAGAGAGGTTCTTAGAGAAAAATAAGCCACTATACTTAGCCTTTTTTGACCTAGAGAAGGCCATTGATAGGGTACCCTGATCTGTCATCTGGTGGTCCCTAAGGAAGCTAGGTGTTGAGGAATGGCTTGTGAGGACAGTGCAAACTTTGTACAGAGGTACTCTCAGTAAAGTCAGGGTAGGAATGGAGTTTAGTGAGGAATTCCAGATACAAGTAGGAGTACATCAAGGTTCGGTCCTCAGCCCTCTCTTGTTCATTATAGTCCTCCAAGCCATAACAGAGGGGTTTAAGACTGGCTGCCCATGGGAACTTCTCTATGCTGACGATCTGGTTCTTATAGCAAAATCAGTAGAGGAGCTAGAGAATAAATTCTGGCTATGGAAACAGCAGTTGGAAGCAAGAGGACTGAGAGTGAACCTAGCTAAGACAAAAGTGTTGATGAGTAGAAAAGAGGACAAAACTCTGATTCCGTTAGGGAAATGGCCATGTTTGATATGCAGAAAAGGAACTGGCATAAATTCTATAAAATGCACACAATGCAGATCCTGGGTACACAAGAGATGTAGCGGGATAGCAGGCAAACTAACAGGTAGCGAGAAATATGTATGCAGTAGATGTACAGGGAAATTAGACAGTAGAAGTCACATTGATAGACATATTTTTTAAATGCAGTAGAGCGCTATAGAAGTGGTGGATAGCTTCTGGTACTTAGGAGATCAGATTAGCATGGGAGGAGGGTGTTCCGAGGCCATAGTATCTAGAATAAGGACCGGTTGGAAGAAGTTTAGGGAGCTGCTTCCTCTGTGGACGAAGAAAGGTTTCTCCCTGCGTACGAAAGGCCGGTTGTATGATGCCTGTGTGAGGTGCGTGATGCTGCATGGTAGTGACACATGGGCAGCAACTGCAGAGGATATGCGATGGCTGGAGAGAAATGAGGCAAGCATGCTCCGTTGGATGTGCAGTGTAAATGTGCGTGAATGACCCAGCATAAATGTGTTGAGAGAGAAACTGTGTCTGAGATGGATAGAATGTAGTGTACGGGAGAGGAGACTAAGGTGGTATGGACACGTGATGCGCATGGAGGATGACCGATGGGTGAAGAAGTGCCAGGAAATGCCAGTTGAAGGAAGACGTGGTAGAGGTAGATCACAAAAAACATGGGCGGAGGTGGTCAGAACAGATCTCAGATCATTGAAGCTCACGGTGGAGATGACGAAGGACCGTGACGAGTGGAGAGATGCTGTGCTGAATAAGACCCGTCCCACCCTTGCAAGCAGGGAAAAGCGGACGTAAAATGATGATGATGATGATTTATATATATACACATATATATATATATATATATACACATATATATATATATATATATATATATATACACACACATATATATATATATATATACAGACATGTATACATATATATATATATATATACACACACATGTATACATATATATAAATATATATATATACACACGTATATATATATATATATATATATATATATATATATATATATATATATATATATATATATATATATATATATACACATATATACTTATATAAATATATATACGCATATATACATACATATATATACACACATATATACATATATATATATATACACACATATATACATATATATATATACACATATATATATATATACACACATATATATATACACATATATACACACATATATATACACACATATACACACATATATACACACATATATACATATATATATATACTCCAAACGCAATCCAAACGCAATCCAAAACTTCAGAGTTGGTACCATGAATGTAGGCACCTTAAAGGGTCGCTCTAACGAGGTTGTTGAAATGCTTGAATGTAAGGAGGTCGATGTTTGTTGTATTCAAGAGATCAGGTGGAGGGGTGGGTCTGCTAGATTCATTGTGGGTAAAAAACGATGCTATAAGCTTTTCTGGGTGGGAAATGACAATGGGCTGGGTGGAGTAGGATCATGGTAGCAGAAAAGTGGGCAGATAAGATAATAGACGTAAGTAGAATGAACGACAGAATAATTAAAATAAGACTTGTCCTCAATTGAACTACGGTGACAGTAATATCTGCGTACGCACCCCAATCCGGACTGCCCGGCACTATAAAAGACAGATTCTATGAGACACTGATGCTCACTACCTCCCAAATAACCGACAGTGACTATATAATTATTGCAGGCGAGCTAAATGGTCACGTTGGACAACATTGTGACGGCTACGACGAAATCCATGGAGGCTATGGGTTTGGTACTAGAAATGAGGAAGGCTCCAGAATCCTGGAATTCTGTGACGCAAATAACCTAACTATCTGTAACACTAACTTCAAAAAACGTAACAATCACCTGATCACCTATAGATCGGGGGAACACACAAGCCAGGTAGATTATATCCTTACCAGAAGACGTGACAGAGTGTCTGTTGTAAACACTAAATCCCTCCCCATGAAGAATGCACCTCCCAACATAGACTGATAATTAGCGACCTCATAGTCAGGACGAGACGTACTAGACAACAGAAGAGGACTATCCTCAGGAGAAAAATATGAAAGCTAAAGGACCCCACAGCCAGAAATAAATTCAAAAGTATACTACTTGATGCTTTCGACAGTAAGGAAGAGCAATTAGAGTCGTACAATATAGAGGAGCAGTGGGAATTCCTGAAAGCAAACCTGCTGATGGCGGCAGACGAAGTCTGTGGCTGGAGCAGGCCTGTAGGCAGGAGGAGAGTAACATGGTGGTGGAACAGTAAGGTGGAGGGGTCAATTAAGGCCAAAAAGCAGGCTTGGAAAGTATGGCGGGATGGGGGAAGTAGAGAAGTCTATCAAGTGGCCAGGAGGGAAGCTAGGAGACAAGTGTACTTCGCAAGAAGGGAAGCAGAGGAAAGAAAGTTCAAGCATGTTCTACAACGCGAGGACCAAAAACGTGAGGTGTTCAGAATTGCTAGGCAATGTGTCAAGGAAAACCGCGATATTGTCGGGGAGAAGTGTGTACTTAATGATGACGGCGTACTTGCCATCACCGACGCTGATAAGAAGGTAGCTTGGAAGTGTCAATATGAAAGGCTACTAAATGAGGAGAATAAATGGGAGAAAAACAGTCTCCCCCACATCGACCCAATAGAGAGACCAGCAGTGTTAGTCGAGGGTAGTATAATAAGTAAGGCAATCAAAGATATGAAGACGGGTAAGACGGCTGGGCCTTCGGAAATAGTTGCCGAGATGCTGAAGGCATCTGGTACGGTGGGACACACCATGGTCACCCAGATAGTTAACCAAGTCGTACAGAATGGGGTTGTTCCGAAGGACTGGCGTAGCAGCATCATCGTTAACTGTTATAAGGGTAAAGGAGATGCCCTAGATAGGAGTAACTATAGAGGCATTAAATTAATCAACCAGGTCATGAAGGTCACGGAAAAAGTAATAGCGCAACTAATCAGAGAGAGAATTGATCTAGATGAAATGCAGTTCGGGTTTGTGTCAGGCAAAAGTACCACAGACGTCTTTTTCATTGTACGACAACTACAGGAGAAGTACCTAGCTAAAAGTAAACCCCTATACTTAGCTTTTGTCGATTTGGAGAAAGCCTTCGACAGAGTCCCCCGTTCCATTATCTGGTGGGCTCTTAGAAAACTAGGTGTTGACGAATGGCTTGTGAGAGCTATACAAGCCATGTCTAAAGAAACAGTCAGCAAGGTTAGAATTAACAACGAATATAGTAAAGAGTTTAGCGTAAAAGTTGGTGTCCATCAGGGCTCTGTTCTCAGCCCCCTACTATTTATTATTGCCCTTCAGGCTATAACAGAGGAGTTCAAGACCGGTTGCCCATGGGAACTCCTATACGCAGATGACCTAACACTCATAGCTGAATCAATGGCCGAGCTAGAGAAGAAATTCCAAACATGGAAGCACGGCCTAGAATCAAAAGGCCTTAAAATTAACCTGGTTAAGACTAAAGTTCTAGTTTGTAAGAAAGAAAATAAGCCTGCGGTCCCTTCCGGGAAGTGGCCATGCTCATTGTGTAGGAAAGGCGTAGGTAAAAACTCCATTTTGTGTCCCAAATGCAAAGTATGGGTGCATAAAAGATGTAGTGGGATCACAGGTAAGCTAACTAAGAACATAGATTTTACATGTGGCCGGTGCTCTGGTGCAATAAGTAGCAGCAAGTGCCCACAAAATACTAGCTCTTTCAACTGCGCAGAGGGTTCTATAGAAATAGTGGACAGCTTCCGTTAACTGGGTGACAAAATCAGCAGCGTGGGGGGGGGGGGGGGGGTGCTCTGAAAGTACAGTAGCTAGAGTCAGAACTGGATGGAAAAAGTTCAGAGAGCTTATACCACTATTAGCCGCTAAAGGGTTCTCCCTAAAAATGAAAGGCAGGTTGTATGATGCCTGCATACGAACAGCAATGTTTTATGGCAGTGAGACCTGGGCATTGTGTGCAGAGGATATACGCAGACTAGAGAGGAACAAAGCTTGCATGCTCCGCTGGATGTGTAATAGTAATATACGTGAACGGCAAAGCATAAACGAACTAAGGAAAAAATTAGAAATAAGAGGGATCAGATGTTGTTTACTCGAGAGAAGGCTACGTTGGTATGGTCACGTGATGCGCATGAAAGTCGATAGCTGTATAACAAAGTGCAGGGCAATAAAGATAGACGGTAGCCACGGAATAGGCAGACCCAGTAAAACCTGGGACGAGCTGATAAATTCCGACCTCACACACTTACACCTCTCCAAGACAATGTCACTGGACCGAGACCTTTGGCGTTACTCAGTAATAGAGAAGACCCGTCTTACCTAAATACATAGTAAAACCTACTACAGTCAGTAGGCATCTCTAACAAAATACACCCCCCGTCCCACCACCCCCACCCCATCCACACCGCCCCTTTTAATGTAAAGTTATGTTGGTGCCACAACATCCAGGCCGAAATAAATGAGATCGTGTAGGTGTCACGACAAAAAAAACACACAGTCCACGCTATATGTGGCCGTGTAGGCAACACGGTAAAAATCTCCCAGTCCCACACTGTAAATGTGGTTGGTGTTAGGAAGGGCATCCAGCTGTAGAAAACCCGCCAGACAGTCCACGCTGTAATGTGGCCATGTAGGAAACATGGTAAAAACCTCCCAGCCCCACACTGTAAATGTGGTTGGTGTTAGGAAGGGCATCCAGCTGTAGAAAACCCGCCAGATAGTCCTATGCGAGCAAGATAATCACTCTTGCCTCAAGTGGGAAAACCCCCGTCCAAACCCATACAAGCGTGGAACACGGACATTAAACGCTGATGATGATGATGATGAAACACATGTATATATATATATATAGATATATATAGATATATATATATATATACATATATATATATACATATATATATATATATACATATATATATATTCATATATATATATACATATATATACATACATATATATATACACACATATATATATACATACACACTATATATATATATACACATATATATATACACATACACATACACACATATACACTATATATATATACAGTCTAACCCATGCTAGCATGGAAAGTGGACGTTAAACGAAGATGATGATGATGATGATGATGATACACACACACATATATATACACACATGTTTACACACACACACACACACACACACACATATGCACACACATATACACACACACATATACACAGGAGTATGTGTACAATTTATTACTGCTGAAATGTGCAAGCATTTAGTTTTAGTATTTTTATTCATTTTGGATTGTTATTGTTGGTGTTGTTGTTGTGACATAAACGTTAAATATGACAATGATCAAGATGTTGATACTATGAATGGGAAAAATACATTTATGGAGATATGATCTTTTGCAATCTCACATTACCAACTATAGAAATATTGGCATGAAATATATTCAACATAAAATTGTATAAAATGCAATTTTACATCTTATTGAAGGGTTTTCAACATAATATGTAGATTAAATTCAGCTATATACTTATATAAACATGTGTGCATGTATGTCTGTGTGTTCACTCTCCTGCACATGTATATTTCTATCATCACCATCATCGTTTAACATCTATTTTCCACGCTAGCATGGGTTTGATGGGAATTGTCCCACTTGAGGCAAGATTGATCGGGTGACCATATATATACATATATATATATATATATATATATATATATATATATATATGGCTTAGGTGGTTAATGCTTTCTTGACCACTTTTTTCAGTTTGTATGGCGTTTTACCTTATGTTTAGCTCTGTTGTTTTAACGATGGAGCGCTTGCCAGCATAACTGATTTTGCGGTTCGTTTCACTTTTTCTACCCGCTGAAATGCAATACTCGCTGAATTTATATTTGTATTAATCTCCCGAGTCTTACAATTACCCTGTTAATAATACTATTGACAGAATAATTGCATAAGTTTATTTCAAAAACTACCCGGTTGAGTGCTTATTCGATTTGTGCTATTTATGCAATTTTTTGCATGATATACACATACTGAATTCATTTGCCAAAATCTGGGCTTTTTCCCCTTGTGAGTTGCACATGTGCTTTTATAAAGCTCTATGTCATTCACAAAGTTGGTACAGAGCAAAATACCTGTTGATAACGTGATATTCCTTGTTCGATCATTATACCAAACGCTTATATTTTTAAGCAGAGAGGTAGTTTGACCCACTACCCACCCACCTTCATTCTTTATAAACTACTATCATCATCACTGTACACTCCCCACTTAGCCAGATATCACCCTGTCAAACCCTATCCCAATTGTCTACACTAATAACATAATTTTCTCATCCAACCTTTTTTATCTCTCATATCACCACTTGAAATACCCACTCCCAGACATCAAACTTGTCACTCCTCTTCCCCTCTTGTCAATTACTCATGATATATCTATCTTCCTTTATACATTCCCCATTCTGTTTGAACCCAAGAACCTTACCTCCACCCTACTGACCAACAAACCCTTTTAGCTGGTTGTCAATAGAAAGAGCATCCAGTGTGTAGAAACCATGCAAAAATGGGTGAGAGAACTCTTCAGTTGCGTCAAGGGCATGATAAACTCTCATGCTGGGAAACATGATAAACACACATAGTACACTCTGTAAGATAGGTGGTGATAAGAAGGGTATTCAGCCATAGAAAACCTGCCAAAAAGAATGTCAGAAGAATTCTTCAGCTGTGTCAAATGCTTGCATTGACAACTTCAAATTTCTTACTTATTTTGTTGATCTCTATTTGTTAAACATCTTAGTTACAAGACAATAAATCAGACACATGCACAGCACTATCACAATGCTATAGTAGATGAGATTTGTCTTGAGCAGGCATGTCAAACTGGGGGTCCCCTGAGGGCCACATGGGTCACATATGTGTTGTCTGAGGGCCACACACGACAAATAATTGTACTCATTACAACTAATTTTATGAAGATAACACATTCTTGTGCTGTAAAAACCTTTGTGTGGGCCACAGGTGTGCGTGTAAAAGGCCGGATGTTTGACATGCCTGGTCTAGAGTGTTATGCAGTCAGACTGAACTTGAAATAACATGGCTACAAAGTAAATTCCTTAACTACATGGCCAAACTTGCCCATATTTATGGTAGAAAATTCTAGTTGCTCCTTATTTTTCCATTATTTACATTTTGTTGTGATTGCTCTCTTATTAAATGAAACATGTGAATTGGAATAAACAGGAAATGCTGTGGACATGTGATTCGTATGGAGAAATAAAGAAGTGCAAAAATGCTCAAATTCGAGGAGACCTTTAAAAGAGGTAGGCCTAGGAAAACTTGGGAGAATGTAATGAAGTTTGACCTTACATAGCTGAACCTCATGAGGGTAATGGCACGAGATTGCATTGACAGGCAATATGCAGTAGTACTACAGAAGCATCACCTCTTCCTGCGTGTAGGATGAAATGGGTATGGAGAGGATGGCACAAGTGGTAGTGCTAGTACCCAAAACAAAAAGGCACCCTGCCAAAAAATAAACAATGATAGCTTAGAAAGTGAACATAAAACAATGATGATATATATATATATATATATACAATATATATATATATATATATATATAGAGAGAGAGAGATAAATATACATGGGTGTGTATGATTGTGTATAGAAGATTATTAATAAAAGGAATACCAACTTTGTCTGATTTACTCGTTTTATTTACAATCCAAGGGCGGTGGATTGGCAGTATCGGTAGAGGGTCGGACGCCATGCTTTCCAGCAAAGTTCCGTCCCTTTACGATCTGAGTTCAAATCCCGCCGAGGTTGACTTTGCCTTTCATCCTTACGGGGTCGATAAAATAAAGTACCAGTAGTGCACTGGGTAATTGCTGGCCTTGTGCCTAAAGTAGAAACAATTTTATTTACAATCCTTTTAAATTTATAATGGTATTAGAATGAAATAGTATGGTAGAATATTAAATGTTAAGTGTTAATTGAACAAGTACTTTCATGCTTTCGCAATCTTCAGGTTCATATTGTGTGGTGACAGTCAAGTTTGCAATTTTCAACTGTTGTATGTATATACACATATACATACAACCAAACATACATGTGAGAGTGTGTGTGTGTGTGTGTGTGTGAAACTGTGAGAACCCATAACAGAAATATTCTAACAATAATCAGACCCTAGACACAGAAAAATGGCCACTTTTTCTGTCTCTAACAGTAGTTTACTTTTTTTCTAAACTATTATATTCATAGACTGTTACAGTTATTCTTTGAATTTGAGATTTCCACATTTTAAAATTTTAAATCACCTAGTGCTTCTATAATTTGTAATATATATATATATGTATGCATATAAATATATCAAACTCCACCTAACCATTGAGTCCATATTTTCATTTAAGACTAACACTTGATATAGAACATAACACAACATAGTATATGAAAACAAAAGTCTGTGTGTTTGTTGAATGGGCGGCATTAACTCTCCACTCTTCTCACAGACTTAATGTAGCATGAATGAAATGGCAAAACTTAAAACCGCACGGAAACTGTATTATTGGCAAGAACAAAAGCTGAACTGGCTGACTGGCTGAACACATCAACAGAATCTTTCCAGGAAATCTGAAATCCTTCATGGTGCTCCATCATGACAGAAGATTTCAATCCTGAACTTCCGATGATCAATGAACGTAAAAGGAAATCTCATGCTGGGTGAATCAGTTCAAGAATAATTGAAAGCAATTGAATCTGTAAAATTAGTTTTGACGATGATGAAAACATGAAATGTCAGGAAAGTATAATCCCCGTTTTGAATCAATATTGTTATCATTACTCCTACTATTACTCTCATTGTTGAACCTTAGAAGTACTATAGTCAAGCATGACATGCTTTTTTGACACCTACATATTGACATATTAGCATTAATATCAATGTTATTATGGTCGATTGGCAGTATCATTAGACCTTCGGACAAATGCTTAATGTTATTTGTTCTGGATGTTTATTGTATAGGTTCAAATCCCAACAAGGTTAACTTTCTGACGTTAATAAAATTAAGTACCAGTAAAGTAATGTGGTAATTATAATTGATTTTCCTCTTCTCACAAATTAGAATCTATTATTATTATTACCAGCTGAGACTTCTTCAACTCTTTTCTGTTTCAATCAGAAAGGAAGGATAGGGTGGAGAGGGGGAAATGGTGACTTTCCCACTCCTTGTGTACTTGTTTAAATGTGGTTGAATGTCTCAAGAATAGCCTAGAGTTCAGAGGAGAAAGAAGCACTTTTGTATAGTTCTGTTGGTAATCAGGGGGTCTTCAGAACAGTGGCATTCCTAAATTACCCCTAATTTATCATTACTTTTTAACCTGTTTTTGTTTACTCAATTTACATAAATCCCCACTGTCCTTGTTCATTTGTAATTTCTTTTGTCTTTCGAACCTAATTTGTCAATACTGTAATTAATATTATTATAAATAAGATAAATGTTATTACCATTGTATCATTTAGGCATGGCATATATATATATATATATATATATATCATCATCATCATCAAGGGTGGGACTGGAACTGATTCTGGCTTGATTTCTACAGCTGGATGCCCTTCCTAACACCAACCTCATTTATAATGAGTGCTGGGTGCTTTTTTGCCATGGCACCTCCACGATCACTTTGCAGTGGAATGCTAGGGACCCCAGTCCCTATCATCTCATTTCTACAGCTGAGTAAACTGGAGCAATGTGAAATAAAGTGTTTTAGCAGATAGTGTATTGTGATGTTGTAATGTTGCCACGAGGAACCACCTTTGGGTAGGAAGATATGCTAGGAATATGGACAACGACTTTAGCATGTTTTACATTATTTATTAACAAAGGTTAAGTTAAGCTGGCATGCCAAGAGAAATGAAATAATTCAATTAAGATTACAAGAGAAAATACGGTCGACTGGCTGAGGCGTTTGGCCAGGTCCGTAGTAATGTTTTGTCGTTACATATTGTTTGTGCTTACGGAGCAAAAGAACAAGTGGTGTTTACCTTAGCATGGTCAAGCTGCAAGAGAGAGATTCTTCAAATCTTCGCGGGTAAATCTCTCCCCTCAGGGCGCGTAGGGATACATCCTCTTCTACTGGCGCTGATTGGCTGAGCTGAGCCAAATCACGCACAGAGAATGTATGTGAGCCTGCGGAATGTAGGTCACTACAGTGCCTTGCTCAAGGAAACAACAGATCACCCGGTCTGAGAATTGAACTCGCAACCTTTCGATTGCAAGGCCAATGCTCTAACCACTAAGCCATATATATATATATATATATATATATATATATATATATATATATATATATATATATATATATATATATATATATATATATATATATATATATATATATATATATATATATATATATATATATATATATATATATATATATATATATATATATATATATATATATATATATATATATATATATATATATATATATATATATATATATATATATATATATATATATATATATATATATATATATATATTTTACAAGAACATCATTAAATTTTAATAAATATTTGTTCTACAGGCTTTTATATCATCATCATCATCATCATAGGATATACGCAGGCTGGAGAGAAACGAAGCTTGCATGCTCCACTGGATGTGTAATAGTAATATAAGCATAAACGAACTAAGGGAGAAATTAGGAATAAGAGGGATCAGATGTTGTTTACTCGAGAGAAGACTACGTTGGTATGGTCACGTGATGCGCATGAAAGACGACAGCTGTATAAAAAAGTGCAGGGCCATAAAAATAGACGGTAGCCATGGAGTAGGCAGACCCAGAAAAACCTGGGACGACTTGATAAATTCCGACCTCACACACTTACACCTCTCCAAGACAATGTCACTGGACCGAGATCTTTGGCGCTACACAGTAATAGAGAAGACCCGCCTTACCTAAGTGCAAAGTGAAACCTACTACAATCAGTAGGCACCTCTAACAAAATACACTCCCGTCTCACTACCCCCACGCCATCCACACCACCCCTTTCAATGTAAAGTTATGTTGGTACCACAACATCCAGCCCGAAACAAATGAGGTCGTGTAGGTGTCACGACAAAAAAAAAACACAGTACACACTGTAATGTGGCCGTGTAGGTAACACGGTAAAAACCTCCCAGTTCCACACTGTAAATGTGGTTGGTGTTAGGAAGGGCATCCAGCCGTAGAAAACCTGCCAGACAGTCCTAAGCGAGCAAGACAACCACTCTTGCTTCAAGTGGGAAAACTCCCATCCAAACCCATGCAAGCATGGAATATGGACGTTAAATGATGATGATGATGATGATGATGATATTTCAGGATTCTTATCCATCATCTTACTGTGAGATACTGTGGTAAAGAAGATACTATCATATAAATTTAGTAAATAGATTATTTTTGTGTTGACAGCTTATTTACATACTTTGCAGATTTGATGGGTTAGAATTAATTAGCAATAGCTCTAACAGAGTGTGATTCAGTATAAATGTACATATGGACCCTTGTGTGATTGTGTGTTTTGGACCTCTGTTGATTCCTTCAATGAATGTTCCAGTTGTTTGAATAATGGCACTATCTTCTTATGAAATTAACATGAACTTGTTTAAGTATTCTACCACCATGTATAACAATAACATAGTTCCCAGTTCTCTCGTAGATTCAGTTTGAAACTGTGTGTAACAAGATTGGCTAATTGAATTACATGCAGAACTCATTTTTGCCTGCTGAACTAACTAGAGCAATATGAAGTTTGATCAACAAAACAACATGGTGTGATTAGCTGGTTGTTGACTATGTAGTGTAATGTGTAGGGTATGTGGTGTGTGACATGTTGGTTGGTGTGAAATGTTGTGTGATTTATGTTATAATCTTGATTGGTGAAGGTCTTTTCTATGAGCTTTATGATTGTTTGGCTTCTGTTAAAGTGCTGATTGTTGTTTCTGTAGATTAAATGCTGTGTCGTTTGTGTTATATTTTGTGGTTAGTGTTTGTGAAGGCACATAGCCTAGTGGTTAGAACATTGGGCTTCCAATTGGGAGGTTGGGAGTTATTTTCTTGGACTGGTCTTTGCCTTGTTTTCTTGAGCAATACACTTTATTTCACGTTGCCCCAGTTCATTCAGCTGTAGAAATGAGTTGTGATGTCAATGGTGGCAAGCCCTAAGGCTATTGCCTTTCTCTTGGAAAACAGGGGTAGCTTGGAGAGGGGAGGCTTTTTTTGCATGGGTGACTGCTGGTCTTCCACAAACAACCTTGCCCTGACTTGTGCCTCAGAGGGCAACTACCTTGGTGCAAATCCCATAGTCATTCGTGACTGAAGGGGGTCTAGTGTTTGTGTATATTAAATGTGTGGTTAGTGTTATATTGTGTGGTTAGTGTTTGTGTAGATTAAATATTGTGTGGCTAGTGTTTATATAGATTAACCATTATGCTGAGTGTGTTAGTGTGTTGGTTAGTGTTTGTGCAGCATTATGTGGTGTGTGACTTGTGTTATATTGTTGGCTGCTGTTCATGTAAATTAAATGTTGTGTGGTTTGTTTTATATTGTTGTTTGGTGGTTGTGATTTCTATGAGCTTGGTGATTGTTTGGCTTATGTTATACAATATGTATAGTATAAACTTACAGTTTCACTGTGAGTGTTTTAAGCTGCGATCATATCACAGCTTATAGAGATAATGTTAGTGACGGTGAAGATGGGAGCTGAATTTAATAATGATAATGCTAGAATTGGTTGTAATGCTTCCAATACTAATAGTAATGATGGTTATGGCGATGTTTGAGCGCCTGCTGGAGCAGATAAAGACAGCTGGTTGTAGTGATAATGATTGTAATGGTGACAATGATGGAGAGAAGAATAAGGAGAAACAGGAGGATAATGATCACAATGGTGATGGACAGCCATGACAAATCATAATAGCTACAACATCCTGCAGCTATCATCCTTACAAACACTTTATTAGTCACAACCAAAAAGAAGAAGATGAAGAAGAAGAAGAAGAAGAAGAAGAAGAAGAAGAAGAAGAAGAAGAAGAACAACAACAACAACAACAGTGGCAGTGGCAGCAACAACTTCAAAATTTATCATGTCATTATGTATTCTGCTTTTCTCATATATATTTCTATAAACTCCAGCTAGATGAATGATTCTGATAGAAAGTGATTTACAGGCAGTAAATAAAAGACAGAGAAATACTCACATATATGCACACACTCATACACGAACATACATCATCATCACTTAACATCCACTTTTACTGCTAGGAAGAGTTGGGGACACATGCACACATACATACAGTGGAGAGGAATAAAATAGAAATTAATTTTTTATTAAAATTATACATGCCCCTATGGTGGGATAACAAATCAAAAAGAATTTATATAATTATCATGAATACTAAAATTAAAAACCAAAATAAATAAATTGAAAAATATATATATAATTTGCCTGGAATTGAACAAAGCAAAGAACAATACGAACAGGAAAAACAATATATATATATACATATATATATATATACATATATATATATACATATATATATATATACATATATATATATATACTATTAAAACTCTGTGATTGCTTGCTTGTCTGTAATGTAATACACCCAAAATGGTGTATAATAGGAAAATACTTTGAAAGGAAGTTGACCCTGAAATGGGAATACAAATGGAATAAAACAAGTTTCACGTAAATCAGAGCACGGGTTCCTTCATAAACAAAGAGAGAGAGAAAGAGATACTGGTTGTGAGAGAGTAGATTGAAAGAGACACATAGAGAGAGGGAGAGGAAACAGAGAAGGAGAATGGAAGAGAGAGAGAGAGAGAGCTAGTGGTGGTGGTGTGTATATATATATATATATATACTTGAACATCTGAAACTACTTCGCTTGTCCTTATTCTCTATATATATATATATATATATATATATATATATATATATATATATATGTGAATTTATGAATATATATATGTGTGTGTGTCTATGACCTACGTATATAGATCACAGGCACCCACATATATCTCTCTCTACACACATATATATATAATGAAAATTAAGAGTTATATATATATATATATATAGAGAGAGAGAGAGAGAAAGAGCCATATATCGTTTGAGAAACAGAGTATTTTGTACACACATAAAGCACATATTATTTAGGAAAAATACGTACTTCCAAGGTGGAAAAAGTTCTAACATTATGGTACCATTTCATGATTCAAAAACCATAACAAAAATCGATCTAAGCAATCAATAATCGATTGCAACTATCGATTTTGGTAAAGCTATGGGAGATGCGAGTCAATCATCAGAGGAATTTTGTCTTTAGCCTTTACATTACTCTATATTTACTATTGTATTTTCATGGTAAACATAATGTTCACATAATTATTATCTCACATATCAAATCTGAGAATTTGAAATTATTTATTTTGAAAACAATAATTTAACATAGCAGCCAGTTTTGGTCAGTTTGAACAGAAAGAGGTGAGAGAATTCTGACTGGATATGGTTGGTTTAAATGCTAAGGGATTAAATAAAGTTCCAATAGAGTATAGAGTACAAAATACTTTTATATCTTCTGGGATCCGCGAATTATGCAAACACTATAGTCAGCTTGGTGTAATAACGTTTTAACTGTGGTGGCAGATATAAACAGGACTGGAAGTCATATCCACTAGAAAGAGGTATGAAGTACTAGTCACAGTGTGAGCAGCTCAACAAATAAAGAATTTGGAGCAGTTATATACTAATTTAAGGTATCACAACATATATATTATGTAAGATGCTTGTGTTTCTCAGTAGAAAAGGTCAGTGGACATTTTCCCAGAGCATCAATAATTCAAATTAAGATAGATATATAGAGAGAGAATGAAAAAGAACCATATATCCTTTGAGAAACACATAGTATTTTGTACATATGTAAAGTACATAATATTTAAGAAAAATACGTAAGGTGGAAAAAGTTCTTTCCTTATGGTACCATTTCCTGATTCAAAATCCATAATAAAAATCGATCTATGTTTGCATGTATGTCTATGTATGTGCAAGGTGCCTATTACCTTAATCAATGACTGGTAATTAATATGATGTCATTTTAATTTCTTAATAAACATTTCTGACAGCACAGCTACCACTAACACTGCGATTATCACAAATACCTTCAATATCCATACTATAACCAGCACCATCATTACAACCAGTTTCCCCATCACCATAATCACTATCACCAGTTTCCACACAACCACTAACACCACCATAAATAACAATCTCCACATCACCATGACCAACACCACAAATAACAGTCTCCCCATCACCACCACCACTACTATGAACAGCTCAGTAATGGCAAGATGCCTCTTTCCTACCGTGACTGCCACTGCTGCTGTTATTACTTCTAGCTGAAAGTTACCTTTACCAACCAGCATACCTTCCACTGCCATTATCACTGTTGCCTTCAGCAATAACACCCATCATCATCATCCCCATCACCATCATTACTATCACCATTACCATCACCACTATCATCACCATTACCAACACAACATTACTCTCACCATCATCACTATTCCCATAATTACCACCACAACAATCTTCACCAACATCAGTTATCTACAAGAAAGCCTATAGCAATCTCACTCACCATAACTGTCCCCACCAGAACCAACTCATCAAAGCCATTAGCATTTTCAGATTCTATGGTTACTATCCCTCCTACATCCACTACTATTGTTGTATTAGCATTTCCAAAGCTATTGTCATCATCATTATCATCTTTACAGTCATTGTGACCATCATCAACATTAAAGTCATAGTGACTAGCACCATCACCACCTTACAATAATCATTGTTATCATCATCATCATCATCATCATTACGGTCATAGTGATTATGATTATCACTTAATCATTATTATCATTATTATCATCATCATAACCATCTATGGCTGCTTTCCAGGACATCACAATCAGTGTGAGCTCTTATTCAGAGTTACTGGCTTCCTTGACAGATCAAAGGACTGTATCTTGCTCTTACTTGAGCCTGTTACAAGGGGAATGTGGGGTAGAATGTCATGAGATATGTTCCTTGTATTACAGTGCCCACATAAAATGTTTTGAAGCCACACCTCCATCTTCAGCACCAGAGCCTGCTCATACTTTCCAGCAACCATTTGAAAGAGTGTATAGAGCACATTTTCTGTAATGTTATGGCAGAAATAAGGGGTCCTCCTAACCCTATGTTATCTCTACTCATTAGCCCAATTCTCTACAGAGTATACTGAGTGTATATTATTATGATACCAACACTAGAGTTTGTTGTGTCCTTAGCAAGTCTAAAAGATCTTCTCTGTTCTATGGTGTCTCTCTGGTCATTCTCTAACACCTTTAGAAAGTGTACTGTGTGCAAGTTATTGTGGCACTGACACGAGAGAGATTGTCTACTATCACAAAAGACCAAAGAGAACTTATTACTCAACACTACCATCAAATTCACTGAAAGTAATAATGTTTCTAATTCACTAACACTTCTATCACCACTAACAAAACCTAACATCAACACCAACGACAATGCCTCTAGGTGAGTGCTCGATCTAAAAAGGTAACAGGCAAATTCTCTTAAACCACACTATACTGTCTTTAAAAATATGTAAGGCATATTAATCAATGTAGTGTTGGATATGCAAAAAACAGACATGATGTAGATGGCTGGAATGGTTTTGAATGGAGACTGATCTGGTATATGAGAGCTGACAATGTATATTTAACACTCCACATGTAAATTTGAGTAAACTTTCAGTCCGTGTTGCAAACCTCATAGATATATCATGTCTTTTACTAAAGTATTAGCATTCAAGTCTAGACAAATTCATCTGCAGATACATTCAAATACAACACATTATATACAACAACTCATCTATAGATTCAACTCACCTACAATAATTCATTTACAGATACAAGTGTGTGTGTGTGTGAAATACACAGGACAGTTCCATCTTCATTACAATGCTGCACTACTAAAAAGTGGCTTTCGCAAAAAAATAGATTATAAATAGCACACCACACAAAATATTTTTTGGAATACTCAGCCCCTTACACATTAATCTACTGAGTAAGTTAATCCATTGATTTAACTATTCAAATATTCAATGTCAAAACCAACATAAGTTCATTTTATTCATTCAATAGGATTATGCAGTTTATATCTACTTAATTTCACAAAGACCTCTTTGTCAATTTCATACATGTCAATTTGTAAAGCAAACATCTTAAACAAACACTTATTTATACATGTATGTGTGTATGTGAGATTTGTTTCAATGTTTAATCAGAGAGTAGAGGGCAGTTCATTTAATCTTCTCATAGGCTCAAAGACTAGTGGGAAGGGTGAAACTATCACACTGGAGACCTGGTTTGAATATTTGCAAAAATCAACTCTTCTAAATGCAATCACAAGCCATGTGGCGGTGTTAAACAGGATGACATATTAAGTTTGCCACTGGTGGATTTGAACTTAGAATACAAAGAGCCACACCAAATATCACATGGAATCTTGTTCATTGCTCTAAAAATTCTGCCAATTCACTGCCCTGGACTAGTATATAATTCAATCAACTCTGAAACTTGTGAGGAGAAAAAGAGAGAAGGCAGAGAATAATTGCATGACAAATTGGTAAACACGAAATATAAAGACAAAGTACACATGCATACACATCTATAACATACACACACATATATATATATATATATATATATATATATATATATAGGTGTCATGACAAAAAGCATCCAGCACACTGTAAATGTGGTCAGCATTAGGAAGGGCATCCAGCTGTAGAAATCCA
>OZ024743.1:254543312-254563312 GCA_964016885.1 Eledone cirrhosa | reverse complement strand
GGAACCTGACAGGGTCCTAATAGAACCACGTCTATATATAACCCCTGGTAAGCTCTGGGTCAGCGTATGGCTGATTGCATGGCAAAGTTAAATATCTCTAGGGTAGACCAAAAAACAATTCTCACTTACAATGTCATTAATCTGTCTATCAAGTTATACATGTATGTATAACTCACATACCACTTGTACATAATTCATTGTACTCAACATATAGGTTATACAGCTCTTTTATGTTAATAATTTAATCTTCTATTTATCTAATGATAGCACTCCATACATACAACAACATTTGCACAAATAATTCATTGTTGAATTCGGTGTTTAAAGTTTACATATAATTATATAGTGATATAATGCAGTCTATGTAATTGAAAGTAATTATACTAAAAGTAGGTGTACATGGGGATATTTCTAGGGTAAAAGGTTTTAGATAGATGTCACCAATTGTGTTAAGATAGGGTGGAACATTGAGTGTGGAGTTGTGGTGTAAGGTGTTCCCTTGAGGTGTGTTGCTAGAAGTGCTGATGGGTTCAAGTCTGACATTGCTATATATTGGGTTTAAAGTTTTGGAAGGAGTGTCGGAAGCGGTGCTGGCATGACGCGAACACTTCTGATTTTTTATTAAGGAGGCAAAAACACTAAAACGTTAACTTCCTAGACGCCACCCTCTACCTAGACTCAAGGATATATACACCATTCCATAAACCTAATGAAAAACTGATTTACGTAGATACCAAGTCTAACCACCCTAGATCAATATTAAACTCTATCTCTAAGGGAGTATCCAATAAAATCTCTAATCTATCCTATGACGTAAACATATTTAGCAAAAACTCGCAATATTATAATCAGGCATTAGCTAGATCAGGCCATAATAAGGAGATCGAGTTCCTAACTACAAAATCACATAGCTACAACATTATTTCGCACAATATGTCCATGAGGAAAAATAGTAATAAGAATAGCAACCACACACACACACTAATACGAAGGATGCCAACAAACGTAACCCACACCACAGAAGTTACCCTAATACCATAAACGGAAACAACTTACCAGACATAACAAACAAAAATAGAAGAAGAAATAATACATTTTTCAACCCTCCTTTCAATCTAAACGTCTCTACCAATCTACCTAAGGCTTTCTTCTCACTCCTGGATAAACACTTCCCATCTGGCCACAAGTACCATAGCCTTTTAAACAAAAACACAATTAAAATCTCCTACTCTACCACGCCTAACATAGCATACCAAATAGCTAGTAGCAATAAAAGAAAAATTAATTCTTACTTCCAACAAACTAAATCACAACAGGGGGTAAACCTTCAAAATAACATTATATCAACTAACCCTGATAACAATAGTAATAATAGTAATAGCACTAATGTAAGCAATAACACTGAGAGCGACAACCCCCATAACCATAATCCAACAGCTACCATCCAGACTTCTACACAACATAATAACCGGCAGGCTAACATCCAAAATAATTGTAACTGTAGATCTAATAGAATCTGCCCTTTAGATAAAAAATGCTTAATCAAGGATATCATATACTCATGCACCGTCACAACTAGCAACTCTTATGAAACCTATATAGGCTCTACTTCAAACTGCTTCAAAACCAGATACAATTCGCACCTCCATTCTTTCAAAAAACACAGTCTAGCCAACTCCACTTCACTATCTAGCTACATACACTATCTAAAAACTAAAAATAGATCTTATACACTTAAATGGGAAGTGATAGGTAAGGCGACATCGTACAAACCACCTAATAAATTTTGTAACATCTGTCTACTAGAGACCCATATTATTATCTTCTCAAACCATAACCTCCTTAATAAAAAATCAGAGTGTTCGCGTCATGCCAGCACCGCTTCCGACACTCCTTCCAAAACTTTAAACCCAATAAATAGCAATGTCAGACTTGAACCCATCAGCACTTCTAGCAACACACCTCAAGGGCACACCTTACACCACAACTCCACACTCAATGTTCCACCCTATCTTAACACAATTGGTGACATCTATCTAAAACCTTTTACCCTAGAAATATCCCCATGTACACCTACTTTTAGTATAATTACTTTCAATTACATAGACTGCATTATATCACTATATAATTATATGTAAACTTTAAACACCAAATTCAACAATGAATTATTTGTGCAAATGTTGTTGTATGTATGGAGTGCTATCATTAGATAAATAGAAGATTAAATTATTAACATAAAAGAGCTGTATAACCTATATGTTGAGTACAATGAATTATGTACAAGTGGTATGTGAGTTATACATACATGTATAACTTGATAGACAGATTAATGACATTGTAAGTGAGAATTGTTTTTTGGTCTACCCTAGAGATATTTAACTTTGCCATGCAATCAACCATACGCTGACCCAGAGCTTACCAGGGGTTATATATAGACGTGGTTCTAATAAGACCCTGTCAGGTTCCGTGAGTAGACTACATTTACAAAGAATTTTGATATGGAGATCTGACTCTTCGTATAGAATATTCAGTTGTAACACTCTATGATAGGGAGTAATCAACCTAATATAGATCCCTTTAGCACCTCATGATAGAGTAGACTGTAATTTAAAGATAGGATACTTAAATTTGGGAACTGTATATAACCGTATATATGAGACTCAATTGAGACACCTTTTAATGTACGTTGGAATAATCAATTTAGTTTTAGAAATCAGCTAGTTACGCCCCCTCACGCATTAACTCCCCTTAATCACACACATAATCCGGAAAATAAAACGATGTAAATTCTCGCAACAAAAACAACCTGCTCTATAAAATTGGATTAAAGAACACTGAGCCGCAACAAGCTGTAATAATCTAACTTAATACATCAAACATTCAATACTGAATCATCGTTAATTATGTGAAGGACATATAAACTATATATTACGTTTCCTAAATTGTGAAAATGGTGGTGTATACAAAAATCATAACATTATTTTGCTTCTCATTTATAATATTTCTCTGCACACAAGCTTCTTTATCATACACAAACAATACTTTACCACTACAACCTCCATAATACTCTTGATTACCCGCTTAAAGTGCTTGTATTTCATATAACACCTTGCCGCACAATAATCATATATAAATAAGACACACGTGCATGCCCCACGTGTAACTATTGCATGCAATAACTACTACAACTGACTAACAAACTATCCTCTTGCATTATCTACGTTAACTGCCGATGTTGTATTTAATTTTAATTTTAATTTTGCTTTGATTCTGTTTTAATATGATTTTAATTTTTGAATTTAAATTGCCATTCAGAAATAATATAATGGATGTCACCCCACTGTGCATCAATATATACATATGTATCTGTATGTCTCTTGTGTTGGAAAGGAGTTCATGTATGTAAACAAACATTGAAAAATGCTCCGAAGAATCCAAACCTCGGTTTGTATGAAACAATTGTAAGCTAATAATTGGTTTGAACAGAACTTTGATTCATGTGTATTCTATATATATATTTATATATATTTATATATATATACACACACACACACACACACACATATATATATATATATATATATATATATATACTTATATATATTTACATATATATACTTATATATATATACATATATATATATATATTTATATATATATATATATATATATATATATATATATATATATATATATATATATATATATATATTTATATATATTTATATATATATACATATATATATATAAGCAATTTTGTTGACATTATTTTGAAACCACTATGTATTCACATACCCAGTTTCATCTAGGATGATATCGACTTCCTGTCCCATCTTCCCAAAACCACGGAAACGAATTCACTTCTACTCAGTTTTGATGTGGTAAGCCTTTACACCAACATTACACATGATTTAGGAATAAAGGCGGTTAAATACTGGGTGGAAAAACATAGAGAAGTGATTCCCATCAGATTCACAGCGCCATTTATATTAGACGCAGTTAAACTTATTCTGGAATACAACACTTTCTTCTTCAATGGAAAGAATTACATCCAAATTAGACGCACAGCGATGGGAACGAAGTTTGCTCCCGTTTACGCGAACTCTGTAAGGGGATATTTAGAACAACAACTCTACCAAGAAATAGAGGAAAAATATAGTACTGACTTTAGAAAGTACATTGACAAATCTTGGAAGAGATACCTTGACGACTGTTTCATCATCTGGACAGAATCTCTAGATACTCTGGATGAGTTCAATATCCTCCTGAATAACCTACACCCATCTCTCCAATTCACAAAAGAGATGAGTAGGACCAAATTACCATTCCTAGATATAATGATAATCAAAAACGACACCACCATTACCACGGATATATATTATAAACCCACAGACACCCATCAATATCTGAATTTCAAGTCGTGCCATCCACCTCATACAAAACGCAACATCCCATACTGCCTAGCCAGAAGAATTTGTACCATTGTAGAAGATACGAATACCAGGTACAAACGCCTAACAGAACTAAGAACATTTTTGCTCAAACAAAAATACCGATCTCTACTTATAGAAAATGGCATACAGCGGGCTATAAAAATACCTATACAACAACTTAGGGCAACCCAAGGAAGAAGAAACCAAGAACTGGTCATACCATTTATAATGACACACAACCCATGTCACCAGAATATCTTCAACACTGCCAAAGCAAACCTACCGATCATTGCTCAAAGTAATGAATTAAAAGGCTTAATCACAGATCGATCTTTGACTCTTAGTAAAAGACAGCCAAAAAATTTGAAGCAATTACTAACAAAAGCAAAGTTTGACCTTAACAACAAAGACCAATCATTCACTGTATCTCAATGCAATGATAGTCAATATATGAAAACAAAAGCTGGAAAAATATTCCCAAATGCAAATATGAACTGCAAAAGCAGAAATCTAATTTACTGCATTAAATGCCCGAATTGTGAAGAACTATATGTCGGTCAAACTGGAAATGCACTATCGGAACGTGCACGGGTACACCGTCAACAAATCAGAGACCCAAATGTCCGTCAGATACCCCTAAGTAACCATCTAGCAACATGTGGTCAGGGAATATTTATAATATTCCCATTCTACAAATTACACAGCCAAAGTGAAATGAAGAGAGAAATCAAAGAAAAGAATTTTATTGATAAATTCAAACCCAAGCTAAATGAACAATAATAACGCTTAGGGTTATTACTTCTACTATGACTATGACTACGGCCACTAACAACAACAAAAACAACAACAATAACAACAACAACAACAACAACGACAATAATAATAATAATAAAAGTGATGTTGATGGTGATGATTAATAGAAAATGCTATTTTCATCATTTCTAAAAATAGCAAAACAATTGATGCTTTGGATATGATTAATTATTGGTCGTTAGACATGCTCAACCATCCGTGACGCTTAAACCAATCAGCTTTAGTAATTCAGTGAAACTACACACTGATTGGTCGAAATGCAGTTTGCAAGATTTAGCATTCTGGAGCCACTTTTCCCTGTATAAAAAGTAGAAAATTTACCCATCTTATTACAGTTGAAAATTGCAAACTTGACTGTCACCACATACTATGAACCTGAAGATTGCAAAAGCATTAAAGTACTTGTTCAATTAACACTTAGAATTTGATATTCTTTCATACTATTTCATTATAATACCATTATAAATTTTAAAGGATTGTAAATAAAACGAGTAAATCAGACAAAGTTGGAATTCCTCTTATTAATATAATCTTCTATACACAATCATACACACCCGTGATTATTTATCTATCTATATATATATATTTCTATATATATACATATGTATATATATATTTCTATATATATATATATATATATATATATATATATATATATATATATATATATATACAATATATTAACAAATGGAAACTATATTTATAAAACCATATTTATTTCATTAAACATATTTCAAGGGCCACCATAGTAAACTATGGTGCGCTTTCATCATATAAAATATAATATAGGTTAGTTTTATAAATAAATATTGACATACCCTTAAAAAATAATGCAAACATTCTGGATTAAATCTTCTGGATAGTGCTTTATATCAGTTATCAAAATATTTTGCTTGTTGTATCCCAACAAATTAAATATAACTACATATATATATATATATATATATATATATATATATATCTATATATATATATATATATATATATAGGAACCAGTAAGACCCCGACAGCTGAGCTCAAGCCGTTTCGACGGCTAATTCTGGACTAAATGAACATTTATCCTGGTATTTAAATAGCCGATCTTCTCAAGGGGTAATTCCATATATGGTCAAAGTGATTGTCAAAAATCAGTAGTAATTCTGTGGTTGCAAATTAGTAGGGGAGATGGTGGCTAAACCTGCCAGTAGGAGAAAGAGGGGAGGGGGTGGAGTAGACCCAATCAAGCGTTGGTAGTGCCAGCTACAGCTGGGCATGAGGTCAAAGAAGATACAGGGGAGGGGGAGGGGGAGGAAGTCGGAACGGTAGGTAGAACAATGGGGGGTAGAAATAGGAAAGAAAAAATACTGAGAGTGAAGAAAAGCAAATAAGTGTAAAGAAAAAAGTAAAGTAAATTAAATTCTACGACCTAGGTGTCAGGCTATTGTTAGGCGAGAATAAAATAAAGAAAGAAAGAAAGAAGTAAATAAATAAATAAATAAATAAATAAGGAAATAAGTAAAAGAACTAGGTGGGACGAATTAGGCAAGGACCCTTTTAAGAGGTATAAGTACGTAAATGATACGGTGACTGGTCAACAAAAGGGGCCAAAATACTAAAGAGACTACCACGAAATAAACAATAAAGGTTTCCATCCCGGGCCAGCAACGACCCAGTGCAGCAAAGTGAACTTGTACGACATAATAATTCTGAGTCCCGAGAAAAATATATACTAATGCTAACTCTGAAAGATCTAAAACAAGCTACATGAAAGTTCGTACGAAATAAAGGTAGAATACGGAGAAATAAATTCAGAATCCACCCCGCCCAGAAGAAAAGCGAAGCAAGAAATACTGAAACGAAAAAATAAGGCATAAGTGCCACTAAGAAATATAGAGGGCACAGAGAATAGTGGGAGCGGTCGGAAAAAGGGGGCAAGTATCCGGGGTCTAAGCCAACTGCTATAAAGGGCGGAGTCCGCCAAATCTATCAAAGACTAGGGGAGGGGGGAGTGGGGGTACTAAGGCTACATGGGGCCAAAGGGCAGCCTCGGGTGGGCGAGAAAAGACGCCGACAAAGGAGAAGAGCTGGGGTAGAAGGACAAAGGAGAGAGGGGGGAAGGAAATAAAGGAAGCGATAAAAGAATACAAAGAATATCTTACGTCTTCCTTGGCAAGCAGGGGTTACCCATTGCAAAATCGGCAACTGGGGTGTTATAGCCCTAGTCTACCCCCCCGGGTCATTATGGGGTTTGAGGGCGAGGTAAGTCCTACGCAATCTATGTTTACATGCAGTAACCAGTTCATCTTTCTTGTTTAGGAGTTGGTCCGTCGAAAACAGCATTTGTAAAGTTTCCTCCGAGCATAAATTGCACGGACGGCGTTCTCCCGTGTAAGAATTGGCTCTGGACAGTAATCTCCAAGTGAGATCATAGGTGATGTTGTTGTCCTTGAGGTCCCATATGTGGCCCGAAGGTGTAGTGGCGTGACGCCGGGCCGGGTTTCGGAAGGTATGTCTATGTTGGTATAGCCGGGTCTTGAAGTCACATGCGGTAAGTCCTATATAGGCTTTGTTGGAGGTATCCGTCCTCACGTTGCACTGGTAGATCACATTACGGTCTCTGCATCTATTGTCGAGTGGGCAAATAGATCTATCCGGGCAGTTACACCTCCTGGTCGGTTCTCCACTGCTATTTAGGTTATTTCTGCCATCGGGGTTGAGTTTTTTGTTGTTAGAGGGGACGATGTTTTGTGCGAAGTTTGGTGTAGTGCTGTAAGAGAGTTTGATGGTTTTTTTGTTAATTATGTTGTGGTAGCGGTGTTGTAATGGGAAGTATTTTTCAATGAGCCTAAAGAATAGTTTCCCGATGGGAGTAGTCACCTCTGCGTTGTGGGGAGGATTGAACCATGTTACATTGCGTGAGCGGCGGTGTCTCCTGCTGGTTCCGCTAATGGGATCTGGACAGTAGGATATTTCCTCCCGGAAACCACTCCGCTTGAGGGCCTGGTTGTAATAAGGCGCATGTTCATCGAATATCCGCTCATTAGCTGACAAACGGGATATGCGGAGGGAGATGTTTTTGACCAGGTTGTTTGTGATGTTCCTAGGATGGTTTGATCGGCGGTGGGTGTAGTGCAGATTGTCATTAGGTTTCCTGTATGTGTAGTACAGGTCGTTTTCGAGGTCGACGGTTACGTCCAGGAAGTTTACTCGGGTCAGGGACGTTTGTAGGGTTATTTTAAATCCCCAGTCGCGGAAGAATCTGATTAATTGTTTCCGGACCCGATCTGTACTACTGCGGTTGTACCCTTTAAGGGTAAGGAGCCCATCATCACGGTACAATCCACCACCGAATGCAGGAAACATATCAGTGAGTTTGGCTATTAGGAATAATCCTATAAGATCAGTGACCTCCGCCGAATCCGTGGCGCCCATGCTGTTTAGCATATTCTTTAGGCATATTCTTTAGGCTCATTGAAAAACACTTCCCATTACAACACCGCTACCACAACATAATTAACAAAAATACCATCAAACTCTCTTACAGCACTACACCAAACTTCGCACAAAACATCGTCTCCTCTAACAACAAAAAACTCAACCCTGATGGCAGAAATAACCTAAATAGCAGTGGAGAACCGACCAGGAGGTGTAACTGCCCGGATAGATCTATTTGCCCACTCGACAATAGATGCAGAGACCGTAATGTGATCTACAAGTGCAACGTGAGGACGGATACCTCCAACAAAGCCTATATAGGACTTACCGCATGTGACTTCAAGACCCGGCTATACCAACATAGACATACCTTCCGAAACCCGGCCCGGCGTCACGCCACCACACTTTCGGGCCACATATGGGACCTCAAGGACAACAACATCACCTATGATCTCACTTGGAGATTACTGTCCAGAGCCAATTCTTACACGGGAGGACGCCGTCCGTGCAATTTATGCTCGGAGGAAACTTTACAAATACTGTTTTCGACGGACCAACTCCTAAACAAGAAAGATGAACTGGTTACTGCATGTAAACATAGATTGCGTAGGACTTACCTCGCCCTCAAACCCCATAATGACCCGGGGGGGTAGACTAGGGCTATAACACCCCAGTTGCCGATTTTGCAATGGGTAACCCCTGCTTGCCAAGGAAGACGTAAGATCTTCTTTGTATTCTTTTATCGCTTCCTTTATTTCCTTCCCCCCTCTCTCCTTTGTCCTTCTACCCCAGCTCTTCTCCTTTGTCGGCGTCTTTTCTCGCCCACCCGAGGCTGCCCTTTGGCCCCATGTAGCCTTAGTACCCCCACTCCCCCCTCCCCTAGTCTTTGATAGATTTGGCGGACTCCGCCCTTTATAGCAGTTGGCTTAGACCCCGGATACTTGCCCCCTTTTTCCGACCGCTCCCACTATTCTCTGTGCCCTCTATATTTCTTAGTGGCACTTATGCCTTATTTTTTCGTTTCAGTATTTCTTGCTTCGCTTTTATTCTGGGCGGGGTGGATTCTGAATTTATTTCTCCGTATTCTACCTTTATTTCGTAGGAACTTTCATGTAGCTTGTTTTAGATCTTTTAGAGTTAGCATTAGTATATATTTTTCTCGGGACTCAGAATTATTATGTCGTACAAGTTCACTTTGCTGCACTGGGTCGTTGCTGGCCCGGGATGGAAACCTTTATTGTTTATTTCGTGGTAGTCTCTTTAGTATTTTGGCCCCTTTTGTTGACCAGTCACCGTATCATTTACGTACTTATACCTCTTAAAAGGGTCCTTGCCTAATTCGTCCCACCTAGTTCTTTTACTTATTTCCTTATTTATTTATTTATTTATTTATTTACTTCTTTCTTTCTTTCTTTATTTTATTCTCGCCTAACAATAGCCTGACACCTAGGTCGTAGAATTTAATTTACTTTACTTTTTTCTTTACACTTATTTGCTTTTCTTCACTCTCAGTATTTTTTCTTTCCTATTTCTACCCCCCATTGTTCTACCTACCGTTCCGACTTCCTCCCCCTCCCCCTCCCCTGTATCTTCTTTGACCTCATGCCCAGCTGTAGCTGGCACTACCAACGCTTGATTGGGTCTACTCCACCCCCTCCCCTCTTTCTCCTACTGGCAGGTTTAGCCACCATCTCCCCTACTAATTTGCAACCACAGAATTACTACTGATTTTTGACAATCACTTTGACCATATATGGAATTACCCCTTGAGAAGATCGGCTATTTAAATACCAGGATAAATGTTCATTTAGTCCAGAATTAGCCGTCGAAACGGCTTGAGCTCAGCTGTCGGGGTCTTACTGGTTCCTATTACCCACTCTACTACCTCAAGTATTGAGTACTTTGGTGCGTTATGGTCCACCTGGTTCCTTACCACATTTCCTTCGTTATATATATATATATATATATATATAAATATATATATATATATATATATATATATATTTACATATATATATATACACATATATATATATATATATATATTTATATATATATACACATATATATCATCATCATCATCATCACTGTTTTACGTCCGTTCTTCCATGCTAGCATGGGTTAGACGGGCTGTCCTGTTGTGGGCAGTGTCTGGTCGGCTGACCATGCCTTGCTCATACAGGAACTGATTTTTGCTTGATTTCTACAGCTGGTTGCCCTTCCTAACACCAACCTCATTTACAGTGAGTGCTGGGTGCTTTTTCTGTGGCGCCTACACGTCCACTTTACAGTGTGGGCTGGGTGCTTTATTGCCGTGGCACCTCCACGACCACCTTGCAGTGGGAGGGTGTGGGGCATATTGTCTATATGCTTCAGCTTGTACCCATGGGAGGTCGGGTACTCTGTATTACTGCGTGACCCACTCCGCGGTTTCCATTCACTTCTAGTGCTCTGCACCTTTCTATGCAGCTGTCATCCTTCTTACGCAACACATGTCCATACCAACACAACCGCCTCTCCTGCACACACCATTTAATTTCTTTTATGCTCAGTCTCTCTCTCAATTCATTTATGCTTTGTCGTTCGGGTATATTACTATTACACATCCATCGGAGCATGCAGGCTTCGTTTCTTTCTAATCTGCGTAAGTCTTCCACCTTCAGCGCCCAGTTCTCACTACTATGTAACATTGATGTTGGGATACACGCATCATACAGTCTGCCTTTCATTTGGTGGGAGAAGCCTTTTGCTGCTCGCAGTGGTAGTAGTTCCCTGAACTTCTTCCATCCCGTTCTTACACTAGTTATTGTACTTTCTGAAAACCCACCTCCGCTGCTAATTCGGTCACCTAGGTAGCAGAAGCTGTCTACTGTATGTACAGAGTGCTCCCAGAGATCGGTGGTACTTGTTTCCTGAGGCTGTTTGCTGCTTGATGGCCCAGCACAGTTGCTGCATGTGAAGCCTACATTCTCAATTAAGCTTCCTGTAATCCCGCTACATCTCTTGTATACAATATATATATATTTATATATATTTATATATGTATATATATACACACATACATATGTATATTTATATATTTATATATTTATATATATATATATACACATATATATATGTATATATTTATATTTATATATATACACGCACACATATATATATATATATATATATATATATATATATATATATATATATATATATACACACATATATATATAAATATATATTTATATATATACACACACACATATATATATATATATATATTTATATATATACACACACATATATATATAAATATATATTTATATATATATATATATATACACACATATATATATATAAATATATATTTATATATATATATATATATACACACACATATATATATATAAATATATATTTATATATATATATATACACACATATATATATATAAATATATATTTATATATATATATACATATATATATATATATATTTATATATATACACATATATATATTTATATATATAAGTACACAGGTATATATATATATATACACATATTTGTATATACTTATATATATATATATACACACACATATATATATATATATACACACATATTTATATATATTTATTTCGTTTCTGAATTTGTTTAGCAAGATTCTTTATCTGAAATCGTGTGTTGAAACCGATATTGTTATACTTTGGGAGGGTCATGTTGCCAATAAGAAACACACGCACCAGTTGCTTTCACTTCAATTTATTATATATTTATAAATTTATCAATTTATCAATTTCTGGTTGGTTGGTTGGTTGGTTCCACAACCAGATAGTTGTTTATATATAGTCATAGTTCTTTCGTCACACACTCTGCGACCTCTTCAGTGACTGGGATTCCTTTCTTTGTTTCTGTGCCTCTACTTTGTTCTGTCCTACGCCATTTTGTTTCTGTGTTTGTGTTGGGTGCTCAGAAACTGAGCAGCCAACACACACACACTTATTAATATCGTATATCTACTCCAAATACTTGTCGAGTGCTTTATATCAGTTATAAAAATATTTACTTGTTGTATCCCAACAATTTTAAATAGAACATTTGCATATATATATAAATATAAATATATATATAAATATATATATATATATATATAAATATATATATATATATATAAATATATATATATATATATATATATATAAATAAACATATATATATATATATACATAAATATATATATATATATATAAATATATATATATATATATATAAATATATAAATATATATATATATAAATATATATATATATAAATATATATATATATATATAAATATATATAGATATATAAATATATATATTTATATATATATATAAGTATGTACACGTACATACATATATGTATACCGACGTACAGTAGTATGTATATATATATATACATACATGCACACATATATATATGAACGTATGGATTCACCGAACATTTATTATAATGCTCGGTGTGTTTGTAAACAAACATCCCGTATTAAGCCGTAGTGTCTAGCAACCACCGTTGCTCGTTTGTTCAACACTGACAAAGGAACGCTGTACTAGTTTCAAGCTTGTTAGCTATCGTCAGCAACGTATACCTCCCTGCCAGATTGTTGAACGTATATACTTACCTTATGCATATTAACGGCTGAGTTGCCCAATATGCATATCGAGTGGGTTAATCGGCCGGGTGCACCGAAAACGATAAACGGAAAAAATGAAACGATATTTCATTTCCCACTCTTAGTACGGCTGTTACTTAAATATAAATATGTACACGTACATACATATATGTATACCGACGTACAGTAGTATGTATATATATATATATACATACATGCACACATATATATATGCACGTATGGATTCACCGAACATTTATTATAATGCTCGGTGTGTTTGTAAACAAACATCCCGTATTAAGCCGTAGTGTCTAGCAACCACCGTTGCTCGTTTGTTCAACACTGACAAAGGAACGCTGTACTAGTTTCAAGCTTGTTAGCTATCGTCAGCAACGTATACCTTCCTGCCAGATTGTTGAACGTATATACTTACCTTATGCATATTAACGGCTGAGTAGCCCAATATGCATATCGAGTGGGTTAATCGGTAAAAAAAAAAATATATATATATAAATATATATATATATATATATATATATATATATATATAAATATATATATAAATATATATATATATATATAAATATATATATATAAATATATATATATATATATATATATATATATATATATATATATATATATATATATATGTATATATATATATATATATATATATATATATATATATATATATATAAATATATATATATATATATATAAATATATATATATATATATATATATAAATATATATATATAAATATATATATATAAATATATATATACATATATATATATATGTATATATATATATATATATATAAATATATATATATATATGTATATATATATATATATAAATATATATATATATTAGAAAGTGAGGTTTTTTTTTTTTTTACAAAATGAAAAATAACCGAGGTGTCCTACACGAGTGGAAGTATAAAGAAAAAGGGATGAAATCGAAAATGCAACTGAAGTCTTATTTTTTTTTTTTTTTTAAATATATATATTTATTTGGTTCCTTTACCGGTTTCGCAGTTCTTCTGCTTTTCAAAAGGTGAGTTGAGATGGAGGGTCTGTTGTTTTTCTATATATATATATATATATATATATATATATATATATATATATATATATAATATATTTAGAAACACACAGATACATGCGGACACACACATATATACATGAATGCATCCGCACCCAACAGAGCTAAGCCTCTTATAACCCCGAACTCTGATACTGGTTCAGTCTAGTTCAACTGAATTGGTCTGTCCCAGTCATTCATTGAGCAACGTCGGTGAAGTTGGCACCCTTAACTCACAGTTGGGTGCGGATGCATTCATGTATATATGTGTGTGTCCTCATGTATCTGTGTGTTTCTAAATATATTGTTAATAACTCCCTCTGGTCGAGCAATCTTTGAAGTGTGGGGACAGCTGGAAAGCTTCCATTACTCATACTTCTCGCCTTCTTCACCACCTCTTCTACGGCCTCGATATAAATACCCCCTCCGCCTCCGTGGTATTTTCTTCGGGGTTATAAGAGGCTTAGCTCTGTTTCTCGACCGTTATATCGTGTGACTATCTCCCCCTCCGCCTTTTGGGATTCTTTCTCACGTCGTGTAGACGCGTTCTTGAGACTAGTAAAATGAGGTATCCTCTTGATAAGTCGGCAGACCTCGCAAGGACTCTATATCTTTATGATATATTGTTTTTGTTTATGCCACGAAACTACGTAGTCGAGGAATTTAGGAGCAGTTTAGGTATGATACATTTTATTACTAATTATATCTAAATGTTTCTTCTCTCTTCATAATGTATTTTTAACTCTGATACTGGTTCAGTCTAGTTCAACTGAATTGGTCTGTCCCAGTCATTCATTGAGCAACATCGGTGAAGTTGGCACCCTTAACTCACAGTTGGGTGCGGATGCATTCATGTATATATGTGTGTGTCCGCATGTATCTGTGTGTTTCTAAATATATTGTTAATAACTCCCTCTGGTCGAGCAATCTTTGAAGTGTGGGGACAGCTGGAAAGCTTCCATTACTCATACTTCTCGCCTTCTTCACCACCTCTTCTACGGCCTCGATATAAATACCCCCTCCGCCTCCGTGGTATTTTCTTCGGGGTTATAAGAGGCTTAGCTCTGTTTCTCGACCGTTATATCGCGTGACTATCTCCCCCTCCGCCTTTTGGGATTCTTTCTCACGTCGTGTAGACGCGTTCTTGAGACTAGTAAAATGAGGTATCCTCTTGATAAGTCGGCAGACCTCGCAAGGACTCTATATCTTTATGATATATTGTTTTTGTTTATGCCACGAAACTACGTAGTCGAGGAATTTAGGAGCAGTTTAGGTATGATACATTTTATTACTAATTATATCTAAATGTTTCTTCTCTCTTCATAATGTATATATATATATATATATATCATGAAAATAAACCAAAGAAGCCTTCAATACATCAAAAGTCTTTATTAGCCAACAATGTTTCGTCCTATTAAGGACTCATCAGGGCAATTAAAGCTATAAGAAGCACTATCGGCCATTACAAGCCAAAAACTATTTTTATCTTTATTTTTATTCTTATTATTCTTATTATTCTTATTTATATTTAAACTCTTAATAAGGGTTAGTTTGTGCTTGTATTGATGGAAATGTGTATTGATATATATGTATATATGTGTACATATGTATATATATATATATATGTATATTGGGCCGTTTAACATTATTATTATTATTATCATTTATAGTATATTATATTATATTATATATAGTACAATAATTCCCGCTCTATATCACCACCTTCGTTTAGCTTTAGTTTTTGCATTGGACTATATTTGTAATATGCTTCAAAAGATTATTCACTTCCTTAGCAATTTTTACTTGATGTACACTCCATATTCTTCTGAGTTTTTGGCTTGTAATGGCCGATAGTGCTTCTTATAGCTTTAATTGCCCTGATGAGTCCTTAATAGGACGAAACAATGTTGGCTAATAAAGACTTTTGATGTATTGAAGGCTTCTATGGTTTATTTTCATAATTCTTCGGCTCTGTTTAATTACATTGAGCTATACTTTTACTGTCATTTCTATAATACGAAGAGGGTGTTTAACTCCAACACACTCTAGTATTTTAATTCTTGTTACTGCTCCTGACTGGTTGAGCTTCCTCCTATATACTGGTGTTTTGGCCTTTATATCTGACAGTATGCTAACAAAGAGTTACCTGCCTTTATCTCTGAAGAATATTCCCACCCCCTCTAGAAATACTTATGAAAAAATCTTAATTGCTAGTGTTAACTCCTTCGTAAAAAGGATTAGATGGCGTGCTCTCCACTATGATATTAATAGGAATAGGACTGACCCCAAGCATAGAACTCATTTCAATATCTTTGGCTTCAAAACTTATAAGAGCCCACCACATAATGTTCTATTAGATAATTTTGAAAATGACTTACTTTCCCTTGTCAAAAATATTAAGTATAGGCCATATAATAGGCATCGAAATTATAATAAGTTTGACAGGTTCCAGTCTAGACTTAAAAATATTGTTAAGGGTTTTAGAGTGAATAAGTCTATTCTTGTCCCGGCTGATAAGACTAAGAATCTATACTCTATGGATTACAGTGCTTACCGTGATTTTATTTATAAGGAGCTGCATAGAAATTATAAAAAGACTACGCAGGATAATTTGAACCATATCAATAGTGAGGGTCTTAAGATAGTCTCGGACCTTGGCCTCGATAAGTATACCCAGCCCTATTACCCTAGGGAACCGAGATTCACTCTTAAGGATCATAAGGTAGACTTCATTAGTAATACCTCTGTTAGACTCATCTGTCCTTCCAAGTCTGATATAGCCATAATTAGTAAGAAAATCCTTGACCTTATTATACCAGATGTTAGGGAGAAGGTTAATTTTAACCTATGGGGGAACACTAAGGACGTTATAGATTGGTTCTCTGGTATTGATAAACTTGAATCTAGTAGGTTTATCCAGTTCGATATTGATGCCTATTACACATCGATTTCACCCATCCTCCTTAACAAAGCCTTAATGTTGTCCATGAGAGTGTCCAGCCTTACACGATCACAGGTAGATATTATACTAGCAGCCCGTAGAACTATCATTAATTTTGAGGATACATTTTGGACCCGTAAAAACACGCCCAACAATATCGACGTTACAATGGGTTCGAGTGATTCGGCCCAGGTAACTGATCTTGTTGGGCTTTTCCTCCTAAATGAACTATATGTTACCGTTCCGCACCTTAAAGGCGGACTTTATCGTGACGATGCATTGTTTGTGATTAACTCTAGCACCAACAACGTCGAGCATAATAAGAAGAAGCTTTATAAGTTTTTTAAAAGCTATAACCTTTCGATCACGATAGATAGAAACGTTCGAGCGGTCAACTTTTTAGATGTGACTTTGGACTTGGTCACTAATAGTTTTAAACCCTTCCATAAGCCTAATGAAATACTCCCTTATGTTAGTCCCAATTCTAACCACCCCAAATCTATGATAAGCTCTATAATTAATGGTGTATCTAATAGGATTTCCACACTCTCTAAGGACGTAGGAACATTTAATGCACATGCAGAGTACTATAATAATGCCCTAGCTAATTCCGGTTACTCTGGTAAAATACATTATAATAATAGTAACCTTAGAAAATCTCCGCTTACTTATAATAATAATAACATAAAATCCCATAATATGGCCATGAATGGGAGTAGAAAGCATAAGAATCGTAGAAATCACATAGGTGTATCTGAGCCCATCCATAAGTCAAGCCACCGGACTCGTAATAGGGAATCTAATACTTCTAGGAATCAAGTCGAGCCCTCTGAGCGCTCACTTAGTGGTAATGCTTTTGCTAAATCTAATTCTAATAGTGTTGTTTCTACTGATCCTATTATTAGCCCTAATCCTTTTGATATGTTGCCAGATAGCCACAGATATACTAATGGTAGAAACAGAAAGAGACTTAATAGAGTTTCGGCTGATTCTAATAATGTGGTTTTAACTAGTCCTTGTAGTAACCCAAATCTTAATAAGGGGATATTAGATAACGGTAGAGTTGGTAAGGATAAAAATAGAAGGAGTCTAAATACTTATTTTAACCCGCCATATAATCAGGAAGTATTAACCAACATCCCTAGGTCTTTCTTTTCTATCTTAGAGAAAAATTTCCCTCCTACTAATAAATACCATAGTATTTTTTATAAAAATGTAATTAAACTTTCATTCTCTACCACCCCTAATATTAGTTCTCATTTAGCTAGCACTAACAATGGGAAAATTAGGGATGGATACTCCTCTCTACGTACTACTAGTCTGAATAGATCCATAAATACCTTACAACCTGTGCAGACCTTATCTCATAGTAACCCTACGTGTGATGCATCACTACTTCAGCCGATCAATAGCACCCGGAAGTGTAACTGCAGAGTGAGTGCTAACTGCCCTTTGAACGGTAACTGCCTCTCTAAGAACATCGTTTATGCTTGTGTAGTTAAAACCAATTCCTCTAATAGCACGTATATAGGCTCTACATCTAACACTTTTAAGACTAGGTTTAATTCTCATATCTCTAATTTTAAACATGTTAAGTTTAAGAATTCTACTTCTTTAGCACACCATATCTGGGATCTTAAGGGGTCAATATACCATATAGCCTTAATTGGCGAATAGTAGCACGCTCTAATAACCTTTCAACACATACTAAATTTTGTAATCTCTGTATCCTTGAGACCCACTCTATAATTTTCTCTAGGGAAACCTTACTTAATAGAAAGTCTAAGATATTCTCTTCTTGCCCCCACGCCATTTCACATTCTTACTTTTATTATAAACCTAAAGGTTCTAGTAGTGTAAATTGTATCCATTAGCTGCTATATTCCCTTATCTTTTTAGTTTAGGTTCATTTTGTTTACCACCATCATTATCATCATTATTATTATTGGTTTTTAACAGCTTTTCATTCTAGCTTTCATAGTCTTTTGGCTACCATACCATATCCATCTTCTTAAATATTATATTTTCACTATTAACACCTTATGAGTTTATATCTGATTATATATTTTATTTTATATTATTTTATTTTATTTTATTTGGATTCTTCTTTGCATAACTAAGCCCCCCCCCACACTTGTTATTCGCCCCTTCAAATATACTATAATTATATTCAATTCCCTTTTATGATCCTTTCTATTGTATAATACAGTATATTGATTATGATTTTATGCTCCTTCGTATCCTTCATACATTTCTTTTTTCTGTTCCCATTGGCCTACCATAATTCTATTTAAAGTCTGTTTATTAGATAACGTTATTCAACTGATAGTAGAATATTTCACTCTTCTCCAGATATTTTTATAGTGATATCTTAAAATTTCGAGATTTTGATTACTTAAACCATAGCTAATTTATATATTGATTTATTAAGTATTTTAAATACTTTCAATATTAATTAATTTAATAAGGTTTTCTAGTCATTTATCCGGGTTTGTTTCCTAAATTTTTTACTTAACTGCATGTGACACCTAAGTAAATACTTTTGTTTTTGTTTTTCGATTTCCGGTTGATTTTATTTATATATTTATACTACCGTGCGTAGTTTTCTGTCTTGTTCTCATTCACTTATTCACAAATGTCTGTCCACCAACCACGTAATTATGTAT
>OZ024743.1:254518312-254525812 GCA_964016885.1 Eledone cirrhosa | reverse complement strand
ATATATATATATAAATATATATATAAATATATATATATATAAAAAAATATATATATATAAATATATATATATATATATATATAAATATATATATAAATATATATATATATACATATATATATATATAAATATATATATATATATAAATATATATATATATATAAATATATATATATATAAATATATATATATATATATATATAAATATATATATATATAAATATATATATATATATATATATAAATATATATATATATATATATATATAAATATATATATATATAAATATATATATATATATATATATATATATATATATATATATATATATATATATATATATATATAAATATATATATATATATAAATATATATATATATATATAAATATATATATATATAAATATATATTTATATATTTAAATATATATAAATATATATATATATAAATATATATATATATATATATAAATATATATATATATATACATATATATAAATTATATATATATATATATATATATATTAATATATATATGTATAAATATATATATATATATAGTGTTAAGGATACTATTTATGGTTATGTATACAGTAAAACCTTTTATAGTTATATATATTTTAAACCCTATACAGTGAAAGACAGTCATTTATTACTACCTTATTACCATTAAGATAAATAGCTTAATGTAATAACATCAGTTGTTCTACAGAGCAGTTATATAAAACTATATTGAATCATCGTAGATTATGTGAAGGACATATAACCTATATATTACGTTTCCTGGATTGTGAAAATGGTGGTGTATACGAAAAACTATAACACTGTTTTGCTTCTCATTCTTAATACTTTAAATATTTCTCTCCACACAAGCTTCTATATCATACATATAAAATACTATACAACCCCCATAATACACTTGATTGCCCGCTTACAGTGCTTATAATCCATATAACACCTTACCGCACTATAATCTTATATAAATAGGACACACGTGCATGCCCCTCGTGTAACTAACTACTTCTAACTATCCTCCTGCATCACCTACATAGAGTGCCAATGTTGTATTATAACTTTATTTTTGTTGTAATTTTCTTTTAATATGACTTTAATCTTTAAATGTAAACTTCCATACTTAAATATTATAATGGATGTCAGCCCACTGAGTATCAATATATACATATGTTTCCGTATGTCTCTTCTGTTGAAAAGGAGGTCAAGTATGTAAACAATCATTGAAAAATTTCTCCGAAGACTCCAAACCTGGGTTTGGAAGAACCAATTGTAAGCGAATAATGTACTGAAGGACAATGTAGAGAGAAAAATATAGTGTACATAGGTGAGACAGCTCGTAGTGTAGGGGAACGGATAAATGAACACTGGCGAGACCTTCAAGATAGTAAAGAATCATCTGTACTCTACCAACATGCTAAAATAGAACATAAGGGTAAATTAGGGAACATAGAAATAAAAATAGAATCTAAACACACAAAAGACGCAATGTTTAGACAAATCACAGAGGCAATAAACATAAAAGAATTACAACCAAAATTAAATAGAAAACTTGAGTGGAACAGCAACATCACAACTAACAATTAAGGACAACATGAAAACACACACGCACATAGAACAAATAAACAAACTGTAACATGTAAATAAATAAATAAATAAACGAATA
The DNA here is from genome assembly GCA_964016885.1 of Eledone cirrhosa. Classification (NCBI taxonomy): domain Eukaryota; kingdom Metazoa; phylum Mollusca; class Cephalopoda; order Octopoda; family Eledonidae; genus Eledone; species Eledone cirrhosa. The sequence continues at coordinate 254,524,132 of OZ024743.1, read as the reverse complement.
TAAACACACACAGACACCCGGATGTGGCGCATGCGCAGACTGAGCACACAACACACACACATATACAAGATGGCGTAGGACAGAACAAAGGAGAGGCACAAAAACAAAGAAAAGAATCCCCAGTCACTGAAGAGGTCACAGAATGTGTGACGAAAGAACTTTGACAATATATAAACAACCATCTGATTGTTGAACCAACCAACCAACCGGAAATTTATAAATTCCTAAATTTATAAATTTATTATAATAAATTGAAGTGAAAGCAACTGGTGCGTGTGTTTCTTATTGGCAACATGACCCTCCCAAAGTATAACAATATCGGTTTCAACACACGTTTTCAAATAAAGTATCTTGCTAAACAAATTCAGAAACGAAATATCGTAAGCCTTAGCCAGGCTAACAATATACTGAAAACCACCATGTTCTGTTATCTACGAAAAACAATAACATCTCGACAACTACACTTCATAAAATAATGTGCCTCGTCCCGAGTTTACACCAACACCATCAAAACCGATGCAAGAAGATTACAACTCACCAAAAAGCAAGCAGATAGGGTAAAACGAGCACCAATTCCAAACATAAAAAAGATCTATAGAGAATTAAGTCATCAAGAAAAACATAAGCGTAACCTAATACAAGAAATAACTAAGATCACCACACCAAGGGAAAACCTAATAGTTATAAGCCTTATACGTCCTGAGGAACAGTACATTGTTCATGAATGTGATAAGCACTTTAACAAGAAACTAAAGTGGCTTAAACAGATAAAACTAAATCAAGATACTTTAGAGAATACCAATAGATATCCCGACAAAATTGACGGTATAAATATGGCCGACATCTCATTAACTGATGAGTTCAACAACAACAACACAAATATATGCAGCAACGCTATGGTCGACTCTGATGAATTATCTGTATTACAACTGCGACCTAAGTATGCGACATTCAAGAAGGTAAATATGATTAGTTGTTTGTCAGAAATAGAAAAATCATTTACAAAATTACGTTGGAGCCTCAAAAACAAAAACAAAAACAAAAGTAACAACATACGCACAGACATATACAACACACATCCCCAAAACAACAGACACACAGACACAAACAACAATAACAACAACACATACATCAACAATAATAACATACTCAGAAACAACAACAACAGACACGCAGACACAAACAACAATAACAACACACACAACAATAATAACACGTACGGAGACAACAACAACAACACACATCAACAACAGCACACATCAACAACAACAACAACAACACACACACATTCAATGCCTCTCACCACCACCACAATCTTAACAGACACACAGACACAGAAAACAGGTAATGGCAGTAGCACAGAAATAAGGGAAGGTAATAGGATTGGAAGGAGAAGGGAGATTATGGACCGAGAAAATAACCAAGATGAACACACAGACACACAAAATAGAGTAGATAATAACAATGAGCCAGAGGAAAGAGACAGGAGTAATAATGAGAGTCATAGAAACAACCATGAGGCTGTTGGTGGAAATAGAAATAGAAACAACACAACTAACAATAACAATAGCACTAGTACACATAAAGCAGCAGCCTGGAACTCTACTTTTTATAATCCCTCCGGTAAGTCGTTCGACCTGCGACGAGTCCACGCCACGACTCTACCTTTTAACAAACGCACGCAATTGCCGTCGCAGGACGGTGAACAAACAGAAGCACAATTTAGTATAGCTAGATCTAAACTTAGAAATATTATAGAACAGTATAGCATGAAGCATAATAGAATAGAGGCCCATCAACTGGGAGAAAAATCTGCAAATGGCTCGCGTAAGCTCATGTAGCGCTCGCGTAATGGAGAGATAGCATGCTTTCCAACAGACAAGTCTGGCAGAATGTCGGTTGACAGTCTGCCAAACTACATCCAGGCAATGCAACCCCACATCACTAACACAAGAGAAGTTACACCACAAGAGCATGAGGATAGAGAAAAAGCCCTCAATGCCCATATGGTGATATGGACAAATATAATGCAGCCCAACAAAAGGAATGTCAACAACTTCCAGGCCTGCAACAATGACGTGCCAGCGTTGTATGGGCTTCGAAAAGACCATAAAACGGGCAGTGACCCTGTCACAGGACCACCAACACGGCCAGTCTGTGGAGCTAACATTGCTAGTAATTACAGACTGTCCTACTTCCTCTCCCTGATCATACACCCATCATTGAAATGTCCCCAGATGTATGTGACAGCACGGAGGACCTCCTCAGCAGAATCGACGAGAGTAACCGATCTAGGGACCTAAGAAACTGCATAATAGGTAGTATGGATGTTGTGTCCCTGTATCCATCTATTGACGTGGATTTTGATGTGGAGAAATGCGTAGAAATGATCAGTGAGAGCAATGTTGAGTTCAAGTGGGATTGATACCAGTGAGCTGGGACTCCTACTTAAACTTACCTATAGTAATAATTACCTAGTCACATATGACCTTAGCAACCTGTGCCCTACAAAACCAGCATGAGGCAGACCACCTACCATTACCTCAATGGCCAAGAAAACCCACACAGATAGATGGAACGGGTGGACCAGAGTCATACGGACACCCGAAAACCACGATGAACTAAAGAAAATGATTGCACATGCGGTGGGGGCCAGCATAAAATTAACCCTTAAGGAACATATGTTCAAATTTAATGGAAAAACATATGCCCAAGAGGATAGGAGCAGCCATTGGTGTTAGCATTGCAGGCGACATAGCTAACTTATTCATGGTATGGTGGGACAGTAGACTTAAACTTAAACTTAAAGAACAATTAGAAGACCCCTTAACCCTGATAATGTACTCCCGCTACGTTGATGATATAAACATCGTAGTTAAAACACCCCCACTAGAGAACAGTCAGGAATTAGGGAAAAACAGAATGGAAAGCATCCAGCAAATAGCTAACTCAATCCACCAGAGTATTAGAGTTACTATAGACTACCCAAGTAAACACCCCAACCATCGATTACCTGTACTAGACACATAGATCTAGTTAGATACCATTAATAACAAAAAACAAATCCTCCATTCCCATTATGCAAAAACCCATGACTTCCAAATATCTGATCCACCGAAACTCAGCTGTTTCGGACCATACCAAAATCAACATACTGATTGCGTATTTGGTACGGGTGATGAGAAACGTATCCCGCATGTGCAACCCCGAAGAACTAGAGAGACACATACAACACTTCATCCACCGTATGCAGTTCTCTGGTTACAATCAGAGAGATAAAATCAGAGTGTATAGAGGAGCCAGAAGCAAATGGAAAAAAATGGTAAATAATGACACAAATGGGACCTGCCCCTTGCGTAGGAGCAAATTTTGGAATAGAATAGAAAGAACTAGGAATCAGGCTAATAGAATAAACTCATGGTATGATAGCAATAAATACCAGAGTGTAATGTTCATCGATACAACCCCTAGAAGTGAATTAGCTTACAAATTTAGAAGGGCCCTAGATAAATATAAACTCAATATTAAGATAGTAGAAAGACCAGGTACCTCCGTAAAAACAGTTATTAGCAAGACATACCCTTTTCAAAGACCCCCCTGTATAGATAAGAAATGTATAACCTGTAAATTAACTGTAAAACTAGAAATGTAGTATATAGCATAAGATGTACTGAAGGACAATGTAGAGACAAAAATATAGTGTACATAGGTTAGACAGCACGTAGTGTAGGGGAACGGATAAATGAACACTGGCGAGACCTTCAAGATAGTAAAGAATCATCTGTACTCTCCCAACATGCTAAAATAGAACATAAGGGTAAATTAGAGGACATAGAAATAAAAATAGAATCTACACACAGAAAAGACGCAATGTTTAGACAAATCACAGAGGCAATAAACATAAAAGAATTACAACCAAAATTAAATAGAAAACATGAGTGGAAAAGCAACATCCCAACATACAATTAAGGACAAAATGAAAACACACACGCACATAGAACAAACAACCAACCAGTAACATGTAAATAAACAAATAAATAAACGAATATAAACACACACAGACACCCGGATGTGGCGCATGCGCAGACGGAGCACACAGCACACACACAGAAACAAAATGGTGTAGGACAGAACAAAGGAGAGGCACAAAAACAAAGAAAAGAATCCCCAGTCACTGAAGAGGTCACAGAATGTGTGACGAAATAACTTTGACAATATATAAACAACCACCCGGTTGTGGAACCAACCAACCAACCGGAAATTTATAAATTCCTCAATTTATAAATTTATTATAATAAATTGAAGTGAAAGCAACTGGTGCGTGTGTTTCTCATTGGCAACGTGACCCTCACAAAATATAACAATATCGGTTTCAACACACGTTTTCAAATAAAGAATCTTGGTAAACAAATTCAGAAACGAAATATATATATATATATATATACACATATATATTTATATATATATACATATATATACACATATATATTTATATATATATATATATATATATATATATATATATATATATATATATATATATATATATATATATACACATATATATTTATATATATATATATATATATATACACACATATATATATATATATATATATATATATATATATATATATATATATATATATATATTATATATATATATATATATATATATATATATATATATATATATATAACGAAGGAAATGTGGTAAGGAACCAAGTGGACCATAACGCACCAAAGTACTCAATATTTAGTGTAGTTGAGTGGGTAATAGGAACGAGTAAAACCCCGACGGCTGAGCTCAAGCCGTTTCGACGGCTAATTCTGGACTAAATGAAAATTTATCCTCGTATTTGAATAGCCGAGCTTCTCAAGGGGTAATTCCATATATGGTCAAAGTGTTTGTCACAGGGATTGGTCAAAGTTAGTAGTTGAGACATAATCATTTTATGATGGCAAATTTGTGTGGGGAAGGGGTAGCTAAACCTGCCAGTAGAAGAAAGAAGGAGAGGGGTTGGAGTAGACCCATTCATGCGTTGGTAGTGCCGGCTACAGCTGGGTGTGAGGTCAGAGAAGATACTAGGGAAGGGGAGGGGGAGGAAGTCGAAACGGTAGGTAGAACAATGAAGGGTAAAAATATAAAGAAAATACTGAGTGTTAAAAAGCGAATAAATGTAAAAAAAAAAAACAACTTCTCCTAATGGCCAAACTCACCGATATGTTTCCTGCATTCGGTGGTGGATTGTACCGTGATGATGGGCTCCTTACCCTTAAAGGGTACAACCCCAGTAGTACAAATCGGGTCCGTAAACAATTAATCAGCTTCTTCCGCGACTGGGGATTTAAAATAACCCTACAAACGTCCCTGACCCGAGTAAACTTCCTGGACGTTACCCTCGACCTCGATAATGACCTGTACTACCCATACAGGAAACCTAATGACAACCTGCACTACATCCACCGCCGATCTAACCATCGTAGGAACATCACCAACAACCTGGTCAAAAACATCTCCCTCCGCATATCCCGTCTGTCAGCTAATGAGCAGATATTCGATGAACATGCGCCTTATAACAACCAGGCTCTCAAGGGGAGTGGTTTCCGGGAGGAAATATCCTACTGTCCAGCTCCCATTAGCGGAACCAGCAGGCGACACCGCCGCTCACGCAATGTAACATGGTTCAATCCTCCCCACAACGCCGAGGTGACAACTCCCATCGGAAAAATATTCTTTAGGCTCATTGAAAAACACTTCCCACTACAACACCGCTACCACAACATAATTAACAAAAATACCATCAAACTCTCTTACAG
>OZ024743.1:254505812-254508312 GCA_964016885.1 Eledone cirrhosa | reverse complement strand
ATACACACACACACATATATATATATATATATATACACATATATATTTATATATATATATATACACACACACACACATATATATATATATATATATATATATATATAAAGAAAAAGAGATGAAATCGAAAATGCAACTGGAGTCTTATTTTTGTTTTAAATATATATATTTATTTGGTTCCTTTACCGGTTTCGCAGTTTTTCTGCTTTTCAAAATGTGAGTTTAGATGGAGGGTCTGTGGTTTTTCTCACATCTGGTTGGTCCCTGAATGTTACTTGTTTTATATGGAAAAAGTGCCTCGAAAATGCCAGGTTTTTCGAGAAGTAATTTGATTGGTTTGTCAATAATTATAATAAATTTCGCGCCATTTCGCGTTACAATAGTTCTTCAAATAAGAGGGGGGGGGGTTGTCACAGGTTGTTTTTTCATATATGAGTGTTTGAATTTCTTTTTACTTGAAAAAAGGAGACTCACGAAGGCTTTTTTGGGGTTGGTTATAAATGAAATTATGGCTGTCACGTGAACAAATTTTCATTAAATTTTTGTTCCCTTATTTGGAAATCCATTCTGTAGCCTTTTTAGAGAATTTTTTAATAAGTGAAAGATAATGGTCAAGAGAAATGGATGGAAGAATTGTTCTGGTTCAGTGAATATGGTTAGTTCGCTGGGGTGTCAGAATTCAGATTTCTATTGAATAAAGAAAGTAAAGATATGTGTGTTTATTTGTGTGCTTGTGTGTGCGTGTGTGTGTGTGTGTGTGTGTGTGTGTGTGTGTTTGAATTTCTTTACTTAAAAAAAATGTGGCTCACGAAGGCTTTTTTTAAATAAACGTGATTTGATTGGTTATAAATGAAATTTGGCTGTCACGTGAACAAGTTTTCATTACATTTTTGCGCCCTTATTTGGAAAACTATTCTGTAGTCTTTATAACGAATGTTATGACAATGGAAAGATAGTGGTCAAGAGAAATGGGATTGGGAGAATTGTTCTGGTTCAGTGAATATGGTTAGTTCGCTGGGGTGTCAGACTTCACATTTTCTATTGAAGTGAAGATATGTATGTTTATTTGTGTGCTTGTGTGTGTGTATGTGTGTGTGTGTGTGTGTGTGTGTGTGTGTGTGTGTGTGTGTGTGTGTAGGAAAGTGATTCCTTTAGTAGGAATATTTTTGAATGAACATATTTTCCTTACTTATTCGTGTTTGCTGTTGTATTGTCAGTGCAAACGTATGTTAAGGTTTATTTAGTTCGGGTTTTTATTTTCTAAAGTAGAAGGTGTTACGTGTGTGTGTGTGTGTGTATGTCATATTATGGTGTTGACATAATGTATATTAAACCATATTTAATGTTGGTCTATATTTTTGAATAAACATATTTTCCGTATTTATTCGCATTTGTTCTGTTGTATTGTTAGCGCAAAGGTAAAATGGGAAGACTTGGAATTTGGGTGTCTTATTACTTTCGCAAATGTCTAGCTGTGCACTTAGTGGTATCTGTCTCGTGGTTGGATCTCGTAATTGTTGGCGATGAACTGTCATTCTGTTTCTGAGTGCGAGTTTAGTTTGTCCTATATAATCTTCATTGCATCCTTTACATTTAATGGCATAAAGTAGATTTTTGATGAGCAAGTGAAGTGATTTTTTACAGTAAAATGTTGTCCTGATTTAAATGTATACGTGTTGCCTTCAATGAGGTGAGTGCAGGTTCCACAATTAGAGCGACCACATCTTTTGATACTTGGTTGTGGGTTTGTGGTAGGTAATTTGGCGTTGGTTAGTAATGTTTTCAGTGATTTCGGTTGTTTTTTGCTTTTGATTATTTTGTGTGTTTCAAGGGCTTTTTTCATTCTTGGGTTTTGTTTTAGTAGTGGGATGTTATTATAAATAGTGTTGTAAGCTTCCGCATTTCTTGGGTTGTGTGTTGAGATATATGATAGAATATTGGACGTACCTTGAATTTGTTTCTGTTTCCGTAATTCATCAATGCCTATTGCTTTAGCCCTTTCTATTCCATTATTTATTAGTAATAGTGGGTACTCTCTCTCGAGTAGAATTTCCTTTAATTCTTGAAGTCTTTTATTTCGCGTTTCATAATTGGAGACAATTGTGCAAATTCTTCTTGCTAGGTTAAAAGGAATGTTCGTCTTCGTGTGCTTTGGATAGTTAGAGGTGAATAGCAGATATTGTTTGGAATCTGTTGGGTTGTAGTGTATGTCAGTTTCGATATTTGTGTCTTTTTTTAAGATTAAGATGTCCAGAAATGGGAGTTGATCTTGGCTGTATTCCATTGTGAATTGGATGTGGTTATTGATGCCGTTTAATAAGTTTTTGAAATCCTTCAGTTGGTCGAGTGTGTGGGACCAAAGAATGAGGCAATCATCCAAGTAGCGTTTCCAATTCTCTGATAAATATTTGTGGAAGTTCAATCCGTATTTTGATTTGGACTGTTCATATATCTGGACTTCTAAGTATGCCATGACTAAGTTGGCATAAGTTGGAGCGGC
>OZ024743.1:254473312-254483312 GCA_964016885.1 Eledone cirrhosa | reverse complement strand
TGCCCATGGGAACTCCTGTATGCAGATGACCTCGCACTTATTGCTGAATCTATGGTAGAACTAGAGAAGAAATTCCAAACTTGGAAGCAGGGACTAGAAAGAATGGGTCTCAAAGTCAACATGACAAAGATTAAGGTCCTTGTAAGTAGACGAGAAAACAGATCCCAGATCCCCTCAGGGAAATGGCCTTGCTCAGTAGGTAGGAAAGGTATAGGTAGGAACTCCATTCTCTGCCCTAAATGCAAACAATGGGTACACAAGAGATGTAGCGGGATCCCAGGAAGCTTAATTAAGAATGTAGGATTCACATGTAGCAGCTGTGCTGGGACAGCAAGCAGCAACGAGCCACAGGAAACAAGTACCACCTATCTCTGGGAGGGCTCTGTAGAAACAGTAGACAGCTTCTGCTACCTAGGTGACCGAATTAGCAGCGGAGGTGGGTGTTCAGAAAGTACAATAACTAGGGTAAGAACGGGATGGAAGAAGTTCAGGGAACTACTGCCACTGCTAGCTGCAAAAAGCTTTTCCCTCAAAATGAAAGGCAGGCTGTATGATGCGTGTATACGAACAGCAATGTTACATGGTAGTGAGACCTGGGCGCTGAAAGTGGAAGACTTACGTAGATTAGAAAGAAACGAAGCCTGCATGCTCCGATGGAAGTGTAATAGTAATATACGCGAACGGCAAAGCATAAACGAATTGAGAGAGAGACTGAGCATCAGAGGAATCAAATGCTGTGTGCAGGAGAGGCAGATGTGTTGGTATGGACATGTGATGCGTATGAAGGATGACAGCTGCATAAAAAGGTGCAGAGCATTAGAAGTCAATGGAAGCCGCGGAGTGGGGAGACCCAAGAAGATTTGGGATGAGGTGATAGGGGCCGACCTTACTCAGTTGCACCTCTCAAAGGCGATGACACACGACCGTGACCTCTGGCGTCACGCAGTAATACAGAGTACCCGACCTCCCATGGGTACAAGCTGAAGCATATAGACAATATGCCCCCACACCCTCCCACTGCAAAGTGGTCGTGGAGGTGCCACGACAAAAAAGCACCCAGCCCACACTGTAAAGTAGACGTGTAGGCTCCACGGAAAAAAGCACCCAGCACTCACTGTAAATGAGGTTGGTGTTAGGAAGGGCATCCAGCTGTAGAAACCAAGCTAAAATCAATTCCTGTATGAGCAAGGCATGGTCAGCTGACCAGACACTGCCCACAACAGGACAACCCGTCTAACCCATGCTAGCATGGAAGAACGGACGTAAAACGGTGATGATGATGATGATGATGATGATATAATATGTTCAAAAGTTTGGAAAATGGATTCTGCCGATTTCTATATTTTTCCTTTACATATTTAATTTCCCTCCAAATTAGGATCACACATTGACATGTGCTGAAGCTAATAGATTTTCTGATCAGTGATCAATAGCTGATGTAATAATGAAGCTGTATGGCCAAGTGGTTAGACTGTTTGACACACAGTTGTAAGGTTTATATGACATACAAACATTGTGAGTGAAATAGGGTAGACAGGAACTGTTTGCAAGCCCATTGGATAGATTGACTATGCCTTAATACATTGTGTTTATCATATTCAGAATATAAAATTCTGTGGAATGCTCAGCCCCTTACATGCTAATTTAAGTTGGACTGTGCATATAATTCAAAGGCTTAGCTTTGTCATATATTATGTCATGTTAATTTTGCCTAAGATTTTATTAAGGATATCCTCGTGAGATGGAGAGAATACTTTGGTAATCTTCTAAACCTGATCAGAACAGCATCTTCTGATGTACATGAGGTGCATCTAGGAGCAGGGACAAATCTTTTGGATTTTCACAAGAACAGTTAAAGAGCTCAAATATGACAAGGCCATTGGGAAAGATGAAATCTGCCTGATATGTTAAAAGCCTTAAATAAAGAAGGTATTTTCTGGCCGAATCATGTGTGCCAAGTGACCTGGAACTCTGGAAAGGCTACTGACCAATGGTAATTAGGAGTGATAAGCCTAATTTTCAAAAGGGAGGAGAGGAGAAATTGTTCCAATTACATAGAGATCTCCTTGTTAAGCCTCCTTGGGAAAGTCTATGCTATGTGTCTGGCAAAGAGATGCAGAGAGATAGTCAAGTCCAAGCAAGCTTATGAACAGTGTGGTTTTTGTCCTATATGCAACACAGTGTGAATTGGTTGTGAATATATATATATATGTGTATGTATATATATATATATATATATATATATGTATATTGTTATACTTGGGGAGGGTCATATTTGTGTAATATTGCCAGAATTAATAACAGAACACACTCACTGTTTGGTTGGTTTTCGCTTCTCGCTGTCTTTTATATCGGTAATCTAACTTACTCGGTCCCTCAATGTTGCCATTGACTGACCGACGGTCAAAAATAATACAGATACAATATAGACACAAACACATATATATAGTTTATCATAAATCTTTCGTTGCAATTCTGCAACATCGTCAGTGGTGTTATATTTTCCTCCTGTTGTGTTGTATGTCTACGCCATTTTTTTTATTTTTTTTTTTTTTATTCAGTCTGTCTATATATTTATTTATTTATTTGCTTGTTTGTTTATTTTATTTTGTCTTCTTTGCGCATGCGTTTGCGTGTGTGTAAAGTGTTATGTTTGCTCTGTGATGGGTGACTAGTGTGTGTTTATGTGCTTGTTGTTATTGTGCTTGTGTATGTATTTATTTATCTTATTTTATTTACTTATTTATACTTCTCTTAGGTCAGTGTTCTTTGTTTGGGTGTTGTTGTTATTCCATTCATTCTTTCTGTTTAGCTTTGGTCTTCTAATTTCTATTTCACTGGCTTCTCTGATTTGCCTATCTGCTGGGTCATTTCTATGTTTAGATATTATTCTAATTTCTATGTTGTCTATGTTACCGTCATGTTGTTGTCTAGCATGTTCGTATAGTACTGACCCGTTTTTCGTCCTTTTAGTTCCCCCCTGTGTTGGTCTATCCTTTCACCTATGCTACGAGCTGTCTCACCTATGTATGTTGTTGTCATGTTTCTGCAAGTACCCTCTGTACATCTTATGCTATAGACTACGTTTCTAGTTTTATAGTTTATCCGGGGGTTCACCTTACATATGATACATTTCCTATTGGTACAGTGGGTTTTCTTAAAAGGGTAGGTTTTGCTGATCAGGGATTTTATGGTGGTTCCTGGCTTTTCTACCACCTTTATTTTTAAGTGGGTCTTTCTCAGGGCCTTTCTACACTGGTTAGCTAATTTCCCTCCAGGGGGGGCGGGCGTCCACAAACATGACACTCTGGTATCTCTGATTGTCGTACCATGATGTGGCTTTCCCTATCTTATGTCTAGCCCTATCTAAGCTATTCCATGATTTGCTCCTGTATAATGGGCAAATTCCTTTCATGTGCAGTTCTATGAGGGTCTTATACTTTTCCATGGCTCCTTCGTATACTCTGACTCTGTCACTTTGGTTGTAGCCAGAGAACTGCATGCGGTTGATGAAGTGTTGGATGTGTCTTTCCATTTCTGTTGGGTCGCACATGCGGGACACATTCTTCATCACTCGTACCAAATCTGCGATCAGAATATTAAACTTAGCACTACTGGACATTGCTGAGTTTTTGAGTATCAGGTATTTGGAGGCCATGGGTTTAGTATAGTGTGAGTGGAGAATTTGGGCTCTCTCGTCTATAGTGTTAATCCAGAGTTCTGTGTCTAATACAGGTAGTCTATTTTTAGGGTGTTTGGAAGGGACGATGTTGCAGATGTGCAACGAAAGATTTATGATAAACTATATATATATGTGTTTGTGTCTATATTGTATCTGTATTATTTTTGACCGTCGGTCAGTCAATGGCAACATTGTGGACCGAGTAAGTTAGATTACCGATATAAAAGACAGCGAGAAGCGAAAACCATATATATTTCGTTTCTGAATTTGTTTAGCAAGATTCTTTATCTGAAAACGTGTGTTGAAACCTATATTGTTATACAGTGGGAGGGTCATGTTGCCAATAAGAAACAGACGCACCAGTTGCTTTCACTTCAATTTATTATAATCAATTTATAAATTTAGGAATTTATAAATTTCTGGTTGGTTGGTTGGTTCCACAACCAGATGGTTGTTTATATATTGTCAAAGTTCTTTCGTCACACATGTTGTGACCTCTTCAGTGACTGGAGATTCTTTTCTTTGTTTTTGTGCCACTCCTTTGTTCTGTCCTATGCCATCTTGTTCTGTGTGTGTGCTGTGTGCTCAGTCTGCGCATGCGCCACATCCGGGTGTCTGTGTGTGTTTATATTCGTTTATTTATTTGTTTGTTTACATGTTACTGGTTGGTTGTTTGTTCTATGTGCGAGTGTGTTTTCATTCTGTCCTTAATTGTATGTTGTGATGTTGCTGTTCCACTCATGTTTTCTATTTTGGTTGGAGTTCATTTATGTTTATTATAAACATAATAAACTTAAATGAACTCCAACCAAAATTAAATAGAAAACATATATATATATATATATATATGTTTCGGCCGCGGATGGCTAACATAACCCCATATCCCCACCCCCCTCTGCGCCCCACTGCTCTAGCCCTATCTAGCTATTCCAGAATAGCTTAGATAGGGCTAGACATAAGATAGGGAAGGCCACATCATGGTACGACAACCAGAGATATCAGAGTGTCATGTTTGTGGACGCCACCCCTGGAGGGAAATTAGCTAACCAGTGTAGAAAGGCCCTGAGAAAGACCCACTTAAAAATAAAGGTGGTAGAAAAGCCAGGAACCACCATAAAATCGCTGATCAGCAAAACCTACCCTTTTAAGAAAACCCACTGTACCAATAGGAAATGTATCATATGTAAGGTGAACCCCCGGATAAACTGTAAAACTAGAAACGTAGTCTATAGCATGAGATGTACAGAGGGTACTTGCAGAAACACGACAACAACATACATAGGTGAGACAGCTCGTAGCATAGGTGAAAGGATAGACCAACACTGGGGGGAACTAAAAGGACGAAAAAACGGGTCAGTACTATACGAACATGCTAGACAACAACATGACGGTAACATAGACAACATAGAAATTAGAATAATATCTAAACATAGGAATGACCCAGCAGATAGGCAAATCAGAGAGGCCAGTGAAATAGAAATTAGAAGACCAAAGCTAAACAGAAAGAATGAGTGGAACAACAACAACACCCAAACAAACAACACTGACCTAAGAGAAGTATAAATAAATAAGTAAATAAAATAAAATAAAATAAAATAAGATAAATAAATACATACACAAGCACATAAACACACACTAGTCACCCAGCAGACACAACACTATACACACTAGTCACACATCACACATAACACTATACACACACGCAAACGCATGCGCAAAGAAGACAAAATAAAATAAGATAAACAAACAAGCAAATAAATAAATAAATAAATAAATATATAGACAGACTGAACAAAAAAAATGGCGTAGACATACAACACAACAGAAGGAACAATGAATATAACACCACTGACGATGTTGCAGATGTGCAACGAAAGATTTATGTAAATTATGTAAACTATATATATATGTGTTTGTCTATATTGTATCTGTATTATTTTTGACCGCCGGTCAGTCAATGGCAACATTGAGGACCGAGTAAGTTAGATCGCAGATATATATATATAAAAGACAGCGAGAAGCGAAAACTAACCAAACAGTGAGTGTGTTCTGTTATTAATTCTGGCAATATTACGCAAATATGACCCTCCCCAAATATAACAATATCTGTTTCGACACACGATTTCATATAAAAAAACCTCGCAAAACTAATTCATCGCCGCTATATATATATATATATATATATAAACATACATATGAATATATATATATATATATATATATATATATACATACATATGAATATATATATATATATATATATATATATATATATATATATATATACACATAAATATGAATATATATATATATACATACATATGAATATATATATATACATACATATGAATATATATATATATATACATTCATATGATATATATATATATACAAACATATGAATATATATATATATATATATATATATATATATATATATATATATATATATATATATATCCATACATATGAATATATATATATATACATCATATGAATATATATATATATATATATATATATATATATATATACATACATATGAATATATGTATATACATACATATGAATATATATATATATATATACATACATATGAATATACATATATATATATACATACATATGAATATATATATATATATATATATACATACATATGAATATATATATATAAATAAATACGTATGAATATATATAAATATATATACATACATATGAATATATATATATATACATACATATGAATATATATATATATATAGATATGAATATATATATATACATACATATGAATATATATATATATATATATATATATATATATACATAAAGACTCCCATGGGAAGGTGGATTGGGTGGACCAAAGCTATACGGACCCCCCAAAACAATGATCAGGTAAGAAAAATGGTCGCACATGCAATAGGGGCTAGTATCAAAATTACCCTAAAGGGCCACATATTTAAGTTCAACGAGAAAATCTACACCCAAAATGAGGGAGCAGCCATCGGCGTCAGCATAGCTGGTGATTTTGCCAACCTGTTCATGGTATGTTGGGAAAGGAGACTTAAAGATCTCCTTAATGAAAGCTCCATAGACCTCATCATGTACTCTCGTTATGTAGACGATATAAATATAGTTATAAGAACACCCCCACTAGACAGCACTAACAAGTTTGATTTAGAACGTAGAACGATGGAAAGCATCCAGCAGATAGCTAATTCCATACACCAGAGTATAACTGTAACTATCGACTTCCCTTCCAAACACCCTAACAATAGACTACCTGTATTAGACACAGAACTCTGGATTAACACTATAGACGAGAGAGCCCAAATTCTCCACTCAAACTATGCTAAACCCATGGCCTCCAAATACCTGATACTCAAAAACTCAGCAATGTCCAGTAGTGCTAAGTTTAATATTCTGATCGCAGATTTGGTACGAGTGATGAAGAATGTGTCCCGCATGTGCGACCCAACAGAAATGGAAAGACATATCCAACACTTCATCAACCGCATGCAGTTCTCGGCTACAATCAAAGTGACAGAGTCAGAGTATACGAAGGAGCCATGGAAAAGTATAAGACCCTCATAGAACTGGACATGAAAGGAATTTTCCCATTATACAGGAGCAAATCATGGAATAGCTTAGATAGGGCTAGACATAAGATAGGGAAAGCCACCTCATGGTACGACAACCAGAGATACCAGAGTGTCATGTTTGTGGACGCCACCCCTGGAGGGAAATTAGCTAACCAGTGTAGAAAGGCCCTGAGAAAGACCCACTTAAAAATAAAAGTAGTAGAAAAGCCGGGAAACACCATAAAATCCCTGATCAGCAAAACCTACCCTTTTAAGAAAACCCACTGTACCAATAGGAAATGTATCATATGTAAGGTGAACCCCCGGATAAACTGTAAAACTAGAAACGTAGTCTATAGCATAAGATGTACAGAGGGTACTTGCAGAAACATGACAACAACATACATAGGTGAGACAGCTCGTAGCATAGGTGAAAGGATAGACCAACACTGGGGGGAACTAAAAGGACGAAAAAACGGGTCAGTACTATACGAACATGCTAGACAACAACATAACGGTAACATAGACAACATAGAAATTAGAATAATATCTAAACATAGAAATGACCCAGCAGATAGGCATTCAGAGAGGCCAGTGAAATAGAAATTAGAAGACCAAGGCTAAACAGAAAGAATGAATGGAATAACAACAACACCCAAACAAAGAACACTGACCTAAGAGAAGTATAAGTAAGTAAATAAAATAAAATAAATAAATAAATAAATACATACACAAGCACAATACCAACAAGCACATAAACACACACTAGTCACCTATCACACAGCAAACATAACACTATACACACACGCAAACGCATGCGCAAAGAAGACAAAATAAAATAAACAAACAAGCAAATAAATAAATAAATATATAGACAGACTGAATAAAAATGGCGTAGACATACAACACAACAGGAGGAAAATATAAAACCACTGACGATGTTGCAGAATTGCAACGAAAGATTTATGATAAACTATATATATGTGTTTGTCTCTATATTGTATCTGTATTATTTTTGACCGTCGGTCAGTCAATGGCAACATTCAGGACCGAGTAAGTTAGATTACCGATATAAAAGACAGCGAGAAGCGAAAACCAACCAAACAGTGAGTGTGTTCTGTTATTAATTCTGGCAATATTACACAAATATGACCCTCACCAAGTATAACAATATATACATACATATATATATATATATATATATATATATATATATATATATATATATATATATATATATAGATAGATAGATAGATATGAATATATATATATATATATATATATGTTTCGTTTCTGAATTTGTTTAGCAAGATTCTTTATCTGAAATCGCGTGTTGAAACCGATATTGTTATACTTTGAACACTGGCGAGACCTTCAAGATGATAAAGAATCATCTGTGCTCTACCAACATGCTAAGATAGAACATAGGGGTAAATTAGAGAACATAGAAATAAAAATAGAATCCACACACAGAAAAGATGCAATGTTTAGGCAAATTACAGAGGCAGTAAGCATAAAAGAATTACAACCAAAATTAAATAGAAAATATGAGTGGAACAACAACATCACAACTTACAATTAAGGACAAAAGGTCAAAATGAAAACACACACACACATAGAACAAACAACCAACCAACAATAAATAAATAAATAAATAAATAAATAAATAAACAAATAGATAAATGAACACAAACACACACAGAGACCCGGATGTGGCGCATGCGCAAACTGAGCACACAACACACACACAGAAACAAAATGGCGTAGGACAGAAGAAAGGAAAGGCACAGAAACAAAGAAAGGAATCCCCAGTCACTGAAGAGGTCACAGAGTGTGTGACGAAAGGACTATGACTATATATAAACAACTATCTGGTTGTGGAACCGACCAACCAACCAGAAATTTATAAGTTTGTAGATTTGTAAATTTATAAATTTATAAATATATAATATATTGAAGTGAAAGAAACTGGTGCGTGTGTTTCTTATTGGCAGCATGACCCTCCCAAAGTATAACAATATATATATATCAATATATATATATATATATATATACATACATATGAATATATATATATATACATACATATGAATATATATATATATACATACGTATGAATATATATATATATATATACATACATATGAATATATATATATATATATACATACATATGAATATATATATATATATATATACATATACATATGAATATATATATATATATACATATACATATGAATATATATATATATATACATACATGTATATATATATATATATATATATACATGTATATATATATATATATATATATAGTTACATATATATATATATATATATATATATACATACATATATATATATATATATATATATACATATGAATATATATATATATACATATATATGAATATATATATATATTATATATACATACATATGAATACGGTGGCTGCCAACTCGTTTTCGAGTACGGCCACTACTGTATATCCAAGTAGGAGAACTCCTACCGATGCGCTGAACGAGTGTGACTTTTTAGTCCAGCCAGCGACTTGAAAACTCTCGTACAAACACTACACTTGTGACAATTATTGACACATAGTGCTGGTCCCTTGGTACCATGTGACGACAAGTGCAGAGAGATCTCCAGATATAAAGCAATGCCTGTGCCGTGAAGCTTTTATAGTGAGCAAAGGCACAGCACAAAGCCACTCCCACTCTCTTAACCAAG
>OZ024743.1:254468312-254470812 GCA_964016885.1 Eledone cirrhosa | reverse complement strand
TAAGAATTAGATGATATTAAAGAATGTTGTTAAAAACGAAGGAAAATAAAATGTTGGGATAAGTGTAGTAGTGAGAAATACCAATCTTATATAGACTACAAGGAATCTAGATTCATAACAGGAAATTAAATTAATTTATATGTATACTTTTAGGTATTAATTTTAGGAAAAGAGAGCTGTAAGAGGGAAATAAAATTATGAAGTTCTGTGTAGTAAAGTACTAATTATAGGTTAACTAAATTTAAAAAACTAATTATAATAATATGTAAAATATAAGTGTAAGGTGTTTATTAATTAGGTTTATAATATTTGAAAGTTCTAATTCTATGATTGCAAGATATAATTAATTCTTGTCGCTTATTTAATATGATATCCTTAGATTTCATTATTTCAAAAAGCTCCTGGGAGCACAATCTACACTCATATCTGTTATTTTGATAAAGGGTGGCTCTTTTGAGCACACTCCATGTCAGTTGTAATCGATATTATTTTTTCTACAATTATTTATTGTTTCAGCCAAGGATGTTGTATTAGCTAATGCGGCCTTTTTAAAACTATGTTTGTGGGTATTAAATCTTACTTTAAATTGGTTAGACGTAGCTCCTATATATGAATAAGTTGAGTCCTTAGTGCTAATTTTACATTTATATACTATGTTATTAATAAGACAATTTCCCTTTAATGGAGAATTTCTTTTGTTTCTACAGTTATAACCATTCGTGAATATTATATCAAGGGAGTAAGTCAAATTTGGTGTGGAATTTACTCGACTTGTTATATTTGAAGGAGATGGTGGTTTGTTGCGGTTTATTTTAGTATTATGGTTGGTTTGATGTGTTGGTGGTATATTCGTGTTTTCTTTTACAGTTATATGCATTGTACGCACTTATATTTTGTTGTATATTTTTGGTAGTGGAGTAGCAAAATTTGACAGTTGATCTATTTAAAATTTGATGGTATTTATGGTTTGGCGGGAATTTTTTCTCTAGGATAGTAAAAAAATATTTCGGGATATTTTCTTTAATTTGTAGATTAAATGGAGCATTATACCAAGTAACTCGTCTATTACGGTTTCTTTTTTTTAATATTTATACAATGTATCAGGATGTTTACTAAGAGTGTTAGTATTAGTGAATTTATTATATATAGGTTTAGGTAGATTAACTGATTTAGGTGTTTTAGTCTGATTATTAGGAATTTTGTTAGTAATGTTATTAACGTATACGGGAGTATTAGGATGAATGGTTTTTTGAAAGTTATTATATTTTATGTGAGAAGAGGTAGAGAAATTAAGTTTTAGGTTGGTATTTTGGGGTGTAGTGTGGATGGTATTTAGGTGTGTGTTTTTCATTTGGTGTTTGTTGGTAATATTGGGTTGTATGTTTGAAGTATTATTGGTGCAAGGCATATAGACTAATTTGTTTTTGTGGCCTCTACTAGCTAAAGCTTCGTTATAAAAGGGCGCATTTTTATCGAATACATCCTGGTTAGATGAGAGGTTAGAGATTCTGAGTGAGATATTATATGCTAGGTTTTTAAGGATAGATCTAGGGTGATTGGATTGTGAGTGTATGTAATATAAGTCTTGGTTAGGTTTCTGGTAAGGTTGGTAGATACCCGTAGATGAGTCTAAAGTTATATCTAGGAAATTAACTATTTTACTGGTGTTTTCAAATGTAATAGTGAGACTATAATAGTCTTTGAGGAAAGTTCTAAGTTTTTTATATTTTCAATTTCTGATAGGCTAAGGTTAGTGGAAAGAACCATAAATACCATGAAATTTTAATAGATCAACTGTCAAATGTTCCTACTCCACTACCAAAAATATACAACAAAATATAAGTGCGTACAATGCATATAAATGTAACAAAAACACGAATATACCACCAATCATAATACTAAAATAAACCGCAACAAACCACCATCTCCTTCACATATAACAAGTCGAGTAAATTCCACACCAAATTTGACTAACTCCCCTGATATAATATTAACAAATGGTTGTAACTGTAGAAACAAAAGAAATTGCCCATTAAAGGGAAATTCTCTTATTAATAACATAGTATATAAATGTAAAATTAGCACTAAGGACTCAACTTATTCATATATAGAAGCTACGTCTAACCAATTTAAAGTAAGATTTAATACCCACAAACATAGTTTTAAAAATGCCGCATTAGCTAATACAACATCCTTGGCTGAAACAATTAATAATTATAGAAAAAAGAATATCGATTACAACCTGACCTGATTAATTATATCTTGCAATCATAGAATTAGAAGAACTTTCAAATATTATAAACCTAATTAATATACACCTTACATTTATATTTTACATATTATTATAATTGTTTTTTTAAATTTAGTTAACCTATAATTAGTACTTTACTACAGAGAACTTTATAATTTTATTTCCCTCTTACAGCTCTCTTTTCCTAAAATCAATACCTAAATGTATACATATAAATTAATTTAATTTCCTGTTATGAATCTAGATTCT
>OZ024743.1:254458312-254460812 GCA_964016885.1 Eledone cirrhosa | reverse complement strand
TTTTTCAAAAGTAATATTAAGATTATAATAGTCTTTAAGGAAAGTTCTAATATGTTTTTTGTTTTTTTCAATTTCTGAAAGGCTAAGGTTGTTAGAAAGAAGAAGACAGTCATCACGATATAAACCACCTTTGAGGTGGGGAAAAGAGGCATTTATGTTGAAAAGGAGAAAGAGGCCCACAAGATCAGTAATTTGGGCGGAATCGCTTGAACCCATAGTAATATCAAAAAGATTACTATATGTGTTTCTGGTCCAGTATTCATTCTGAAATTCAATAAGTGTTATTCTAGCATGTGTAATAATATTAATGTCATCCAAAGTTAAGTTAGATCTATTTTTAGCAAATATCAATGCTTTGTTCAGGAGTATAGGTGATATAGAAGAATAGTAATTATCTATATCAAATTGTAGGAATGAAGCAGAAGATTTACACCTAATATTTTTAAACCAGTTAATTACCTGGGAGGTGTTTTCCCAGAGTGGTAAAATAACGTGTTTTCTTATTTGTGGGATGACTCTATCTAAAATTTTTTTGCTAATTATTCCAATATCTGATTTGGAGGGACATATAAGTCTAATAGAAGGATTTGAGTTAAAGTTAGATTTGTGATCCTTCAGGTTGAAGTGTGGTCTTTTCAATGCCAAAGGTTCAGTTCTATCTTCAATGTTTAGTTTTTTTACTATGTTGTGTGTTTTGTTGTTGATGTTGGTGAGTGACACATTATTAGATTTTTTATAATTTTTTCTGAGTTCTTTATATATGAACTCATTATAATGTTCAATATCCATATGATACAAGTTACCAGTTTTGTCCGAGTGGACATGGATTTTTTTAGACTTTTTTAGGTCCAATAGGATATATAAAGAACTCAGAAAAAATTATAAAAAATCTAATAATGTGTCACTCACCAACATCAACAACAAAACACACAACATAGTAAAAAAACTAAACATTGAAGATAGAACTGAACCTTTGGCATTGAAAAGACCACACTTCAACCTGAAGGATCACAAATCTAACTTTAACTCAAATCCTTCTATTAGACTTATATGTCCCTCCAAATCAGATATTGGAATAATTAGCAAAAAAATTTTAGATAGAGTCATCCCACAAATAAGAAAACACGTTATTTTACCACTCTGGGAAAACACCTCCCAGGTAATTAACTGGTTTAAAAATATTAGGTGTAAATCTTCTGCTTCATTCCTACAATTTGATATAGATAATTACTATTCTTCTATATCACCTATACTCCTGAACAAAGCATTGATATTTGCTAAAAATAGATCTAACTTAACTTTGGATGACATTAATATTATTACACATGCTAGAATAACACTTATTGAATTTCAGAATGAATACTGGACCAGAAACACATATAGTAATCTTTTTGATATTACTATGGGTTCAAGCGATTCCGCCCAAATTACTGATCTTGTGGGCCTCTTTCTCCTTTTCAACATAAATGCCTCTTTTCCCCACCTCAAAGGTGGTTTATATCGTGATGACTGTCTTCTTCTTTCTAACAACCTTAGCCTTTCAGAAATTGAAAAAAACAAAAAACATATTAGAACTTTCCTTAAAGACTATTATAATCTTAATATTACTTTTGAAAAAACAAGTAAAGTAGTAAATTTCCTAGATATAACTTTAGATTTAGCTACGGGTATCTACCAACCTTACCATAAACCTAACCAAAACTTACATTACATACACTCACAATCTAATCACCCTAAATCTATCCTTAAAAACCTTGCATATAATATATCACTTAGAATTTCTAACCTTTCTTCTAACCAAGATGTATTTGATAAAAATGCGACCTTCTATAACGAAGCTCTAGATAGAAGTGGCCACAAAAATAGATTAGAGTATATACCTTCTACTAAAAATACTGAAAGCATACAACATAATATTACCAACAAACACCAAATGAAAAGTACACACCTAAATGCCACCCACACTATACCCCAAAATACCAAATCTTCTAATATAAAGTATAGTAACTCTCAAAAAACTACTCATCATACAACTCTAATAAATATTAATAATAAAACTCCTAATAAAAAGGATAAAACACCTAAATCTACAAATATAACTAAAAATAGTTGTGGTGAGATCATTAACATTAATCCTCCTAGTAAAAATCACGATACAACCTATAAAAATAATAAAAATAATAAACAACATAGAAACCGTAATAGACGGGTTACTTGGTATAATGCTCCTTTTAATTTACAAGTTAAGGATAATATTGCTAAAAAATTTTTTTATATCCTTGAGAAAAACTTCCCGCCAAACCACAAATACCATCAAATCTTAAATAGGTCTACAGTTAAATTCTCATACTCTACAACAAATAACATAAAACAAAATATAAGTGCCTATAATGCATATAAATGTAAGAAAACCATAAGTATACCACCAGTACATCAAATTAACCATAATATCTCCTCAAATACAGAATTAACGAAAGGATGTAACTGTAGAAACAAAGCA
>OZ024743.1:254447195-254453112 GCA_964016885.1 Eledone cirrhosa | reverse complement strand
AACACACAGATACATGCGGACACACACATATATACATGAATGCATCCGCACCCAACTGTGAGTTAAGAGTGCCAACTTCACCGATGTTGCTCAATGAATGACTGGGACAGACCAATTCAGTTGAACTAGACTGAACCAGTATCAGAGTTAAAAATACATTATGAAGAGAGAAGAAACATTTAGATATAATTAGTAATAAAATGTATCATACCTAAACTGCTCCTAAATTCCTCGACTACGTAGTTTCGTGGCATAAACAGAACCATATATATATATATAACGGAGGAAATGTGGTAAGGAACCAGGTGGACCATAACGTACCAAAGTACTCAATACTTAGGGTAGTAGAGTGGGTAATAGGAACGAGTAGGACCCCGACGGCTAGGCTCATATGGAATTACCCTTTGAGAAGCTCGGGTATTCAAATACCAGGATAAAAATGTTCATTTAGTCCAGAATTAGCCGTCGAAACGGCTTGAGCTCAGCCGTCGCGGACCTACTCGTTTCTATATATATATATATATATATATATATATATATATATATATATATATACACATATATATACATATAATCAGAATTGGCGCTCTGAAATAGCGATATATATATGAATGTATATATAGTGTATTTTGCAATACACTGTATGCTTAATTAAAAGCATTTCGAAGACCTTATGAACGGAAAAAACATTCATTGCCAGAGAACGTCTCTATGAACCACCTAAGAGAATATTAGTCTACGACTTCTTTTATACCATAAACATGGTTCTGTCTTTGCGTGTAATTGTTTTTCACCGCTCCTATTAATGACGTATTATATTCGTTTTTCCCGTTCTTTGCCAGGTACCGTTTCCACGAACCAAAGTATCGTCTTCCTGTCTTCCTCCGGTTGCAACGTTTTTTAAATATTCACTTCTGCGTTCACAGTTTGACTTTGTTAGTTTCAGAAGATCCCGTTAAGGGTGAAAGCAGCGATTCTTTGCTTAAACTTTAATCTGTTATTTTAATAAATTAATATATATATATACATATATACATGTAAAGGCACATGGCTTTGTGGTGAAAGCATTGGGCGCACAATTCTGAAGTTTTGAGTTTTATTTTCGGACCAGGCTTTGAGTTGTGTTCTTGAGCAAGACACTTTATTTCATGCTGCTCCGCTTCACTCAGTAGTATAAAATAAGCATTGGCAATTTTATTTCATGAAAACTCTTGCTATAACCAATTGACAGCTTTAATATGTTTTAACATTTATGAATAACACACATAACCTCTTATTTTGCATATCCAGTAACTACTTTCACAAGCCTTCACTTCTGCTTAGGTACTATGGATCTTGAGTCATACTTGATAATTTGCCTTTTGATGTTAAACAAATTTTTGTTCCATTGTATTTCATAAAGAGATATGGCTTGGAGTAAAACAGCTATAGAGCAGTTACTTAACTCGTAATTTTTGTTTTTTTTCTTTACAGTTGGTGAAATATTCTTGCATAGAAACATTCGTAGATCTATAAATAAACAACAGTAATTCTAATCCTTGGTCTTACTGAATTTTGTATTGAAAATGTTCTGGTACTATAACTAGTCACACATGGAGAACAAAGGGTAAAAGAGGGTATTGAGGTTTACTTATCTTACCAATGAGAATAGTGAACTAGTACACTATAAACTCATATCTAAAGTCTGTCTTAAGCCAGAAGGCACATTTGGCCGGTGTTTGTGAAATATACAATATAATTAATATTGTTTCTGTAATATCCTTGCATAAATGTGCTCTGGAATAGGAATTTCCCATCTTCCCTCAAGCTCTTTACAGAACAACAGATTTGAGATTTTTTCATTCAATTTATTTATATATATAATCGTTGGGGGAAGAAGTGGCAGGAAATACCAACGGTAGGCAACTGCTATAAAGGTTAACCAAGAAAGACCTGGGTGGATTTGGTGAGAGCTGATCTCATATCGCTTGAGACACATAGAGGACGTGAAAGATCACTGCATGTGGAGAAATCCAGTGCTGAAAAAAACGACTTGGTGATATATACAAAAAAAGTGCCTTTAGGAGAGAAGGAGAGAATGTTTTAGTATATTATTATGTGGCATGTATGTGAGTGTCAAGTGAAATATATATATAATAACAATTGGGAGTGTTAAAAGCAGAGCAAAATGTGGAGAGAGGGAGAATTCCAAGGAAGAACAGAAAAATGATTAAAAAAAACAAAGAACTAAAGAATCAGAGAGGAAATTAAAGCAATATAAATAATCAGTTATAATTGAAGAGATCAAAGATGTTTAACTAAAAGTATCCAAGAATTGTATCTATTGACATCATGTCTAACACTTTCAATGCCATATGTATATATATATATATATATATATATATATATAGATATAGATAGGTAAATATACACGGGTGTGTATGATTGTGTATAGAAGATTATATTAATAAGAGGAATTCCAACTTTGTCTGATTTACTCGTTTTATTTACAATCCTTTAAAATATATATAATATGGTATTATAATGAAATAGTATGATAGAATATTAAATTCTAAGTGTTAATTGAACAAGTACTTTCATGCTTTCGCAATCTTCAGGTTCATGATATGTGGTGACAGTCGAGTTTGCAATTTTCAACTGTCGGAAAATTGCAAACTCGACTGTCACCACATATCATGAACCTGAAGATTGCGAAAGCATGAAAGTACTTGTTCAATTAACACTTAGAATTTAATATTCTATCATACTATTTCATTATAATACCATATTATATATATTTTAAAGGATTGTAAATAAAACGAGTAAATCAGACAAAGTTGGAATTCCACTTATTAATATATATATATATATATATATATATATATATGTATATGTGTGTTTGTATATATTTATGTGTGTGTGTATATATATATGTATATATATATGTATATATAGTTACCGATGATGTTGATCTTTTCTTCTTTTCGGGTTATAGCTACTGTCGCTCAGAGAGTGGGATTGGTTCAGTGCACAGTCTTTCCTCACTTTAAAAATATTCGTCACGCACAGGCATTGCACGAGTGCATTAATAATTATTAATAGTGTAGTATTATTATTATTATTATTATTACTATTATTATTACTTTTTTTTTTTTTTTTTTTTTTTTTTTTTTCCCAATTCAATGATGTTCCAGAACAATGTAAACGAGATAATTGCCAATTTGGGTTCTGGAACAAAAAAGATCATTGGCAATAAGGGCAGGGGCCCCAAGTTATCACAACCTGGGCCCGCCCGTCATCGTGCCATTGTAATAGAGCCAAACAGGGCATTTAGTCTTGGCTGCTGGAACGTACGGACGCTGCTTGACAGGGATTCTTTGGAGCGTCCTGAACGAAGGACCGCTCTTGTTGCGAAGGAGCTTCGACGTTACGATCTTGACATCGTGGCTTTGTCTGAGACGAGGTTAGCTGGAGATGGTCATCTTACGGAATTTTGTGGAGAATATACATTCTTCTGGAAAGGAAGAGATGAAGGAACCAGAAGAGAGGCTGGGGTAGGATTTGCTGTTAAGACTGTACTGGTGAATAAATTGGAAGAATTCCCAGTGGGGATTAGTGAGCGTCTTATGTCCATGAGAGTTCCGCTGGACAAGGGAAGATATGCTACCCTGGTGAGTGTGTATGCTCCAACTATGAATTCTGTCGATGAAGAAAAACTGTCCTTTTACCATGCCTTGAAAGGTGTTTTAAGAAATATCCCTCAGGCAGACAAAGTCATCGTGCTTGGTGACTTTAATGCTAGAGTGGGTAGGGATTTTAACACATGGAATGTAATCGGAAGGCATGGGGTGGGAAAGTGTAACAGCAATGGTATGCTCTTGCTGCAGATGTGTGAGGAGCTGGATCTGTGTGTTACCAACACCATGTTCCAACAAAAGAACAAATTCAAGACCACATGGATGCATCCTGCATCTAAGGAATGGCATCTTTTGGACTACGTCCTAGTCAGGATGCGTGACAGACAGGATGTGCGGTGTGTTCGTGTTCTTCGTGGAGCTGAGTGCTGGACGGACCACCGCCTGGTACGCGCAAAAGTGAATCTAATCACCAAACGTAAAATCCGGGCTCCTGGTGTTACCCTGCCCAAAAGATTGAATGCTGCTCGTCTTAAGGATAAAAATGTGAAGAGGACATTGGAAGAAGAGATGCAGGCTGCAGATCTTGGTGAGGATTGGCCGACCCTTAAAAAGTCGGTTTATGATGTAGGCAGACGTGTTCTGGGATTGGTGCAGAGAAAACATCAGGACTGGTTTAATGAGAAAGATGTGCATATAGATGACTTGTTGGCTGATAAGAGGCGCGCTCTGTCACGCTACTTGACGACAAGACCACAGGAGAGGAATACGTTGCATGAGGAGCTCAGGGATGTAAAATCACGTGTTAGGCGGAGTCTTTCTCAGATGAAGGATCAGTGGTGGAGTGAGAAGGCTGGTGAGATACAAACTGCGTCTGATTGCAATAACACAAAGCTGTTGTACAGTCTCTTGCGTGAGGTTTATGGACCGTCTTCTTCTCTGGTGACACCGATTCGCAGCAAGGATGGCAAAGAACTTCTTCGTGACTCACAGGGAATTCTACGAAGGTGGCGGGAGCACTTTGATGATCTTTTGAATCAGCCGTCTGTCGTCAGTGAAGATTTCCTCAATCTCATTCCGGAAAGTCCTGTGAAAGTAGCTCTCGCAGAGCCTCCGACACTTGTGGAGGTTGCAGTGGCTATTTCGGGGCTGAACAGTGGAAGATCTCCAGGTATGGATGGCATACATGCTGAGCTCCTACAATATGGTGGTGAGAGACTCCTGCAACATCTTCACTCTCTGTTTGGAGGGATATGGGCTAATGAATCCGTGCCTGAGGACTGGAGAGATGCAGTAATGGTGGTCTTGTACAAGGGAAAGGGTAACAGGAATGATTGTGGGAACTACAGAGGTATATCATTGCTTTCTGTCGTGGGGAAAGTTTTATGTAGGGTGCTTCTGGACCGTCTGCTGACACACATTGCAGATTGTGTCCTTCCTGAAAGTGAATCTGGTTTTCGTGTTGGACGCGGCACTACTGATATGATCTTCTCAGCTAGACAGCTCCAGGAGAAGTGCATTGAACAGGGCTTGGATCTGTATCAGGTTTTTGTCGATCTGACAAAGGCTTTCGATACTGTCAACAGAGATGCATTATGGAAGGTTCTCCAGAGACTTGGTTGCCCTGATAAGTTCCTTGCTTTAGTTAGGTCTTTCCATGACGACATGAAGGCTTGGGTTAATGTCGGAGGTAACATGTCGGAGCCTATCTCAGTAAAAAATGGAGTGAAACAGGGGGATATTCCAGCACCGACCCTGTTTGCCATATACTTTGCAATGGTTTTCTGTATTGCATTCAGGAATTGCGAGCATGGTGTTTACATCCGATATCGAACCTCAGGCAGCATATTTAACATCAGGCGCTTTGCTGCGAAGACAAAAGTATTTACATCAGTCATAAGAGACCTCTTGTATGCAGATGATTGCGATCTTGTAGCGCACACAGAGAGTGATATGCAGCACATTTTGAATGTATTTTCTGACGCTTGCACTGCCCTGGGTTTGACTGTCAGTCTCAAGAAAACCGTCGTCATGTACCAACCTGCACCTGGTAGGCAGTACACTGAACCAAACATCTATGTGTATGGCAAACGACTTGGAGTGGTTGATCAGTTTGTCTACCTGGGAAGCACTGTCAATCGATACGGCAACCTTGACAGTGAACTCTCACTTAGGATTAGGAAAGCAAGTGATGCTTTCGGAAAGCTAGAAAGGCGACTCTGGGGTCGGCGAGACATATGCAGGAGGACAAAGGTAAGGGTGTACAGGGCATGTGTACTCTCTTGTCTTCTTTATGCCTGCGA
>OZ024743.1:254342195-254444695 GCA_964016885.1 Eledone cirrhosa | reverse complement strand
AAACAAATTGTGTTTTATCATTGAAGCAGCATTATGTGAACGGGAATTAGATTTGGAGTGTGTACTAATTTTCATTATTGTATGTAGGGATTGAGTATGATCAGAGCAATACCATAGGAACATGTATGGTGGGGAGGGCGGATGCAATTTGGACATAGATGAGGTGAGTGAGATATTTAGTTGGTGAGGCTGAGGATATTAAGACTAGTGAATGGAAGAGGGGAAGGGAAATGCTAGTTGCAGATTAGTGACCTCTATATATTGTTTCATCCTGTGCACATGGGAAGGCAGGTCTTCTGTGGTACAGCATAATGCCAGAGAACCTGATCCTGTGTCTACTCCTTTGAGAGGGTTAATTGTAGATGGTCAGACTTTTATCTTTTCATCCCAAGCTTTTCTAGGTCTTCCTCTACCATAGCTTTCATCAACCTTGATATCCCTGCACCTTTTTATGAATTTATCATCCTCCATACACATCACATGTCTATACCACCACAGTCTCCTTTCCTTCATGCTGCCTGTGATTTCTGTAGTTTCTTTCTTAGTTCATTTAGGCTTCATTGTTCATGCACTACTATTATATTTCCATTGAAGCATGCAGGCTTCATTTCTTTCCAATTTTCAGAGGTCCTCTTCACACAGTGCCTAGGCCTCACTTCTATGCCGCATTGCATTTTGTATCCAAGCATCATAAAATCTGCCTTTCATTTTGAGGAAAAAACCCTTGTAGTTAGGAGCTCTCTGAACGTTTTCCATATTGTTCATACTCGACTGCATTTTCGCAACACTTACTTTCACAGCTAACTTAGTCAGCCAGGTAACAGAAGCTGTTAACTTCTTCTATGGAAACCACTGGGCATTTAATAGAACTTGTTTCCTGTAAGTTCATGCTGCTTACTGCACCTATGCATCTACATATAAAACCTATGCTCTTTGCTAGCCTGTCGGAAATCCCACTACATATGTTTATGTATAGATGTTTATAAACAGACACACACTTTGACCTCATGTTTCTATGTCTATCGTTTAATGTCATAGAATAAATCCCAGATTATTAACTCAGTAAAAACCAGTCAAAACAATCTACACTTTAATTTTGGCACATATTACATGAACCATGACAATCAGTTGATAACAGATTATTCTTTAGTATGGAGGTTCTGGTTTTATTTAATAAATTTGCACAAATAGAGAGAGAACTGGTTTCTAACAGTCAGAATACTTTCATTCGAATTTAGACATCAACTAGATAAATACATATGTATGTGAATGTGTTTTTATGTGTTTGTATGTGTGCAGTTATGCATGTTATTGTATGTGTGCAACTGCATATTTTGAGTTATGTGTATACATCAGTGAAAAGGAGAACATTTATGCTGAACTAGTATAAATGCTCTCCTTTTCACCGATCGTTAACATTATATTGACATCTGCTGGGCAGCTTACTTCCACTATTGTACATGTCATTTTTTCTCTGTTCAAACCTATTATATCTGGGTTGTTGTGTTTGAATTTTGTGGTTTTTAATAGAACATTTCACCAGTATTCTTTCATATTATGGATTTATATGTCCTCCACATTGCTGTAATTTTTATATGTTTATTATCAGGGATATCTGTTCTACAGATTGCATTGTATAATGTTTTGGTTACTACATCATGCTTCATATGTAAATAGTACCATGATGAGATCTTTGGACAGTTGTTTATGAAATGGGTGCCATCTTCGATATTAATTCTGCAGTGTCTGCATCTATTGTCATACCTAAGTGTTTTGCCTGCATCCCTATCTCTTTTGTGAATCAAGTATTTTGTAGTTATTTTCAGTTATTGCAAAAGCATATCCTACTAAATGAGAACCAATATACCAGTTGTTGGTCCAAGATAAACTTTGGTTATTTTTATTACTTTCACTGTCACTTCTTGGCAACATAACCATGAATGATTTTTTTGCTGATAAGCATGCAGTTCTTCATCCATAGATTAATTGTAATATTGCTGGGCTCTAAGAATAGTGTCTAGGACTTTAGCAAATCAGAGGGCCTCTATCATCTATGGGTGGGTAGCAGAATCGAATTATTTCCTGTAGTCCAGCCAGATTGTAACCATGTTCCTCCTATATCACCGCACCTCTGACATCAAAGTCCTTTCTTCCCAGCTGTTTGCGTATCTATGATGATATTATTATTGTCACAGTGATCCTTGAGAAATAAGTTCAGGCAGGCTGTATACGTTTTATAAATTAGGTTCTGGTATGCAATGTTTTGGTAGTTTTTTGCCAAGTGAGTATGTTTGTTCTTAGGGACTGATATTGTTTTTGCTAATATCAACCACCCTGGTATATGCGTATCTTCTTTGTGAGTTTTCTGGAAGTGGTTGATAAGATACATCTGATAGCCAGTCAGTTTTTGGTACCAGTAGCCAACAATCAGGTCTTTTTCGTGTGTTTTCTTATCTTGGAGTTTCCTTATCACAGTCTCAAGTGTGTCATCACTGATGCTGTATGTTTTTATTGTAAAGCAAAGGCAATGGTTCGTTTGGATCTCTTTAAGCCACAGAACATCTTGGTTGAATTTCATTTTGTCACCCCATATTTTTCTCAAGAAGAAATTTATGTCCTTCTGGGATGGGGCCTCAGTGACATCTATTACTTTATCCCTCAAATCACTATAGACAGATGTTTGTTTTGGGCTGAATATTACATTAATTATTTTTCTTTCAGCCACCCTCTTCTAGTATCAAATCCTCCCACTGATAGCTTTGAACTCTTGTTTGAGAGTAATCAATTTGTATTGAAGAGTTCTGGTTATACTGTCTCCAAACATTTCTATTTTATATTTCATTCTTGTTGGTGAGGAGTGTAGTTTTTTTGTGTGTGTTTGTATGCATGTGAAGAGCATTGTAACATATCCTATTGTTTTCCACTAGTCAGCAATCTTTTTTCTGCTTTTGTAATATATAATAGCATTTTTGTGGTGCTTTGTTTCTCTTAATATCACAATTATTATCAGGATAATGTTTCACAGTCATTGCCAGGGCATATAGGCAGCTGTTAATTTGCCAAAATGTAGTGGCTTTATTTGTAGTTGTATGTCTGTATGTGAGTGTGTGTATATATGCGTGTATACGGTCTTAACTTTGAGTTTATGTTCGACAGACCACCATCCCTGAGGCAATGTTATAATTGCTCAAGATGGGATGTTATATAACATGTAGCTCCAATAATGTTGGGTATGAAGCTGAACAAATATCTTGGACATTGGATCTGCAAACTCCTCATCAATGGTCGGTAGATGTCCTCCTCCTCTTGCATTTTTCTTACCCCATTGACTTCATGGGGGAAGCTGAATTCTACAACAGAGGCGTCACTCACTGAATGTATGCATATATGTATGCATATATGTATGCAGTTTTAGCTAGTCTCTAACAAAGTTGCATCATATAGCAGGTTCCTTAGGTGTTTTAATGGTAGTGGTCCCAGTATAATAATAGTTTCTACTTTTGGGACAAGGCCACCAATTACCCAGTGCATTACTGGAACATTATTTTATCGACCCCGTAAGGATGAAAGGCAAAGTTAACCTCGGCGGGATTTGAACTCAGACCGTAAAGGACCGTAACTCTATGCTGCAAATCCTGGTGTCCGACTCTCTACCGATACTGCCAATCCAATAATGAAAAGCAATGTCTAATGAAGTGTTTTGCACAAAAGCAAAATGTACCACATGATCTTATGATTGTGAGTCCAACATGTCTTTATGTATGCGTGTGTAATTGTATGTTTGTGTTTATGCGCATGTATGTGTGTTTGTGAGTATTGTTCCTGTGTGACTGTATGTAGTGGAGGGAAGACGCAGTAGAGGTAGACCACGAAAAACATAGGTGGAGGTGGTGAAAACAGACCTCAAAAACTCACCAAGGAGATGATAAAGGACTATGACAAGTGGAGAGATGCTGTGCTGAATAGGACCTGTCCAACCCTTGCAAGCAGGGAAAAGCGGACGAAAAATGATGATGATGATATATATATATATATATATATAATATATTTAGAAACACACAGATACATGCGGACACACACATATACATGAATGCATCCACACCCAACCGAGAGTTAATGGTGCCAACCTTACCGATGTTGCTCAATGAATGACTGGGACAGACCAATCCGGTTGAACTAGACTGAACCAGTATCAGAGTTAAAAATACATTATGAAGAGAGAAGAAACATTTAGATATAATTAGTAATAAAATGTATCATACCTAAACTGCTCCTAGATTCCTCGACTACGTAGTTTCGTGGCATAAACAAAAACAATACATCATAAAGATATAGAGTCCTTGCGAGGTCTGCCGACTTATCAAGAGGATACCTCATTTTACTAGCTTCAAGAACGCGTCTACACGACGTGAGAAAGAATCCCAAAAGGCGGAGGGGGAGATAGTCACGCGATATAACGGTCGAGAAACAGAGCTAAGCCTCTTATAACCCCGAAGAAAATACCACGGAGGCGGAGGGGGTATTTATATCGAAGCCGTAGAAGAGGTGGTGAAGGGGGCGAGAAGTATGAGTAATGGCAGCTTTCCAGCAGTCACCACACTTCAAAGATTACTCGACCAGAGGGAGTTATGAACAATATATTTAGAAACACACAGATACATGCGGACACACACATATACATGAATGCATCGACACCCAAACGTGAGTTAATGGTGCCAACCTTACCGATGTTGCTCAATGAATGACTGGGACAGACCAATCCGGTTGAACTAGACTGAACCAGTATCAGAGTTAAAAATACATTATGAAGAGAGAAGAAACATTTAGATATAATTAGTAATAAAATGTATCATACCTAAACTGCTCCTAGATTCCTCGGCAGACCTCGCAAGGACTCTATATCTTTATGATGTATTGTTTTTGTTTATGCCACGAAACTACGTAGTCGAGGAATCTAGGAGCAATTTAGGTATGATACATTTTATTACTAATTATATCTAAATGTTTCTTCTCTCTTCATAATGTATATATATATATATATATATATATATATATATATATATATATATATATATATATATATATATATATATAATGTGTGTGTGTGTGTGTGTATATTTAAGCAGGTAGGGATGGATGGATGCAGCATAGCCAAATAGGTGAAGTTTATATCAGAACAAAGAAGCTCCTGGTTCAGTCCCACTGTGACATCTCGGCCCGATGCATTTCAATATAGTCTCATAATTCCCTATGGTGGTCTGAACATAGTTAATTTCTGAGAGAGAGAGAGAGCAATCAAACAGAAGTAATGTTCTCATACTATACTGATCTTGAACGAATGAAAGGTTCAACAAGATTTGAACTTAGAGAACAAAGAGGACAGAACGAAAACTGCAAAGAATTCTAAACAGCATATTGATGATTTGGCAAATTGTCAACTGTAGAATTCTCAATAAATGTTGCAATATGATTTTTAAAAGTTTGAAAGGAGTTTTCAGTTGTGCCATGAGCACTGCAGTCTTTGTGGTGGTGCCACAATAAAATGCATCCAGTATACGCTCTTATGTGGTTGATGTTAGGAAGAGTCTACAAGTATAGAAAACTTGCCAAAGGATCAGGACTATATAGTTATGTCAAGGGCGTGACAACCTCTCTAATGCTTTTGCTACAATAAAATCCAAACAGTACACTCTGTAAAGTGATTGTATGAAAAAGGGCATCCAGCCATAGGAAAGTTACCAAACAAAGAGGGAAGCGGATGTTTCATGTGTGCTGGGTTCACATTAGAAAACACTTAGTACTCACTCAAGAACAAGGACATATGTAAACAAGAAGCAGGTCCTAACTTGCCTAAGAGTTTGGTAGCTCTGATTAAGTATAGACTATCTATGACAACATATCAAACCCATGGCAGCATGGAGAAATGGATGTTAAAGGATGATGAATAAACAAAGTAGTAGATTTTATGCATTTGGTTTTCAAAGTTTTCATTCTAGAAATATTTTGAAACACATAAAGATAAACTTGCTTTAGCATAAAAAATGAAAAGAAAAAAGAACAAAGACCTCTAGCTAGAAACAGGAATAAGTGCTTTAAGAAAGAAATAGAAATAGATATTTCATTTATATATTAAAGGACAGCTTAAAGAAATATGTGGTAAAGAATGAAGGGCTTCCAGATTTTCCAAGATATTCAAGAAATACACACCACAAGCACATATATAAGTGTATAAATACATACACCACATATACAAAGAAATGAGTAAAGACACACACTACATACAGACACATGATGGTATATATATATATATATACACACACATCCATGTTCAAACATGCACATATGTATATATACAAATATTCAATAGATTGGGGTTTTGCCTGCAATGTCTCAAAATTTGTATTTCTTTATATACATGCATATACACACACACACACATATATATATATATAAAAATACGTATTTAAGAAAACCACAACAATGCAGAGGGAAATCTCGAGGTAGGAAGTGAAAGATAGATAGGAAAAACAGGTGAAAGTGAAAATTGAGAGAGACAAAGATGAAAACAAAACAAATGTAGAAGGGTTACCGTAGTAGAGATTTAATCCCAATATTTCGGGCTCACGCCCATCAACGGGGGAAAGTTCCAAAAGGGGGGGAACAGGCCAAGCGGAGAAAGTTGTGATGTCGTTAAGACAGGAATGCCGTTATGGGGAGAAAATTATTTAAAATTTAAACGAGGGAAAGAATGCGCGTGCGCGTGATAGGCTGTGGCAAAAGCTACTGACCAAATGGGTTAAATCAAGCGGGTGCGCTAGCGTGTGAAAGCCGTAAGATATGTGTGTGTAAATATATATGTGTGTGTAACTGTGTGTGTATAAGTGTAAGTGTGTATATGTGTGAGTGTGTGTGTGTGTGAAAGATAGTGGGCTGTAGAAGCTGGAAATCAAAGGGTGTGAAAGGTGGTAGGTTGTAAAACATGTGTGCGTGTATAAATATAGATGTGTGTGTGTATGCGTATGGGTATGCATATACGTGCGTGTGTGTGAAGATAGCAGGCCGTAGGCTGTGAATGGTCACTATGGTTAAGTTAGCCATGTCAGCTCATTTCTCTCAGCCCGGTTGTTAAGTGGGGGTCTGAGGTTCTTAATAACAAGTGCTTCCTTTATCCTTAAGGATCCGATGCTGCGTTCAGTCGCTAGGACTGTGACCAAGGGTCTACCCTGTGGGTTTCCGCATTTAAGGATGTGTTTACGGAAGGAAGATGCGTTGGTGTTGATATGTTCCTTGATACGAACATGTAGGGGTCGGATGGTGCTACCTATGTAAAACTTGTTACATTTATCGCATTGAATCTTATATACGACATAGGTGCGTAGGCAATCTGCCCCCCGTATCGGGCAGTTGCTGAGGGAACACGTCCCATCTGACTCGTCGTGTTTGTTGGAGAGGCATCTTCGCAGCGAAGGTCCTGTGTGGGCCAAATGTATGTCAAGTCCCTCCGTCCGTATGGCCCTGCGGATGGCGTTCGTGGTATATTCACTCAGGTGGGGGATTTTAAAGAAGCACCTGCTATTATTTAATTTTCTAGTGGGTGTCTGTCTATTGGGTCTGGGGTCTCTAATTCCGTTAATCAGTCGCTTGGGATAACCATTAGATCTGAGTAGATTACGGAATTGCGTGGTATGGGTGAGACCACCCATCGGGTCGCTGCATCTGTTAGTGATCCGTGTCAGTTCATTTAGGACATAGCCTCTCTTAGCGTTGTTGGGGAGGGCTGAGTTATAATGCACAAATAAGTCCTTGCACGCTGCTTTGCGGTAGAAGGTGGTGTTTATGTCTCCTTCTTCCGAGATGTTGATACGGAAGTCGAGGAGGGCGAGTGACCCGTCTTCTCCTGGGTGTTCGATGGTGAAATCGACGTGATGGTCAGTATCGTTGAAGATTTGGTGAATTTCATTCGCCATCTCCCGGGAAGAAGTAAGTATCAGGATATCATCAACGTATCTGGAGTAGAAGGCGACGGCGTTGGGTTGGCAGGTATTGAGTGCCTTGCGTTCCAGGTGGTCCATGTACGAGATCGCAAGTATGCCGGACAGACTAGAGCCCATAGGTAGCCCAGAGATTTGTTTGTACGTGTGGCCGAGGAAATTGAAGAGTGCATTATCCACAACGAAGGAGAGGAGTTGGTGGATGTCCGTGTGTGTGAGTCCGAAGCAGTGTAAGTTGGATGCTCGGACTCGTTCGGTCAACAGGTCGACAGCTGGGGATGCTGGTACGGAGGTATAAAGGGCGACCACATCAAGACTGAAGGCATAACCGTTGTCCTTTCTGGTGTTGGGCACCAGATGGTGTAGTCGCTCCAAGACTTCCTTTGAGCTGCAGACGTGGGCTGGTAGTGTGTGTAGAATAGGTTTCAGTAGTGTGGAGAACAGCCACGATATTTTGTAGAGTGGGCCCTCCACGCTAGAGACAATGGGCCTGATTTTCAAATCGGGTCCTTGTTTATGTGTTTTGACCAGGTGGTAGAAGGTGGGTAATTTGCTGTTTCGAGTCATTATGTTGTTTATTACCTTCTTTGGCAGTTTTCGTTGGACACAGATGTTAGTCCATATGGTGTTAATGCCTTCCTCGATTAGAGTTGAGGAGATCCCTGTGACTTTCGAGTAGAGGCTGTGGTCATTAAGATGTTGGAGAGCTAAGTTGTTGTAGGTCTCTCTCGAGATGACACAGAATTCTTTCCCCTTGTCAGAGGGAAGGTACACAAGGTTCCTGGATCTTAGGTTGGTGAGAGTATTAAATTGTGCATTGGTGAGGTTGCGTTTATTGTGTGTGTGTGTGTGTTGGGAAAGGATGTTAGAGATAGAATGTTTCAACCTGAGTAGTTTAGTGTCAAGTTCGTGGTTGGTGGGTGGGGGGTGGAGTGGGTTGTCGTGGGGAGTGTGGGGTGGGTTGTGGGGTTGTAATCGATCTCGGTGTTGTTTCGGATGGTGGTTAGCCATTTCAGTTGATATGCTGTCCGACAGAAGTTGGTTTCGATGTCGAGTTTCAGTCTATCATCGAGACGCTGTGTAATGATGAACTTGGGCACATATATATATATATGTACGTATGGGTTTAACGAACATTTATTATAATGCTCGGTTTGTTTGTAAACAAACAGCCCAAATTATTAGCCGTACAGTGTTCAGCAACCATCATTGCCATTTTGTTCAACACTGACAAAGGAACGATGCACACATATATATATATATGTACGTATGCCGAACACTGTACGGATAATAATTCGGGCTGTTTGTTTACAAACAAACCGAGCATTATAATAAATGTTTGGTAAACCCATACGTACATATATATATATGTGTGTGCATGTATGTATATACATACTACTGTACGTCTGTATACATATATGTATGTACGTATACATACTTATATTTAAGTATCAGCCGTACTAAGAGTGAGAAATGAAATTTCATTTTTTCCATTCATATATACACATATATAAATATATAACAATTTCATTCTTTCCTGCAATCAACAAATCAATTGCTAAACAGCTTTATCACATAACAGCATTGAGGACATATCAAAAGTGGAGGAGCGGGCTATATGCAGTGGAAAGTGCAGGTTTAGTCATTTTCATAGCGTGGTCAGAGCAGGTGTCAAAAACTAGATTCAGCAGCTTGCGAGACTAAGTTGAAATGATTTTATTTGGGACAATGGGGCATACATTGTTTGACTAGACTGGAGTAGGTGTCAGACATAGGGCTTATATGAAGCCATGTTTTCTCTCAATCCTGTTTGCTGTTCTAAGTTCAAATCTCACTGAGGTTAGCTTTGCCTTTCATCCATACGGGGTCGAGAAAATAATGTACCAGTAACACACTGGGGTTAATTTAGTTGACTAATTGCTGGTTTTGTCCCAAATGTAGAAACTATTATTGTTGTTCTTGTTATTGTATAACTCTAGGAAAGACTCTTGTGGATATATTATAGACGTCATCTCTATAATATAGCCATACATAATAGTTTCTGATTTAAGCTCAAGGCCAGTAATTTTGACAGGAATAGGAAATCCATTATATCTGCCCCAGTACTTTACTAATACCTTATTTCAATCACAGTTGTATACAACATATGTTTACAGAACGGAAACACAAACACAT
This sequence comes from Eledone cirrhosa, assembly GCA_964016885.1. Lineage (NCBI taxonomy): Eukaryota > Metazoa > Mollusca > Cephalopoda > Octopoda > Eledonidae > Eledone > Eledone cirrhosa. Next base: position 254,434,529 of record OZ024743.1, on the reverse strand, counting down.
ATAATATATACAAATATAAACATATAAAAGTAAGATTAAAAAAACCCAAAGGGGGGGGGGTCACCACCAAGTGCGACAATCAGACGCACATCACATAATTGTTTCTACCTTTGGCACAAGGCCAGCAATTACCCAGTGTATTACTGGTACTTTATTTTATCGACCCCGTAAGGATGAAAGGCAAAGTTAACCTCAGCGGGATTTGAACTCAGAATGGCAAGGGCCGTAACTTAATGTGTCAAAGCATGGCGTCCGACCCTCTACCGATACTGCCAATCATAATAAGGGTGAACTATACACTTTGAGGGAAGCCAATATGCTCGCAGTATTGCCACGGATGGTGGCGAGGCTAAGGAGCTGAAAAAACCAGGCACTCTCACTGGCATCACCTGACACCTCAGTAAGGCGAGCTGCCAGCGAGGACAAGAACTTCGCTGTCAGCAGCCCAACTCCACAGGCTGGAAAAGCTAATTACTGGAAAAAAATCCAGATATTCTGAATTTTATTCCGTTCGGCAACAGAAGCAGTGAACCCCACACTTACCGCGGCGTCCATGATGCAAAGTTGACTTCAGCAGGATTTCAACTCAACATGTAACAACATGCTACAAACATCTAACGATATTGCCAAACGGCTACCCTCACAGAAAAAGTAACTAATAACCAGCAATGATAATCACAATCACACAGTCATCGCGAATAAACATTTTATAAATGCATCCGTCTTGCATTGGAGTTGAAATGTATGTTTGATGATTTCATCGATTTTTCCACCCACACATTTGCTGGCCTTGCGTGTATACTAGAAATAATTACGTCTATCGTTGATATAATGATGAAAAACAAACAAAAACAAATAAATCTTTAAAAAACACACTCGCCAAATACAGAAAGATATGAAGCAGTCGTTGCCAACCTTAACTAATAAGGATCCCTTTTATATAAATGAATTTTTCCATGGACTCCATCCCATCCATCCGAACCGGCTACACTTACTTCACTCTCAGAATAATTGTTTCTACTTTTGGCACAAGACCAGCAAAATAAACCAGTACATTACTGGTACTTTATTTTATCGACCCCGTAAGGATGAAAGGCAAAGTTGGACGAAAGAGAGAAATGTTAGAGAAGAATGTATATCAAACAGCGCGTGTAGTATATGTTTGTAAAGATCTTGACATCTTGAACTTAAAACACGTGCCCCCGAGGGTACGTGGACCTTAGTTTGCGAACCACTGATATAGGACGTAAATACAGTTTAGTGCCCTTCACAAACATCGATTTGTTTAATATTTTGCAGGGATGCGCTTACGAAGGTAATGATTATGTTGATGAGATCATTTTTTTTTTCTAATATTGGAAAGCATTTATATGTATGAACCAAACACTTCTGGTAGACTCGTAGTGATATACAGCGTATCTTCGTTATTTTAAATCCGACGAAGCCCATCCTTTCTCTACGCCTGAACACAGTCGGTTTCTTCCGGAGAAGGAGAAAGAATAACAGAGTGGAAGTGGAAAAGAGATATAGAGTAAGAATCGACCTTGAAAGAATGAAAGGTAAAATTCACCACCCTCTACTACAAATACAAGTAGTCAAAATACTCTTTAAAGAATATTGCCAAAAATGAAATTAAGATTCCCTATTTTTATTATATATAATTTTATAATATGCTCTCGTGTATAATGTATTCACTTGTTTTTTGTTAAACGCAATAAAAAAAATCAACATAATACATTTAATAATTTACTTATGGAATATACACACAGATTTTATAAATGACTAGCAGTGGTACCCGGCGTTGCACGGGATAAGGTATTTTGGAACGCCGGCCGCCAACAGACCTAATCATGGAAAAACTGCATGCCCCGACAATATGTAAAGAAAATAAACCGAATACTCTGATGGCTGGATAATCTTTAAGAATTTCCTCGATGAAGCAGGAAAAATGCAGGTTTTCACCTCATGCAGGCCCTAGGGGATCAAGAAAATGAATTTTTTTTATGTGCATAATATGCTTTGAAATTTCGGGAAAATCGGTTAGACGTAACGCATCAAAAAGGCCCTAATAAGTTGAAAAAAATGAACCTTTTTACCTAATGTGGGCAGCAGACAGCCAGAAATACAGACAGATATTATAAGGGCGTGTTCTGGATGGAGAGGGAATTGTAGGAAGTGACGTAATGCAGACAGTCAGACATACAGACAGATATTATAAGGGCGCGACGTTATATGTATGTGTCTATCTAAAAAGAGAAAGACTAAGAATTATAGAGAGAGATCGCTAAATCGCTTAATGCGGTCCCTAGGGCATTGAACATTTGAAATTTTATTTTGCTCAAAGCACTCCCTGAAACATAAGTATTACATGTGTAAAGATTGAAAACAGTCGGTTGGGTGGTTCTCTCGTCTTAGGGATTCATACTCACACACACTGACAAATATCCTCAGTTTTATATATAGAGATTTTCGAGTGTAGAAACACATATTTAAAATAATTGTTTCTACTTTTGGCTCAAGGCCTGCAATTATCGCAGTGTATTACTGGTACTTTATTTTATCGACACTGTAAAGATGAAAGGCAAATTTAACCTCGGTGGGATTTGCACTCAGACCGTAAAGGGACGTAACTATGCTGCAAAGTATGGCGTCCGATCCTCTTCCGTTACTGCCAATCCACCTAATAATTGTTTCTACTTTTGGCACAAAGCCAGTAATTATCCCAGTGTATTACTGGTACTTTATTTTATTGACCCCGTAAGGATGAAAGGCAAAGTTAACCTAGGCGGGATTTGAACTCAGACCGTAAAGGGACGTAACTATGCTTCAAAGCATGGTGTCCGACTCTCTTCCACCTAATAATGATTTCTTTATTAACCACAAGGGTTTACATAAAGTAGACATTAAGGACAGTGCAGGACAATACAGGACGGTACAAATGGGCATTTCTGCGTGTAAAAAACAAAAACAGAGGATGTAACAAAAAATAACAATGAAAAATTCCCCTATAGGGGGAGACTTCGGAGGGACATTTGTGGAGAGAGCCCAGTAAAAGGCCACAGTGACCCTGACCACCAAAGCAAGTGCCCTCTCCCAGTTTTCCACCTTTAATTTACATATATATACTCAGAGTAGGCCCATTCACTCGGGCCATTCTTGCTTCTCTCACCCATCTTTCAACAAAATGCTGGGAAGAGAGCACTTCCCTCTCTACTCTGATTTTCCTTTTCAAATGAAATTTGAAAAAGTCAATCAGAGCATCACCGAAGAGGTAAGTGCTCGCCTTCAGCCCTTTCAAACGTGTCCACCATACTATCTCTTTCGCCATGGCCACCAGACAGATAAAAACAGCCTGCCCTTCCCGGTTAAAGGAGGAGGGCGGGGCAATCCTCACGATGGACTCAGATGATAGCTGAATCCGTCCTACACGCGACAGCAGGTGTTCGACATAAACCCACAAGTCAGCAATGCTCGGACACTGGACGAGTGCGTGCAGGACGGTTTCGTCGCCTGCGCGCATCTCGGACATGACCGGCTGACGGCACCTCCATGCCTGTAGAGTTTATCCCGAACTGGCAAGGCTCCTCGGTAGCACTGCCAGGCCAGAGATTTCTGGAAGTTGTCCATAGGCCCTGGCCCGAAAGTTCTTCCGAAGAGATTGGCTAGTTCTCTCTCTCTTCCACCTAATAATACCATCAACATGTTTAAGCTTTTTGATACCATATTTCTAAAACAATTCAAAATCTGTGAAAATTAACAAGAATTTGTAGGCATTTAATAAAGTACGTTTCTTATTGTTTAATTCGGGATATAATTTAACAAAAGGTTCTTACATTAAATGATGATGGAAGGTTTTTAGACACAAATATATAAGTTTGTATCATAGAACCAAGGTCAGTTTCAGGTGGTTTGGTATCAAAAAGGTTAAAATGGTATTAAAAAGAAAACCTCACATCAAGTCAACTATTAACATGTTTAACAATATTAGAAACGTCCACCCTTTCACCTGCCTAGATGTATGTATTACCTGCTTGTGTGATTTTTTTCTTTTTCTCTTTTCCTTTCCCTCTTTCTATTTGCCATATTATGTTGACGGTTACGCCATAATAAAACTCAGTTTAGTTGATTTATAGAAGTATTTACCTACCTTTTTTGTCAGGTTTAATATCTTTCAAATAATGGTTCTAGTTAAAATCCTTCAATAATATCATTGAAGTAAGTTGGATAGGCATAAAAAAAGTTTTTTTTTCCAAATTCATGTATATAGTATTATTATTATTGTGGTTGTGCATTGGCAGTATCGGTAGAGAGTTGGACGCCATGCTTTGTTGCATAGAGGTATGGCCCTTTACGGTTTGAGTTCAAATCCCACTGAGGTTAACTTTGCCTTTCATCCTGACGGGGTCGATAAAATAAAGTACCAGTTATGCACTGGGATAATTGCTGGCCTTGTGCCAAAAGTAGAAACAATTATTATTGCTGTAACTGATGATATTGTTGGTTGAGAACTCAAAAGTTTTTCAATATCACTAAGGTAGGTATGTAGGAAGGTTTTTCTCAGTGCTCTATACCAGCAGGTTTGTTGAAATGTTGGTGGAAGTGGGGAGTATGGTCCAAATGAACAGGCCTGTTCTGAATATACACATGTAGTTTGGAGGATAGCTAGAAGGGGGCATTTATATTAGCAGTCAGTTTAGCCCTAATGTTTTGTGAGCATTCTCAGTAAGTTCTGTCGGATGTACCAGTCCATTTGGGAATTTTCTTTTCCTTAATAATGATTTTTACTTGAAACATCCAGTATAGTATCGCCCGGTGCCGTCTTTAATGTTTTCTTGGTGTAATCATCCTGTGGCTAATAAAGAAACTTTATTGTCGCTGTTGTATAACTCCGGATACGATATTACTGTCGTAGCTGACACAATAACGATAGTAAACTGAAGTGTTCTCAAATATCAGAAGTAGGTATGTGGGAAGGTTTTATTTTCTCGTTGTCCAGCACTTTATTAATATTAGTGTTAATAATATTATTATTAGTGGTGTTGTTATTGTACTTGTATAACCCTACGTAAAGTAATTCTTTGTGTGACATGACATTAAACAAAACATCAGAATACCGTAATAATACAATAGACAAGCTTACATTACAATAGACATACCTAACTAAACAGAATACCTAGGTAGAAAAATAGCATCTAATTACAGATAAATTAAAATTATATAATTTTGCAACAACTAAAAATTATTCCGGAAAGAGCGAGGGTGTCGTGTTTTGTAATATGCCGAGTGTCACGTAAGAAAATAGCATTTCTTCAACGTGTATGGTAATACCTAAGAAGTCACGAGACAAGTAACATGGCTGTTCCAACATCCGTACTTCACCAATGGCTACCATAATTCTAAAAATGATGAACTTTTACACAACACCATACTACTACCAACACCACGTATTTTAAACTCCTATCAAATAATTCAATAAAGGCACACCACGAAAAAAAGTAAGTTCTACCCTACACCCCAGGGGTTCAAAAGATGAGGAGGGGATGGAGAACTTTGTCGTTCTTTACATAAGATGAAACCATTCGTTGTTTCAAAGTAAAGAATAATATATATTTCTATTTATTTGCCACCAGGGCATCAAAGATTGGGACAAATACAAAGGGGGGAGTTTACATACATTTAAAAAGACGTGTAAAAAACATATAACAAATTAAATTTAACAATCGATGTCCTCAATAGGGAGGGGCGTTGACATGAGTCGCACACACCCCCGAAAAACTGTGCAACCCTCATCTTCAGGAGCACAAAGAGCGGGTGCTTCCTTCCTCTTCTCATTCTTCTCTTCTCTCACCTACAGGCTCATATAGAGAGAAGGCCCATTCACTCGGGCCATTCTCGCTACTTTCACCCATCTTTCATAAAACTTGCTGGGGTAGAGCACCTCTCTCTCCATTCTGATCCTTCTTCTAAAGTGGTACTTGAAAAAAAAGACCAGTTGTTGGCCGGAGAGATAGGTGTCTGACCTCAGCCCTTTCAACCTTGTCCACCATACAACTTCTTTCGCCATGGCTATCACACAGAGGAAAACCGTCTCTCCTTCGTTTTTGAAAGAGGGAGGCGGTTTGATTGTGACAGTGTTCTCGGTGGTCAACCGGATTGGTCCCACCCGCGACAGTAGTCGTTCTACATAGCCCCACAGGTCAGCAACGCCCGGGCAGTGTACGAATGCGTGTGCGACGGTTTCTTCGTCCCGCACGCATCTTGGACAGATCTTCTTCGAGGGGTCCCTACCCGGGCGCCCGTGTCTGTAGAGCTTGTCCCGAACGGGTAGAGCTCCTCGGTAACATTGCCAAGCCAGGGACTTTTGGAAGTTGTCCATCGGTCCCGGGCCAAACGTCCTACCGAACAGACTGGCCAGCTCGTCTTCCTCCATGCCCAGAGCCTCTCCGAGAGCGTCGTCGCACTTACTGCGCACCAACCCTCTATAGAATGTTGAGGTTGAGTCTCCACTGATTCCCGGATCCGCTTGCCAGAGGGCCGTGAGAGCCTGGGCACATTCAATGTGCCAGTCGCCCACTTTTCTCGGTCTTTGCTTGACCCGGGATTGCAGCTCGGTGAGTGAGACGAGTCTCGGAAAGGCTCGCCTCACAAACAAGGCCCACACCGGCTGACCGGTGAGGAATACCTGGAGGTGCCGTAGCCTTAATACGTGTCTACGCATCGTCAGCCACGGCATCCCCAGCCCTCCGTTCGAAGGGTGTTGACAGCAGATGGATCTTCTCACCAAAGGAGCCCGCTTCTTCCAAAGAAATCGGAAGAGCGCGCGCTCCATTTTGGCGAGTGTTTTCTCTGGGCAAGGCACGACGGTCAAGCGGTAGTAGATGACGGACGCTATATAAGCGTTCGCCACCTCCGCTCGACCTTTCAGGGATAGTTTGCACTCGGCCCACTTCTGGACGAGTGCAAACACCTTGCCCGTGACCTCGACCCAGTTTTTCACCACCTGGAGGTCCGGTCCGAACCAGACCCCGAGCAGCTTCACCGGTCCCTCCGTCCAGCGTCCGACGATGCCGTCGGAGGGCATCGTTTTGCCCCTCCACGTCCCGAGTTGCAAACCGACAGACTTGTCCCGGTTCAGCTTGGCTCCTGTGAACCTTTCATATTCCTCCAGTAAGGTGCCGATCTGCCCGATTTCCGAGGCGCACGACACGATTACTGTCACGTCATCGGCGTAGGCCGACACCGCTTTCCGCAATCCCGGTTCCAAGGGGATGCCCTGCAACAGCCCCAGCTTCCTCAGTAGTGGCTCGAGAGCCAGCACATACGGGAGGGAGGAGAGAGGGCATCCCTGACGAATGGATCGCGTGATTTGGAACGGCTCCGAGAGGTAGCCGTTCACCTTGACCCTCGAGCGGGTGTTGCTGCTGTGCATTGCAGCAATCCAGCCCCTGAAAACGGGTCCGAAGCCTACCGTCGCGAGCACCGCATCCAAGTACCGATGGTCAAACCTATCGAACGCTTTAGATTGATCCAAGTTGATTAGGGCTCCACCAAAGCCGGGTTCGTTCCCTACCCTCTCTACGATGTATCACATGAGGTGGAGGTTGTCGTGTATGGACCTGGACGGGATTGCGCATGTCTGCGCTTCTCCCACCAGGTTCCCGACGACAAGCGCCAACCTCTTCGCTAACACCTTGGACAAAATCTTTAACTCTGTGTTTAGCAGAGTTATGGGCCTGAAGTTATCTATGTCATCCCCCTTGTTCTCGTCCTTCCTCACCAGCGTGACTACGCCCTTGGTCACAGAACTGGGAATTCTCCCGTTCTGTTGCCAGTTGCAGTAGACCGCCTCGAGGAGACCGGAGAACAAGCCCGGCATCGCTACATAAAGTTCGTTTGGTAGACCATCGAGACCCGGAGATTTGCGTTTGCCGCATTGGCTCAGCGCTTCCCCTATTTCAGCGGCTGAAATCGGCCTCTCGCAGGACTTCGCCTCCCCGTCCGAGAGCCGCGCCAGACCGTCGAGGTATGGACCGAAATCCATGGCCCCACCCGGCCCGCCGCCTCTCCCGAACAGTCGTGCAAAGCGCCGTTGAAAGGCCGCGCTCATCCGCTCAGGTTCAAGGATCACGCGTCCATCCTGGTCCTTCAAAGACCGAATCGTGGAATTGTTTCCACTTTTTGCCTCTGTCACTCGGGCCCAGCTAACAGCTTTGGCTCCCTCGTTACCCAGAGCACGTATTTTACTCCTGACAACGCAGCCCTCGTGCTTCGCATCAAAGAACTGGTCTAGGGCCGTTCTTGACGCCAGCACGCCGGCCACGTTGCCACTCCTAATCGCCTCTTCTACTCTATTTGTTAATTCCCTTTCAGTTCTATTCCTATCTGATGCTAATTCCCGACTAAAACCTATCGATTCTATTCTAATTTCTCTCTTGAGAGAGCCCCACCACCTGTTGTTGACAATTGCCCCCGTCAAACGCTGCTTAACTAGTGTGCTAATCCGCTTACTGTAAGCTTTGTTTGTCGGTAAAGACAAGTTTAGCTTCCAGTAACCGGGTCCCTGTCTATGAGTTCTATCAAGGTTGACCACTCCGGTCAACAACTTGTGATCTGAAGAGTCAACCATGAACATTCGTGGACAGCTTAATATGTCCCTATCCTTATTTCTAACTAGGAACCTATCTAGGTACGACCTGGATGTTCCACTGCGATTACTCCACGTCCACCGTGGCACAGTCGGAAAACCCAGTCGATATCTATCGGCCAGATCAAATCGGCCGATTAATCGTTTGAAGCTGTTACACCCCCTTCAATCGGGACATGCCCCTACATAGTCCCAACGTGCATCCAGGATACCATTCCAGTCCCCCACTAAAAGCAAGGAGCGAGACGTTCCCAGGAAATTCTCCAGGCGTCGGAAGAAGTCCGGTCGCGGTGTCCCCGATGGGGCATACGCTGCCACCAGCCTGAAAGCTCCACCTTCACCACTGCCGACGTCTAAAACCACCAGTCGACCCTCCGGGTCCAGGTGTACCTTCTGTGTGGCAAGACCCAGGTATTTTCGCAGCAGAACGACAACCCCATCCCCACCCCTCGGCTGACAGAGAGATGCGTAGATCTCAAAGTCGTCGAAGATGGGGGCCAGTTGGCGCTCGCTGCTGATCCTGGACTCGCAAATAACCATTACATCCACTCTGTGCGACCTGAGGTCATTTAAGAGTTTGCCCAGTTTCCAGGACATCCCCAAGCCGCGTGCATTCACACATCCAACTCTTATATTGGCCATGCTGGTGCTGAAGAGGTAAAAAGGAAGAGGAAAGGAAATGACTTACCTCTTCGTCTCCTGGGGGCCAGGCTGCACAATTTCCATGGGGGTGTTGGAAGGGTTGTTTGGTGGGGTGGTGGGGTGAGGACATCAGTGTGTGGTGGGATTAGGGTGTTTGGTGGGGTGTGGGTGTCTGATGTGGGGGTGGGGAAACATCTCAATAGGACGCTGTTATGTGGTTTGGTGCAGTTGGTCCCCACATGCATTGGATGGTTCTTTTTCAAAGTTACATAGGTTTCCGTTGGGACCCTAATCATCATTAGGTGAGGTTTGTTCGCTGCGTAGGTGAAAGTGATGCCTTCGGTTTCCACCGAAGGGTTATTTTCTATCGCTTTCATCAACGTTTTATTGTTCTTGTTAATGTATGTATAGAGTTTTTGTTGTGTTGTGTTTGTTTTTGTTTGTTGTTCTTGCGGGTGTTTGCGTTTTATAGTACGTGTTATGTTTTGGGGAGGGGTGGTTTTTTTTATTTGTGATGTTTGTTCTGTTTGTGCTGGTGGCTGTGTGTTTGTGGCATTTTTGTTGATGTGGTGCCTTTTTTTTTTCCTTTTCACCTGTTGAAAGGGTTCTCCCTCGTCGTCACTGGGTGACGTTGATACGGAGTCCTCTTCCGTGTTGTTGGGGAGGGGTATATTTGGGGGTTTTGTTGTGGTTGCTTTTGTATTTGTTTTAGGTGGGGAGGGGTTGGGTGGAACAGTGTTTTGTGTTGTTATTTTTCCGTGTTGTTGTGGTGGTGGTGGTTGTGTTGTGTTCGGGGTTGGCAGAAGAGCCTTTTTTTTTTACTCGTTAATTGAGGACAAGCAGCCCTCAGGTGACCCCTGCTTAAGCAGTGGTAACATGACGGCCGCCTTCCCTCCACTGAAATGTTTATATAAGTTAGCCCGTCCAGGGGTACGCGTTGTGGGATATTCGCTATTCGTTCTGGGCTCATTTGCACCAGAACTTCTACGGTGGTCCCACCAAATACACCTCCGGAGGACTTTCCTATTGAAATTATCTTGTCTTCGTCAAAGTTAATTATTCCACATAGTATCCACCAAATATTTATATTTGGTGTGATACTCATTTTTATTCTTTGTGTCCTTTTTCCCCTGTATGTGGGGAAAAAGGTGAAGCGGGGGGACACAATGGGTGCTACCGAGTACTTTTGAGCTGTTGACTGGTTGTTCATTAGCACCGAAATGCTACCAAACAGTTTACCTTTTTGTATGAAGGTTAAGTCCTTCATTGCATCTTTTAGAACCAGCTCAATTTCATTTTGTGATAATTGAGCTGGTTTTCTTGTTTCGTTCGATATTGTCCTGAAAACCACAGTTTTCAGGACAGCCTTTCTACGTAATTCCTGTGGAGAATTGATGCTAAAAGCACCGTTTTCGCCAAAAGTCACGAATTGTTTTGGTCTTGTAATAGTTGTTTAGCATTTGTTATGTCTATTGGCGTGTATAGTTCGTTTTTTTTTTTTACGGTCTGTGCGAATGTTGTTTTGGTGTTGTCGTCTTTTTTGTTACTGTCACTGTTGGTAATATTGTTCATGTTTTCCTTGGTGTTGCTATTGTTGCAGTTGTTGGTTGTGGTGTTATTGTCATTGTTCTTGGTGCTGGTATTATTTACTGGGTTTGGTTTCGTGGTTTCGATATTTTTCACGTTTTTCGATGATGCGAGGGGGGGGGGGGAGGCTGCAAGCTTTGTAATCCTACCTTCCCTCCACCACTTTTCTTAGTGGGCATGGCACTCGCGACAGTGTGCGAGGTTGAAATGGCATCCATTGTTGACTACCAAGTCTCCACAGTTTTGAGATAAAAATGAAAATTTCGCCCCAGAAAGGGGCGAAACTTAGTTGACTCAACGTCTGAAGGCCCAGGCAAGGGGTTAACTAAACAATGCTAATAAATTGAACAATGAACTCACATTTTTTTTTAACAATAATCCGTAAAAATCCGGAGCGAAGTAATACACGTCTATGTTGGTTTAGTGAGAGAGGGGGAATTGTGAGCGAGCGTGAGGTATGTACTGCAGATAGAGAGCGGGAGAGTATTTGTTGCTTTAGTGAGAGAGGGTGAATAAAGAGAGTGAGTTATGTAGTGGAACATTGATGGGAGGAGATAATTTGGTGGTCTAGTCAGAGTGAGGTAAGTAGTGGTATAGAGTGAGGAGAGAGTTTGTTATTTTACTGAGAGAGGGGTATTATTAGAGAGAGTGAGATATGTAGCGAGATATAGAGAGGGGGAGTGAATTTGGTGGTCTAGTGAGAGAGGGGGAATTGTGAGAAAGAGTGAGGTATGTAGTAGGATATAGAGAGGGGGTTATTGATTGGTGGTCTAGTGAGAGAGGGGGAATTGTGAGAGAGTGAGTTATATAGTGGTATAGAGTAGGGGAGAGAGAGTTTGTTGGTTTAGTGAGAGAGGGGGGTTGTGAGAAAGAGTGAGGTATGTAGTGAGATATAGCGAGTGGGGTGAATTTTGAAGTCTAGTGAGAGAGGGGGAATTGTGAGAGAGGGTGAAAAATATAGTAGGATAGAGAGAGGGGGGGAGTTTGTTGGTTTAATGAGAGGGGGAGGGAATTTGTTGGTTTAATGACAGAGAGTGTTTTGTGAGAATGAGAGAGAATGAGGTATGTAGTGGAATATAGAGAGGGGAAGAGAATTTATTAGTCGAATGAGAGAGGAGGAATTAAGAGAGTGAAAGAGTGTGAGGTTTGTAGCGAAATAGAGAGAGAGGAAAGAATTTGGTGATGTAGTGAAAGAGGGGGAATTGTGAGAGGTGAGCATGTTGTGGGTTATAGAGAGGGGTGAGATTTTATTATAGTGAGAGAGAGGGTTGTTAAGAGAGTGAGATATATAGTGGAATATATATAGAGGGGAAAGAATTTGGTGGTTAAGTGAGAGAGGGGAATTGTGAGAGAGTGGGTTGAATGTAATGAGATATAGAGAGCGGGGGTGAATTTGTTGGTTTAGTGAGAGAGGGGGAATTAAGAGAGCGAGTTATGCAGTGGAAGAAAGAGAATGGGGGGGGGGGGGATTTGGTGGTTTAATGAGAGAAAGGGAATTGTTAGAGAGTGAGAGGTATGTAGTGGGATATAGAGAGCAAGAGACAGTTTGTTGGTTTAATGAGAGCGAGGGAATTAAGAGAGTGAAAAAGAGTGGGATATATAGTGGAATATAGAGAGAGGAATAATTTTGTGTTTAATGAGAGAGGGGGAATTGTGACATTGATAGAATGTGACATATGTAGTGGGATATAGGGAGAGCGAGAGAGTTTGGGGGTTTATATATGTGTGTACGTATTTGTGTTTTATATATATATATGTGTGTGTGTTTAGATGAGAAATTATGTGCGTGAAAGCGCGTGTTTAGGGTATTTGGCTCACAATCTTAACGTCGTGTGTTTGATTCCCGGCGGCGTGTTGTGTCCTTTAGCAAGACATTTTATTTCACGTTGGTCCAGTCCTCTCAGCTGGCAAAAATGAGTTGTACATGTAATTCGAATGAACTGCCTTGTCACACATTGTGTCACACTGAATCTCCCTGAGAACTACGAAAAGGATTTGCATGTCTGTGTAATGCTCAAACATATCATCTGCCATCCGACGACACTGTGTTAACTTCTTTAACCCTCAGAATTTTAAGCCAGCTGCCAAGCTGAAATGAAAACATCAAGCCGAAGCAATTTATATGTCCCCTCAGCTGGGCTTTTTAGTTTCAGGATGGTTAAAAATTTTGAATTTAATAATTGTATGCTTAACTTTTCAATTCAAATTACTTGCGTCAAGCTACATTGATATGTAAAATTGGGGCGTTTGCTGTGTATTCTAATTTTTTTGTGTATGAGGTGGCCTCCAATCCTCGGGACTCCCAAGGTCTAAACCCGACCCTGGAGCTACCACAGCGACATCTCATACTCACACAGTCATCTGCTCCCACTCGGGTTGCAATGTAGATGCGGAGCTCATCCTGACTGAGGAGACTGCCAATATTGGCCACAGGCAGGGTGTCTCTCCAGTCCCTCGAGAATTTTGCATTTGCAGAAAGTAAGTGGCACCTAGAAAATTGATCAGAATAGTCAAAGAAAGAGTTGAAAGATTCACTCGAACGCAGATTGTCCCATACTCTCTGCTTCCGTCAATCCTCGTCAGTATTGGGAACTCACAAAACCTGCTCCCTTCACTGTAGTAAAGCTTTATCCATCTCTCTGGTGGAACTAGTCCATCTTGTTATTATTATTGAATAGCTCTACATCGACCCGAGTATCAAGCAAATTTTATGGTACATTGTGATTAAAAATCGTAGACTGTGAGGAAACAACTGTTGTGCTACAACAGTACATAGACAGATAGATCGATCACTGGATTAAATTATCTTTATAAACAAATAATAAATAGATAGCCAGTGGTTTAACTTATTTGCCAGGAGACCAATATTTAATAATCAGAGCTCAAACTGTCGATTAATTTACGAAAATTTGAGGTTCTCTCAAAAATATTAGGATGTAAATACCGGTATATAACTAAGTGCATAAGTTCGACATTTTCCTTTCTTGTTGACTAATTTTTATTGTTATTGTTCATTGACTTTGTTAATTGTATATGTGTTTAAATTATATATTAAAAAGTTACAGCATATGTAAATACGAACTGTAAATTAAGAGTTCTACATTAACAAATAAGTAATTTTGGCTTACCTCAAGTATTTTTTTAGCAGATGGTGTAAGTGTAAAAGTCAACTTCGACGTTCGTATCCACCCTTACCTATGGTTATGAACCAGAGGTAATGACCGAAAAAAAAAAACGATGGAAATGAGGTTCCCCCGAAAGGTCATTAAGGTAATGTTACTCGATAGGGTGCATAGCTTGGAGATCAGTGTCGTTACAAGTAGAAATCATAGATCCGGTGCTATGGACGTAGTTAGAATGTATAAGGAAAGAATCGCTGGACAGAGTTTACAGGTTAAGCTAACTGGCGAGTGACACAGAGGTAGAGTATGAGCAAAATGGTTGGATATCAAAAAGAAGCATGGTTGGTCTTGCTTGGGGGTGAAGGAACCAGCATTCATACGGCAAGACAAACCATGGAAGCCTGTGAAATAGCGAGTACTATCACAACGACATTTCGGACCCTCACTGATATCGGCTCCCACTCGGTAGGCAACAGCGATGCGGAACTCATCTAGACTGAGAAGACTATTAATGTTGTCCACAAACAAGTCATCAACCCAGTCTCACGAGAATCGTGCGCTTTCAGAAAGTATGCGACACCTTGAAAATTGATCAAAGAGAGAGTTGAAGGTATCGCTCAGACGCAGATTCCCCATACTCTCTGCTTCCGTCTATCCTCGTCAGTATCAGAAACTAACAGATCTAGTACCCTCTAATATAATATGGTTTCATCCTTCTCCCTGGTAGAAATAGTCCATGTTGGAAAGGAGAGAATGTCACCTACTAAAGGGGAGCTAGCGTAAATGGAGGAAAGAAAGCAAGGTAAAGACAGAAGAGAGCATTTATTCAGACCGAGACCTCCAAACCATTTGGGTAAAACCGCCTGGTCGAGAGAGACTGGTGAGAGTTAGATATTGACCAAGCCCTCGAGTTCACTGAAGGTTAAGTTGTGAAAGCGTTGGAAGACGATGAGAATATGTAAGAGGGATTAACTTTGAGGAAATACAACAACTTAGGAATCGACATGTAATTCCTAAGTATAAAAAATACCTTGGTGAGGCTCAATAGCGTCGAGGTTTTTTTAAAGTTGCTCAAGGTTGGCCAACTTAGATCCTAAGAAGGACTCGAAGTAATTCGGGCTTCAATGGAGCACCACGCTCATGGAAGAAGAGCCGTGATACAGGGGAAGGACTCTGTAAACATGTTTACAGTCTGCTAGTGTGAAGGTGATGGTTGTTGGGCCAGAGCTTGCATTTGGAAATGTGGACGGGAAGGCTCCTACGAACAATTCCTCAACCATAGTCTTCGTGGTTGCAAGGAGCTTATCTGGAGGACCTCTCAAACAAACATCATCGAAATACCAGATATTCAAATCCAGGTCAGCTCCATCTTACTGAACTGAGGATGACGTCCCAACGGATGGTATTGAAGCTTTACTGAGATCAAGTTTGAGATAACGTTTGGGGTCTCAGAAGCCAAGTTAGTAAAAGTGGCGTGAGCTTGGTACCCACCCCTAGCTGAATAGGGGAAAATTCGATGGACAGGCAGCCTGGAACCGAAAACATGCTTTGGATTTGGCATTGACGGCCTTCTTTAAGTTCGATGATCGTCCTTTGTTCAGACCTGAGATGAGAAGTAGTTGGGCTGGATTCAAACATCTCTAAATGCCGTTTTAGGGAAGATATGAGGGATCTTGTTTTCGCGTTAGTGACGTGCAAAGAAAATAGAGGGAATAAGAACAGTTTCTGCCAATCCAACGTGTTTTTGGATAGGCAGTTGTCTTTCAACAGTTTGGAGAAAGTACGGGCGAAACAGGTCCGAGCTCTCTTTGGGATCTGATTGCTGAGCTTCAACTTAGACAAGCCCCGGTGGGCAGTGGCAAAATCCTCAACAGGGATCTGGACGTCAGAGCAAGGTTCAGACCTGCGAAGTAAGAGGAACCGGGTGAACAACGCTAACTCTGGCTTGGATGAGGGGAGGCAGGTTGCGTTGCAGGCAAGCTAACTGTCTCGGGAGTAGTGGGATGAAAAAGGGGATGAACAGGGCTAATTTCAACTGAATCTGACGATAGAGGGGAGAGATAGTCAGATAAGTTTGCTCCTCTAGAATGAGAACAGGGGGATGAAGGCTGATAAGATGTTACGAAATCGTTTAACCACGCAGGTCGCCTGGTCACTTGGTGCATGACCTTTAAATAATTTAAATTCAGATATAAATAGTGATATTTTTTCAACCGATCACCAATTGATGGGCAGGTAAGAGGGTTGTGCGAACCTCACGGGAATAGGGAGCGAGCTAAAACAGAGAAATGAATTCTGTGTTTGGGGAAAATGTGTCTAAGATGTTGAGATCAATATTATGTGTGTGTAAACATTTAAAATATTAAATAAAGTGCAATAATAGAGCAGTGAGATATTGAAACGTTGAAGAGAGGAAGTTCAAACTGAAAAAAGAATTTTGAGATGTTCCAAATAAGAGGAAATATGTGCGAGATGTTGGGATGGATTTGTGTGTATGTAAATATTTAGAATAATTAATTCAATAAATGTACAAAAATAGAACAGTGAGATGTTAAAACATTGAAGTTAAGAAGTTAAAATTGAGGAAAGGATTTTGAAATGTACCAAAATCAGTGGAGGATATTTATTTTATTTTTGCAAAAACAATAAGAAACAAAAAAGTGTTAATAGATCGTAGACAAAATATTCGTTTTCATCTAGTGTATGGTTTCCCTCTTTGTTACCATGCTGTTTGTAAGTTGCTGTATTTATTGCGTTGTCTGGTCACCTACAGCAAAACCAAAGAAGGTTGTGTTCAGAAAGTTTGTCTGCTTCATCACATCATGGTCAACATTTTAGTAGGGATTTTGTTTGGGTGGTGTGTTGCTTGTTGTGTACGATTTGTTGAACAAGTGCTATTGTTGACAAATGATACTTCTGTGGTTCCATATTTAAATGCAGGCAAGATAATCTTTATCATGAACAACTAAATTGTAAAAAAAATCTTTCAATTTCTATAGACATATTCCTTCGTCTGAATTATATTCACTTATAGGTTTTACTTTTTCCATAACTACCAAATCACTGCATTAAGCTGGAGCTTCGATTACCAACTCATTACGTTGAAAAATGCCTGCTGAGAATCACCACCAATAAAATTGAGAAGAAACAAGGCAGTAAATATTTTTTTAATTATTTTATCCGTGTTTATCTTTGTTTTTTCTCTTGCCTGTAAAGGCGTTAACACATTCCACGTGTTGTAAGGATGGTTTAGTTACTGCAGCGTTAGTGTTTCGGTGCGTGAAAACCAGGTTAACAGACCAGAAGAAAAAGCGGGTAGCTTAAACTTATAACTTATTGAGAGGTATACTGGCACTAGCCATATGTATTCAAGTTATATCTAATTTAAAAAATACCAACATTTGTAAATAGAAATTGGACAAACAATCGGTTAGGTATTCGACGAAGCCAAGTGTTTATTTAATTAATTTAAACGTCAATATACAGCTAGTAGGCTATGACAGAGTAGGCCTTACAATACCCATTACAATTAAGAAACAGCAACAAGAGAGAGAGAAAGAGAGACAGGCAGAGATAATAAAAGAGAAAGACAACAGGAGACACAAGAAGCATAAATAAGAAAATAGATAAAGCACAAGGACATCGATATATTTCTTTATTTGCCACAAGGGCGCACAAGAAAAGGGGACAATACAAAGACACATGCCGGGGATTTTACATACAGTCGTGTAAAAAATATTGAAACAAACAATTATAACAATCGAAATCCCCAATAGGTGGGAAGCGCCACAAATCGGTTGTTTAATACCCCGTCGCGTGTTGTGCCAGTGCTCCTTTCTTCCCTTTGCTCTCTTCTTCAACCCACAGGCTTATAAACAGAGAAGGCCCAATCACTCGGGCCATTTTCGCTTCATTCACCCACCTTTCAGTAAATTTACTGGGATGCAGTGCCTCTCTCTCCACTCTGATTCTCCTTCTAAAGTGATACTTAAAGAAGGGAATCAATTGTTGTCCGGAGAGAAAGGCATCTGTCCTCAGTCCTCTCAATCTCGTCCACCATATAACCTCTTTCACCATAGCCAGTGTACAGAGGAAAACCGCCCCTCCTTTGTTTTTGAAAGAGGCTGGCGGTTTGATCCTTACTATGGACTCGGCAGTCAACTGAATTTGTCCCGATAGCAGTTGTTCTGCATAGTTCCACAGATCACTTACGCCAGGGCAGTGTACAATTGCGTGCAAGACGGTTTCAATGTCCTGCTCGCAACTTCGATACGTCCTCTTGGAAGGATCCCTGCCGGGCGTCCGTGCCTGTTGATATTATCTCGAACGGGTAGAGCTCCTCGGTAGCACTGCCAGGCCAGGGACCTCTGGAAGCTGTCAATAGCTACCGGGCGGAAAGTCCTACCTAACAGACTCGTGAGCTTGTCGTCTTCGACGCCTAGAGTCTCCCCGAGCACGTCGTCGCACTTGTAAAGTACTAACCCTCTATAGAATATCGAAGTGGAGTCTCCACTGATTGCTGTGCCCGCTTGACAGAGGACTGTAAGCGCCTGGGCGCATTCAATGTGTCAGGCGCCCATCTTCTTCGGTCTTCGCTTCACCCAGGGCTGCAGCTCCGTCAGCGAGACAAGTTGTGGGAAGGCCTGTCTCACAAACGGTGCCCACACCGGTTGGTCGGTGAGGAATACCTGGAGATGCCGTAGCCTCAGCGCATGTTTGCGTATCATTAGCCACGTCATGCCCAGCCCTCCGTTGGAAGGGTGTTGACAGAAGACGGATCACCTCACCAGTGGAGCCTGCTTCTTCCACAGGAACTGGAAGAGCATGCGTTCCATCTTGGTGAGGTCTTCACGGGGACAAGGCACGACAGTCAAGCGGTAGTAGATGACGGACGCTATGAAAGTGTTCGCCACCTCCGCTCGACCTTTCAAAGACAGTGTGCACTCTGCTGACTTCTGGGTGAGCGCAAATACCTTGGCCATGACCTCGTTCAGGTTTTACTCCACCTGGAGCTCTGGACCGAACCAAACCCCGAGAAATTTGCTCCAACTTCCGCAGTAGTGGCTCTACACTCAATACGTACAGAATTGAGGAAAGAGGGCATCCCTGTCGAATGGAATGTGTGATTGCGAATGGCTCCGATAGGTAGCCGTTCACTTTGACCCTCGAGCAGATGCTGGTGTGCATCGCCTTGATCCAGTCCCTAAAAACGGGACCGAAACCGGTCGCTCTGAGAACCGCTTCCAAGTATCGATGGTCGACCCTATCGAATGCCTTAGACTGATCTACATTGTTCAGAGCCCCACCGAAAATTAAAAATAGGACAAGGTGACCATGGTGAGAACGACTGTAGTACGATGTTTCGTTATAGTTAGTATTTATTATCAGTTGACGTCTGTCATTCAATGTGTGCATACTTTTTCTCTCTTGCCTTACGATGATGGTGGTAAATTTTAGCCCCAAATTATTAACTCTAATCAAGCCTACCTACTATTATCAAGATATCCTAATCGTGACCACACTGTCTTTTTCTGCTTTTGTTTTGGGGTGTGTGTTTCTTATGCAGTATATATGGTGTTCCCATATCCAATGTGCTCAGTTTTCTAAAGATGTTAGTGTACAATCTGAATATTTGGCTGCTACTTCTGATAAGGTTAATTGACTATGTAGAGGTTCCTACTGTGGATCATGTTGTTGCTGTTGTTGTTGTTTAGCCTCAAGTCAACATTGATTAAGTAGGCTTTTGATCAAAAGGATTCCAGCCATAACCATTCCATTTGTTTTTCAGTGTATGTAGAAGCAATGTACTTGTATTGATAACATATGGTAGGGTGTCATTTGAGGAGGATATAGTTGCTATTTCTGCAGTCAATATAATCGACCAAGGTCTTCATGTAAAACGAGAGAAGATTTGTTGGTACAAATAAATAAAAAACAATGTAGAGGCTTTATCTGCAAGAGTACCTACTTACAAAACAATCCTGATTGATAAGTGGTAACTAGACATTTCTGTTAAATCATTGCAAATCCTTTTGGCAAAGATCCACAAGATGCAGTTATAATTCTGGTAGACAAGAGAGCTTGCAAGCTATGAAATACTCTAAGGCATTATTTGATTTTCTGATAGTCATCTCGCAAGTATTATGATTGTAGATAAGCAGCTCTTAATTAGTTCTGGTGGCTGAATTCCAAATATCGAGAAATTACCTCAGTGCTGTGGAGAAAAGGTCCAGTATAACAATTAGCTATATCTAGAAACTGATGCGTCAGATTTAATTTACAAATTTGGCTGTCAAGTTATATACATCTTTTACCCCTAAATACAAGCATTTCACACTTTATTCCATCTTAAAGAAAACTCTTTACTAAAATAATCATGTCTCGCAATTTGTTTTAAAGAAAATATCAACATTAAAGTTGTTAAATATTCACTGCTCTCACTCCCAAAATATGTAAATTACCCACACACACATATATATGTATTGCATATAGTAATGCCCTTTATAAAACGAGACATGTGTCATTCGTTTGAAATCATGAGGAGTGTCCTGATAACTTTACACGAATGAAACAGCCTTATATCAAATAGATATATACTTTCTCAACTAATATATTGAGTACTTTATTTAACTGTGGTTCCCTTCCTTTCCCCTTTGATAAACCATTCTGAATTATATATATATATATATATATACCATTTAACTCGGGGGCTGCCTTTCCACACTACAACAGTTTTTTTAAAGGCAGTCCCCCAGGTCATATTTTCATTTTTCATTTTCCTATTCTCTTTTCCCTACCTTTCATGATAAGTTTGGGTTCAATGTGACCCTGTTTGTAATTCTCTCTAAGTTACCTGATGAAAATATATATTTTCACTAGCTCTGATAGTTGGCAGGTGAAAAGTAAAATGCACAGATGAAGAGTAATTACTCAGAAACGCTAGTGTCTGCAGTTCTGTTTACATGAACACAAGAGCAAGAATGAGGGGCTCATTCTACTGACATAGCTTGAAAGAGGATGATTGCATAATTACAAACGAATAAAATATTATTATTAATATTCGAAAAACTCAGATTAAATTTATTGTATTCAGCCATGTAGAGCGATAACTATTTGTTTTATATATATATAAGAAAATATAACACATGAGAGCAATACAATACAATCTTGGTATATATTAGTTTAGATACAGTCTTAGATCCATACAGTTCATACTTTCTTCCTTAAAAGAAAACAAAGTTTCCTTTGCCTTGTAACACCTCAAAGAAAATATCAACACTGATATTGTTCTCATATTTGTACTGATTATATTCTGGTGTTCTTCACACAAGAGAGCTCATATCATTGACATAGCAATGATTGAAGATTCTTTTATTGTATTTAGACGAATATTTGTTATTATTTATTTTCATTGAATATTTAAAGAAATAAATTGTGTTTTAGAAACAACACGTTTTGCTTTTGTTTGACTAACAACACTGGCTCAAGTTTATACTGAGTTTATACTCCCCTCAAGTTTTCTCTTCTATGATACAACAATACACAGAAAAGATAAAAATAATTCCTATAAATCCAGGATGTTTCATAGTTAAATGCATTGTGTGTATCTGTGTATCTATAAAAATATAATTCTAAAATGATTGGATAATATACTGTATTGGAGTAACATATGGTTTAGAACTAAACAAAGAGATCATGTAAACAGTGTAAAGTATGCTTATTATTCTTGTTGATAAATAGGTGAAACTAATGACTAGAAGAACAACAACAGCAAGAATAATAATAATATATGTTTCCTTTGACAAATTCTCATATCAAAACGCAAATGGCATGCTCTGAGCATAGTTTAAACAATAGTTAGCTAAGTTGATGTGTCAATAAATTATATATCTGAGGTCACTAAGTATGTGAAACTGTTCATATATCAGATGAAAATATTTCATAGATTTGCATCCCTATTTCCATGTTTCCATCGATGAGATGGTTGCTCTAAATGTCGTCGCCGTCACCGTCGTCATCGTTGTTGTTATTATTATTATTGAATTATGTCTGGTTTTCCATGCTAGCATGGGTTTGACAAGAATGTTTGTGGTAGAATTCAGTGGATGAGCCATGTAACTTTTGTTTACGTGGGACATAAACAAATGTCACCCCATGTCCTTACAATAAAATGAAGCCAGGAGAAGCGACAGACAAACTCAGATGCATAAAAGCATACACATGTACATATTCTTATGACAGGCTTTGTGCTCAGTAGGCATTGGCCAGCCCAAGGCTAAAATAGAAGACACTTGTGCAAGGCGTTATGTCATGCAACCAATCCAGAAATATGTATTTGCAAATTGAACTTCTGAACCATGCCTCCATATATACATATACACACATGTATCCATATATATATATATATATGCACACACACACACATGCATACATGTATATATGTATATATAAATAGATATAGATATATACACATGTATACAGATTCACTTACATATATATCATGATTTATTGAGGTGCTTGCTTGACTTGAAATTTGAAATGTGGGAATTGAAAAGCAGAAAATGACTGTAACAACAGGCGATGGCAATAAATAATAATAGCTTTAGAAAATCAGGTAAAATACCCCATTGAACAGAGAAAGTTTTCAGCAGCTACTACAGAGAATTAAACACATGAATTCTAGATGACCACATTAGCTACAACACCATCTTTACCACTGAGCAGCTATGTTACAGTTTCAAGAATTAATTTTTATCAAGAAAATAAAAGAATAAACAAATTAGAGACATATCTTTAATGAAGTTATAGATAAAATAAAAGTGATTCCCAATTCCAGAGGCTCATCAGGCCAGTACTTGTCTTGGTTTCATTGTAGTTGAGCAATTGAGAGTATGTACAACTCTCCCCTTGAACAGGATGCCAGTCCATCACAAAATTAATCACAAGGTACTTATTTTGAACAGTGTATTGGAGCAATAGAAAAGTGTTTTGCTAAAAATCACAACACACTATTTAGTCCAGGAATCGAACACACAATGTTATGATCTTTAGTCCAACACCCTGATCAATAGGCCACATTCTTCATATGCCTTAATAAAGACATGAACCTTATTCCTTAGCCTGCTAAACTCTGCAGTCTTTACCTCTGAACACTTTAATTTTAGTAGAAATGTGGATGGTATTTATAGAATTGTTAGTTGAGAAAAAATCATTTACAAACACCCGGAGAAAATCCATTAAAATGAAATGATAGGGAAATGTATTTCATGACCTCATCCTGTCCTGTCTTTCAGAATCTGTCTGTCTATATAGATAGATAGTGTAGTGGCCAATGGTAACAATATGAAGCAATCGATGAAATATTGTCATGTCTCCACCCCACCTCCTGCCTTGGCGAGGTGCAAAACTCCAAATGTATTATCAATCTATTTCAAGAAATCATATGAATTCTTGTTTTAATGAAAACTTGAAGCTTGATCATTAGCTTTGTAAATGCAGCAGTCTTTACCACTGAGCTATTATCCCAATGATATCCTCTCATTCTATTAACTATCTATTACAGGAATTTGTGCTGATAATAACCCAAATTGCTGACAGATATTTTTTTCCAAATCTAATGTAATGAGATGATATCTGAATCCCACTATTAAATGTTTCATTCCAAATTAAATAATTTTTATTGGTTTAAACAGCTTATTAAATAATAGAGAGAGAAAATAACGTGATTATTTTAATTATCTTTTTAACATTATTATATTGTGCAAGTCAAGTACAGAGATAACTGTAATTTTAATATTTCACCGATTGAAAATTTTTTTTTTAAATTTTAATTTTTAACAATTTGATTCTGCTTAATGCATAGAGGAACTACACATCTTTAGAAGGAAACACTTTTTGTGGTTTTATTGCAAAGAAAAAACAATATTATTTATTCTTGGCATGGACAGCTATATATAGCTTTTTCATTTAACTTAGCGAGTTGAATGAGAGGTGTGGATGGTAAAATAACAGCAACAACTTGTATTGAGGTAACCACAACAACAATAGTGTAGAGAGCCACCTTGTTGGCATATTTTGTAATTGTAAAGCACATAGGATAAGATATCATTCAGTGTCATAAGATCTTGTCCATATGTGTTTTAAGAAGAGGCTAAAGAGGTTGGGTTTGAGGAAGAGCATCCAAATGTAAAAAATGAAAACAACTGCAAAACACCCCATCCAGTTCATGTCTGCATGGAAAGGTGGATGTAAAAATGATGACATGGGTGAATCTGTGATCATAATGAAGTATCTTTTTATTCCTCCTAAGAAAAAGCGGTCTATAGCAGTGCAAGACATACAATACTGTATAGTACAGGAAACATATACTGGGAAATCAGGTGATTTGTACTGAGTAGGCTACTAGAGAGAAAGTAGTTAGTTATGCTCTGTTGGCAGTCGATAGAGCATTGCATTACATTTTTCAGTATTTGTTCCGGCTCTCTGCACTCAGATTTCAAATCCCACCCATGACCAACTTTACCTTTCATCCATTTTGAGGTTGATAAATTAAGTTCATGAATAGTGGATTCACAAAGTTGTTAAATAGATAGGATGCTTTGTGGTATCTATTCTAGCTCTGTGCATTCTAAGTTTAAAACCCACCTCCTGTCACTAGAATTTTGGTAGCACTTCTACCAAGAGCTATGACCAATAGATATCATCAATGGAATAATCAATGGAAACATAGTTTACTTGGTCTGATCTAATAATCAGCTCTTTACTTTTGTGTTCTCCAAATACTGACTAACAAAACCAAGGTGTGTTTGTGTGTGTGTGTGTGTGTGTGTGTGTGTGTGTGTGAATTGCAATAGCAAACCACATGTCTGAAGTCTGAAGAAGAGACGATTGCACTAACTATTTGCAAGTCATGCAAGAAGATTAAAAATATGACACAAATTGTTATTAAAAAGTTTCTCATGATAGAAGTCAAGGAGAGATAGATCAAGCTTAAATTATTCAAGCATATAGATGCTTCATTTCCTATTCTCTCTCTCTCTCTTTTATATATATATTCTTTTCATTTAATTTTCTCTTCTCAGTCAATTTTTATCCCTTTACATTTAATTTCCAATCATTATTCTCTCATGAATTTAAAACAAGAAAACAAAGAAAAAGATCATCTTATTCGTTTGAGAATTTGCAATGATTTGTTGACGTAATTTTTCTTTGCATTTCTGCAATTCTGTTTTGCTTTCATTTTGAACATTTAATATCAAGCTATTTTATTTTTCTCTTTGTTGCTATTCAGAGGGGAAACTTTCCCTTACATTACATATTGTCTACTTATATCATGTCTTCTTGGATTAAGTTTTTACTATTTTTCTCTTTTTATTTATTTCTATTTTGTCTAAATTGTTTATATTGCTCATCCTCAGTATTACATATCCCTCTTCTTCTTGTGACTCTATATTCAATTCTTGCTTCCTCAGCCATTAGTCGTTAAAGGTTGGTGATATATGCATTCATCACATTTGTTTTTATTTGGTCTCTTTTGAAGTTTCTCTTAGTGTGTCAATATTAACCTCTAACCTATTTATATCAATATATATCTTCAGCATTTATTTATCTTTCACCTCTCTCTTTCTCTCTGTATATACATATATATATATATATATATATATATATATATATATATATATATATATATATATATATATATATAATGTAAAATGATTATATATACACACACACACGTATGTATGATAAATATATTCTGTATTATCACCACTCTCCTGGTGGACTTATCTCACTCTATCTGATATCAGCAATAGATTATACTTACTTAGATTCTATTTAAAAAAAAAAAACTATTTCTTTCTTTCTTACTTTCTAGATTGCCCCAATGACAACTCGCTGCTCACATGTCACAATTTCCTCTATTCTCTACTAAATCAAATCATTTCAGGCGTTGTTAGTATTATTATCATTGTTATTATTATTATTATTATTATTATTATTATTATTATTATTATTATTATTACCATTGTTATTTTTGTAGTTGTTCTCTGTATTGTTATAGTAAATGTTTGTTGTTTTTTTGTTATTATTTCTAAATGCTGTGATTAGATTTTATGTATGTATTTATATATATTATTATTTATTTATATTATTATTTTTTCCTTCAAGCAAGCCGTTATTGACATAATCAGATCAAGCTTGCACTAACTATAATTAAATATTGACTTATTGTTAA
This sequence comes from Eledone cirrhosa, assembly GCA_964016885.1. Lineage (NCBI taxonomy): Eukaryota > Metazoa > Mollusca > Cephalopoda > Octopoda > Eledonidae > Eledone > Eledone cirrhosa. The sequence continues at coordinate 254,408,299 of OZ024743.1, read as the reverse complement.
TTAATGAGAAGAAAAAAAAAGAAATTGTATAGCAATAACAGACAAGTTTATGGTGGACTACTGAGCCCAAACACACACACTCACACTTCTCCCAAACCGAATCATGGATAATGAAAGTTGAAGTAACCAATAGTAGGGTTTAATCTGAAAGGATCAAGTACTATGAGTCATCTTTAGGGTTCTTAGTAAATTAATCATATTACAGGTTTTCTTATTCTTTGTGTTGTTTTTTACCTTTTTCCATGTTTGCTATATTAAAAGTAGCACCTATTGTTTTCCCTGCTATTTATATTTATCATTATCACTTTTTTCTCTATTCCCCATCCCCTCCTCGACATACAAAATATCGAACTATGTGATGTTAACAGCAAAACCTATAATTAACTATAATCTAATTGCTTCCCCTCCCCAACCAGAACTAAATCCTTAACTTCAAGTTCTAGATAATGTTTGTTCTTTTGTTGGATTTCACAGGCATTTGCCCTTTATACATAAACATTGTACAATCACCAAGTGAGATCTGCTATAGCAGATTGCATTTAAACACACTCATACAGTCAAATTGTCCTCCCCTTCTTCCTCCTCCTCATAGTTATCATGATCAGAAGCAGCATCATCATCATCCCATAGCACGTCGTGAGCTGAGCTTCACCATGGAAATATCAAGTATTTTAATCAGAACAATGGTGAATATGTTTGTATGTATATATATATATATATATACTATTAATAATGAGTTCAAATCTCAAGTAGTCCTTTACAAAGAAATAGCTCAAAGAAAGAAGTATTTCTGAGCCGTGTAATACAAGTTAATATAAATTAATATATTTGATAAACACAGATACCAACATATCCATGTTTGTATTGTAAATGACTAAGTTAGCTAGATTGAAAAATACTAATTATAATAATACAGTTTGCCAATATACTTTGTTTTTATTGATTTATTATTTTAAATCGAGACAGGCAAACTGTATTATTATAATTAGTATTTTTCAATCTAGCTAACTTAGTCATTTACAATACAAACATGGATATGTTGGTATTTGTGTTTATCAAATATATTAATTTATATTAACTTGTATTACACGGCTCAGAAATACTTCTTTCTTTGAGCTATTTCATTGTAAAGGACTACCTGAGATTTGAACTCATTATTAATAGTATCACTGCTCCTTACGTAGAGCTAAATTTAACCCCATATACACGGCTGTTATTTCTAGCAGCACGAGTATGCGGTAGCTAGACACTGGATAACCATGTGTGAAAAACCATGTGCGTTAGACAGTCTTTTTAAATATTTTGAAGTGAAACATACCAATTTTTCTGGTGCTTGCTGAGGAGATAGAAATGCGGTATTCTTTCACTTTCATTTTTCGAAACTTATTTGGATTTTAAGGTTTAAACCAGTCTACGGAACAGGTTTGATTTTGAAATTTAAGTTTGTCCATGCACCACGGCCATTTGCCAATATACTTTGTTTTTATTGATTTATTATTTTAAATCGAGACAGGCAAACTGTATTATTATAATAATATTTTTCAATCTAGTTAACTTAGTCATTTACAATACAAACATGGATATGTTGGTATTTGTGTTTATCAAATATATTAATTTATATTAACTTGTATATATATATATATATATATATATATATATATATATATATATATATATATATATATATATATATATATATATATATTAAAATAACAGATTAAAGTTTAAGCAAAGAATCGCTGCTTTCACCCTTAACGGGATCTTCTGAAACTCAGAAGATCCCGTTAGGGTGAAAGCAGCGATTCTTTGCTTAAACTTTAATCTGTTATTTTAATAAATATTTGTTCTACGGTTCTTATATATTTGATATATATTTATCCTTATCGAGCCCTCTTTGCATTTTAGTCTTCAAATTTATTATTGTTACTATATATATATTTGTATATATGTGGGTGTGTATGTATACATATATGTATGTATATATATATATGTATATATATATATTTATATATATATCCCTCAAAATGAAAGGCAGACTGTATGATGCGTGTATACGAACAGCAATGTTACATGGTAGTGAGATCTGGGCGGTGTCTGTGGAAGAGTGGCGTAGATTAGAAAGAAACGAAGCCTGCATGCTCCGATGGGTGTCTAATAGTAATATGCGTGAACAGCAAAGTATAAACGAACAGCAAAGTATAAACGAACTGAGAGAGAGACTGAGCATAAGGGGAATCAAATGATGTGTGCAGGAGAGGCGGTTGCGTTGGTATGGACATGTGATGCGTATGAAGGATGACAGCTGCATAAAAATGTGCAGATCACTAGAAGTTGATGGAAACCGCAGAGTGGGGAGACCCAAGAAGACCTGGGATGAGGTGATAAAACCCGACCTTACCGAATTACACCTGTCAAAAGCGATGGCACCGACCATGACCTCTGGAGTCACGCAGTAATACAGAAGACCCGACCACCCCCCACGGGTACAAGCCGATGCTGAAGCATATAGACAATATGCCCCATACCCTCCCACTGCGAAGTGGCCATGGAGGTGCCACGGCAAAAAAAGCACCAAGCCCACACTGTAAAGTGGACGTGTAGGCGCCACGGAAAAAAGCAACCAGCACTTACTGTAAATGAGGTTGGTGTTAGGAAGGGCGTCCAGCTGTAGTAATCAAGCCAGAATCAGTTCCCGTATGAGCAAGGCATGGTCAGACGACCGGACACTGTCCACAATAGAACAATCCATCTAACCCATGCTAGCGTGGAAGAACGGACGTAAAACGGTGATGATGATATATATATATATATATATATATATATATATATATATATATATATATAAAGTGAAGTTGGGCGTTGTTTGTATGTTTGTTTGTTTGGTGTCCCTAATTTGCAGGCTACACCGTTCATCCGATTTTCATGAAACTTGACACATATATAAAACTCGACTCGTAGATTTTTCGAAAAATCCATAATCGGGCCCCCAGAAGCCAAACATCGATATTTTCAAAAATCGTCTGATTTCGATGAAACTCGACGCAAGTGTGTATTTTGATCCAGGGATCAACTTGGGGTACTTGATCATCAGAGGCAAAAATCCATATTTACGAAATTTGTCCGATCCAATGAAATTTGATATTGCCACAATAATAGATACATTAGAAGTTACTCCAAGGCTGCAAACATTCAGAAAGTTTTTTAAACTCATAAATCATGCGTTAAATGAGACCTTTAAGAGTTAGGGTAGACAATTATTCATAGTTTAATTATCAATGGCGCAATATTGTGGAAATATGCAAATCTACGCCTTTCTTTATGGGAAAATGGAAGGCTTTACAAACAGATATTAAGGGTTCTTTGAGAATAATTCTTAAATAATTGTACAGTCAACAAAATATGACAGAATATATGACAGAATGTTTTTCATATTTTTTTCAAAAATTTTTCGATTTCAATGAAATTTAACGTGTATGTATTCGAACACAAGCACTTTTAGTTTACACCTGGTGCAATCAAAATCAATTTCATATGCCCATATAAGCACGCACACACTGTGACTCACGCGCGTTATTGATTGGACGGCCTGTCTATACCACGAGCAGTATGTTTTCTCAACGATAGATACACAAAAAGGTATGCTCGCACATGCGAACCGCCTTTTTCTCTTTGTGTGTATCCGCTTTTTGTGAACAACAATAAATCCGGCCGTTTCACTAAACGGACCTTTACAGAATTTACCCACTTACTTATCGGTGAGTTAGTGCTTATTTATTTAGACTACTTGCATGCCCTTTCAGTTAAATTTAATTCATTTTTCGCCTTCCTTAAATTTAAAAATCCCCATTGGGACTAGGGGATTGTCGACATCTTAGCGTTAAACTTTTCATATTCCCCCTTATTCAAGTGCAAATACAGTATTTTCCCTATCTGAAAAGAAACCAAATTAAATGGTGTCTTTTGTGATGCCAAAAGCTAAAAGCGGTGAGTAAATTTTCAAAGTCTTAAATAATCATGCTTTTTGAAAAAAATGAACTAAATAATACTTTGACCAAGTTGTATTGGACACATACAAAGTTGTAAAAATCGTTACGTCCGTACCAATTTTTTCCTTTTTTAAACAAAAGGTTCTAAAAATTTACTTAATTCATAACACTACTGTCACAGCCTTTTGCACAGGAAGTGAGTAAGTTTTCAGGCTTTTAAACGTAGGTTCACCAGGGTTTGTGTCTTTTCCATTATTAGCTCATCTTTAATGGCATTTTTGTTCTGTTTACAACTATGCTATTTTTCTTTAATTTTTTAATTAGTTGTCATAGACCATCTGCATGCAGTTCAATTGATTGCGCACACGTACACACCTGCATGCAGATAAACACTGACAGCCAATAAAAGATCGATAATTTGCTTATTAAGACGTCGGTCAAAAAGAGAGATTGAATGTACTTTAGAACATTTTTTGAATATATTGTTCTTTTTGGCATGATATGTCAGAAATATAGCTACTATTCACTTTGGTTATTTTTTGTAACTAAGAAACGGTTCCTTTTGGGTGGATACTTAACGAGAAAGATCCCAGGGTTTTGGACAAGTTTGATTCAGGCACTGTATAGACGCCAATTTTGTCACACCTTGGTCATGAATTCGTTTTCTTTTCCAATAGATACCGTATTTTCCGCTCTATAAGGCTCACCGGGATATAAGGCGTATCATTTAAAATCAGGTCTGCGCAACGGCGTGTCAGGCCAACCAGGAAAATGCTAACTTCTTTACTTTTAGTCTAGATCTAATACTTCTGTTAGAGCCGTGATTGATTACCATTGTATTATTTATACATAAGGCTCACCGGAGTATAAAGCGCAGAGCTGTTTTTTTAATGAAATTTGGGTATTTTAAGTGCACTTTATAGGCCGGAAAATTCGGTAAGTTATTATAATCATATTTCCAAACCTTCCCATTCACCAGTAACCATGCTAGCGAATCTGGTGTCACTTCTCTCTGTACTTAATCACCCCTCTGTAGCCTAACAGCTTCGTTACACGTCGTTATGCCCACACGGAAATGTTCAAGACTTACCTCCAAAAATGATACAGCTACTGCTTTGAGACGACGAATTAGGCGTTCTCAGGTATGCGTTCATTCACAATTGGTTAATCCTTTATGCAATATTCTCCTTTAATGTTAGCAAGCACTGCGTTTATCCTAACTGTCACCACTTTTAAGCAACTACAACATTCTAATCGTAGTTATATTAAATTTATTGTCTTACATTGATTCCCTTTTGTTCATATTACACTTTTCTCATTTACTATTGGCACAGTGCATTTGGCTTAGCTAACCAGTAGCATTAATTAACTTTCTCTAGGAAACAACTGCTGAGCGCGAATCTCGACTCGCTGATAGACGTCTTTCCCGGCTGGTTGAGTCACCAACATCCCGTACGACAAGGCTTGTTGATGTTCGCCTTCGTCGCCAACAAGCGCTTGCGTAGGAGTCACTAACATCCCGTACGACGAGGCTTGCTGGTGTTCGCCTTCGTCGCCAACAAGCACTGGCGGAGGAGTCACGAACATCCCGTCAGACGAGGTTTGCTGGTGTTCGCCTTCGTCGCCAACAAGCGCTGGCGGAGGAGTCACGAACATATCCAGTACGACGCGTCTTGCTGGCGTTCGCCTTCGTCACCAACAAGCGCTGGCGGAAGAGTCACCAACATCCCGTTCGACGCGGCTTGCTGACCTTCGCCTTCGTCACCAACAAGCGCTTGCAGGGGAGTCACAAACATCCCGTCAGACGAAGTTTGCTGGGGTTCCCCTTCGTCGTCAACAAGCGCTTGCAGAGGAGTCCACGGAAGACAGAGACAACAGGCTTGCTGCTAAGCGTTCCCGGCATACATTAGCTACTGCTGCCAAGAGCTCAGGCTGGGTAAAAGCTGCCTTCAGATATAACCCCTCTGAGGATTACGGACTTCTGCCTACAGTTTCCATTGGCAAAATGGATAATGTCTGTACATGCTGCAAGGCAATGAAGTGGCCAGGCGAGGCGCCTTCTATGTGCTGTGCAGGAGGTAAGGTGCAACTAGAGGCATTGGCTGACCCGCCAGACGTTCTTCTGAATCTACTTACAGGTGACGACACTACGGCTACAACGTTCCGCCGTAACATGTGAAAATACAACTCCTGTTTCATGATGACCTCCTTTGGTGTAGACAATAACAACACCAACAACAGCGTGAACCCCATCAACAACGTTGCACCTGTGATGGGCGGGAAGTAACTTTCACACATTTTAACAACAGAGTAAAGGTCGACTTATACCCGGACAACGCCGGGTACTTCTGCTAGTATATATATATATATATATATATATATATATATATATATATATATATATATATGTGTGTGTGTGTGTGTGTGTGTGTGTGTGTGTGTGTGTGTGTGTGTATGTGTGTGTATGTATCTTAAGGATAAAAATGTGAAGAGGACATTGGAAGAAGAGATGCAGGCTGCAGATCTTGGTGACGATTGGCCGACCCTTAAAAAGTCGGTTTATGATGTAGGCAGGCGTGTTCTGGGATTGGCGCAGAGGAAACATCGGGACTGGTTTGATGAGAATGATGTACATATAGAAGACTTGTTGGCTGATAAGAGGCGTGCTCTGTCACGCTACTTGACGGCAAAACCACAGGAGAAGAATACGTTGCATGAGGAACTCAGGGATGTAAAATCACGTGTTAGACGGAGTCTTTCTCAGATGAAGGATCAGTGGTGGAGTGAGAAGGCTGGTGAGATACAAACTGCGTTTGATTCCAATAACACAAAGCTGTTGTACAGTCTCTTGCGTGAGGTTTATGGACCGTCTTCTTCTCTGGTGACACCGCTTCGCAGCAAGGATGGCAAATGACTTCTTCGTGACTCACAAGGAATTCTACGAAGGTGGCGAGAGCACTTTGATGATCTTTTGAATCAGCCGTCTGTCGTCAGTGAAGATTTCCTCAATCTCATTCCAGAAAGTCCTGTGAAAGTAGCTCTCGCAGAACCTCCGACGCTTGTGGAAGTTGCAGTGGCTATTTCGAAGCTGAACAGTGGAAGATCTCCAGGTATGGATGGCATACATGCTGAGCTCCTACAATATGGTGGTGAGAGACTCCTGCAACATCTTCACTCTTTGTTTGGCAGGATATGGGCTAATGAATCCGTACCTGAGGACTGGAGAGATGCAGTAATGGTGGTCTTGTACAAGGGAAAGGGTAACAGGAATGATTGTGGGAACTACAGAGGTATATCATTGCTTTCTGTCGTAGGGAAAGTTTTATGTAGGGTGCTTCTGGACCGTCTGCTGACACACATTGCAGATTGTGTTCTTCCTGAAAGTCAATCTGGTTTTCGTGCTGGACGCGGCACTACTGATATGATCTTCTCAGCTAGACAGCTCCAGGAGAAGTGCATGGAACAAGGCTTGGATCTGTATCAGGTTTTTGTCGATCTGACAAAAGCTTTCGATACTGTTAACAGAGATGCATTATGTAAGGTTCTCCAGAAACTTGGTTGCCCTGATAAGTTCCTTGCTTTAGTTAGGTCTTTCCATGACGACATGAAGGCTTGGGTTAATGTCGGGGGTAACATGTCGGAGCCTATCTCAGTAAAAAATGGAGTGAAACAACGGGATATTCCAGCACCGACCCTGTTTGCCATATACTTTGCAATGGTTTTCTGTATTGCATTCAGGAATTGCGAGCATGGTGTTTACATCCCATATCGAACCTCAGGCAGCATATTTAACATCAGGCGCTTTGCTGCGAAGACAAAAGTATTTACATCAATCATAAGAGACCTCTTGTATGCAGATGATTTCGATATTGTAGCGCACACAGAGAGTGATATGCAGCACATTTTGAATGCATTTTCTGACGCTTGCACTGCCCTAGGTCTGACTGTCAGTCTCAAGAAAACCGTCGTCATGTACCAACCTTCCCCTGGTAAGTAGTACACTGAACCAAACATCTATGTGTATGGCAAACGACTTGGAGTGGTTGATCAGTTTGTCTACCTGGGAAGCACTGTCAATCGATACAGCAACCTTGACAGTGAAATCTCACTTAGGATTAGGAAAGCAAGTGATGCTTTCGGAAAGCTAGAAAGGCGACTCTGGGGTCGGCGAGACATATGCAGGAGGACAAAGGTAAAGGTGTACATGGCATGTGTGCTCTCTTGTCTTCTTTATGCCTGCGAGACCTGGGTCACATATCGACACCACCTTAAGCAATTGGAGCGTTTCCATCAGATGTGTCTCAGACGGATCCATGGCGTTCACTGGAGGGACCACATCAGTGATGTCGAGATTTTGGAAAGCTCTATGTGTGACAGTATAGAAGCTCTTGTGCTTAAGCAACGACTCCGTTGGAGTGGTCACCTTGCCACGATGAAGGATTCTAGAATACCAAAACAATTCTTTTATGGAGAGTTGGTTAAAGGAAAACGACCGCCACATAAACCAAAAAAGAGGTATAAGGATTCCTTGAAAGCCTCTCTGAAAGACGCTAACATCTCTGCTGATACATGGGAGAATATTGCTGCTGATCGTAATAAATGGAGAAAGACTGTATATGAGGGAAAAGTTGCTTTGAGGCATCTCGAATCGCATACGAGAAAGTAAAGCGGGATGTGAGGAAGGGCATTGCTGTTGCACTTCCAGGCGGCGAGGGTCCTCCTATGGTGCTGACATGCAGCGTATGTGCGAGACTCTGCCTAAGCAAAGCTGGACTCGAAAATCATCTTCGCAGTCATAAAGTAAGACCGGTGGTTGACTACCAGGCTGCTGTTGGAGATGCTACACATCATGCTTGCCAAACATGTGGTAGAGAATGTAAATCAGCAGGAGGGTTCAAGCGACATACAAAAGTACACGAACTCCAACCACAGCCGACTATTTCCAGTGAATGTTTTGGTTGCCGACTCTGTGCAAGACATTTTAGATCATTGGCTGGGCTAAAAAGCCACATTCGATCGCAGCGCTGTTAGTTGCTATCGTGTGTGTGTGTGTGTGTGTGTGTGTAGATATGCTTATGTGTGTGCGTGTGTGTGTATATATATATGTATATGTATATTATTATTGTTGTTGTCGTTATTATTATTGTTGTGATTATTATTATTATTTTTGTTATTAATGTATGTGTGTGTGTGTATGTGTGTGAGTGTGTGTGTGTGTATGTGTATGTATATATATATATATATATATTTATTTATTTTATTTTTTTTTTTTATTTTTTTTTATTTATTTATTATTATTATTATATTTTTTTTTTTTATTTCTCCTCGTGCAATGGCCATACTCGATAATAGGGGGCAGCCACCATATATATATATATATATATATAGAGAGAGAGAGAGAGAGAGAGAGAGAAATATATATATAGGTTATCATCATCAACATCATTTACATGTCTATTTTCCATACTTGCATGACATATATATATGGCTATTAATTCATAACTCCAGAAAGTTAACTGTCTCTAATACGTAAACATCTGAATGAATGAATAATATATTTTATTGACTACCATAAAGGAATGAAAACAAATATAACTATATTTTTTAGAGGTGTACAGAAGTCATTCTGGCATTGCGTTAACAGAAGTCTGATGAGCTTTACATTCCAGAGTAGGTCCGAATTGATAGAGATCGAACCTTGAGATGGTCAATTGTGAAACAGGTGTTACACCTGAATAAATGTAATGAAAATTTGACACCTCGTCTATGCTTATTATTGTGGATTGGCAGTATCGGTAGAGGGTCGGATGCCATGCTTTGACGTATAAAGTTATGGCCCTTTCCATTCTGAGTTCAAATCCCACCAAGGTTAACCTTGCATTTCATCCTTACAGGGTCGATAAAATAAAGTACCAGTAATGCACTGGGTAATTGCTGGCCTTGTGTCAAAAGTCGAAACAATTATTATATATATATATAAAAACGGTGGATTGACACTATCAGTAGAAGATTGGACACCATGCTTTGCAGCATAGAGTTACGCTCCTTTACTGTATCAGTTCAAATCTCCCTGAGGTTAAATTTGTCTTTCATCCTTAGAGGGTCAATAAAATAAATTCCCTGGGATAATTGCTGGCCTTGTGTCAAAAGTAGAAACAATTATTATATATATATGTATGTAATGTTGCATGAAGTTAGCAGAGAGAAACAATTTTCTTACACTCTTATATTTAATTAAATACTTATTCCATAGAGAGGAAGGGAGTAGAAGATCTCAGCAAGAATCAAATTTATTTTTCCGTTTTCTCTGTTTCTTTATTATATTTATGCTGTGTTTCTTTTGTGAATCAATAATAAGTAAGAATTCTTCATTTGTTTTTTGTTTAAGTAAAACAAAAAACATATGAAAATACACACACACACCCACACACACACACACACACACACACACATATATATATATATATATATATGCTTAGTTATCTACATACACATACAAAGAGAAAGCAAATATGTAAAGCAACAGAACAATAACTAATGCAATGAATCTCTGGAAATTTGAACATTGTTTTAGCTACAACCTACTGACAAAACTGGTGCAGAGTTAGTTGGAAGATTGACGCACTGTACTAAATGTTATATATAATATATATATGTATATATATACATATATATATATATTCAAGTTAGCAGCATATTACTAAATTAACATTGATTCATCTTAACCCTTTAGCACTTACATTACTCTATATATATATATACTATTGTATTTTCACAGTAAATGTTTTATCTTACATAATTATCTTGTTAGATTTTGATGTTATTCATTTTGAAAACAACAATTGAAAACATCATTTTGAAAACATTAATGTAAGTATTAGCAGCCAGTTACGGCTGGTTTGAACAGAAATAGGTAAGAGAGTTCTGGCAGGATACTGCCAATTTAAATTCTAAAGGTTAATTAAAACTACAACATTCTAATATTTGAATATCATGGGCAATGTGTTCTATCAGAGAGAGTTAAGTATTTACTTTCAAACTAAATACTACAAGTATCAACTTTCAATTCAGTTTCATGATTTGTTTTTATTCTATCACTAGTTTCAATTGTTAGACTGTGGTCACACTGAAGTAAATGATAATAATGATTGATCTGAAGATCAGTGATCCTCCAAATTGAAGAAAGGAAACCATATTTCAATTGGTATTTCCATTGCTAATGCTATCTTTGTTGCCAATGTTGATTTAATCGACTCTACCCCACTGCCCTAAATTTGTGGTTTTCTACCTCACATAGAAATCAATATTTGTGTGAATGATAAATGACAATGGTGTATTATAAATATTGTGTATTATAAATATGGTGTATTATAAATATCACACTGATTCATTGACGAAGATGATTTATATGAAATCATTCCAATTAACAATTGACAAATTGGCAATAATTTGTATGTGTTTCAAATGAAATATGTCAGATTTTGTCCTGGATGGATATAGGGAGAGGTTTCATTTATTATTTTTTTTTATGAAACACATTTACCAACATTAATTTTATGAATGCCAACAACAGCAAAAATATAAAAACAAGAACAATAGTATTAGCAAGATTGAAATTCCAAAATTCGAAGAGAAAAAAGAAATATCTTCAAAATGAAAGAGGAAGCTCTATTGGCCTTGTAGAAGCCATATGTAACTTTGTGTTAAACCTTAAGATTTTCACATTAATATCACTATTAACAGCAACAAAACATTCAGTTATAACACCAACGTCAATAACAGCAATAATGTTGAAGTTCCAATATTGGAGAAAAAATATTATCGAAAATTCAAATCAGGTTTATATTAGCTCTGTAGAAGACTTAAATAATCTCAAGCATCAAACATTGAAGTTTCCACTTTAACATAACATCAACAACAAAACACTTAACGATACAACAATAACAACATTTACAGCAATATTCAAGTTCTAGAGCAAACTGGATAAGATGGTTGGATAGCATTCATAAGCTCAGGTAGTCTCACTTGAAAATCCAACCAGATTACTTGGAGACATTTCCTTCTGATTTGAGCCTTTAGATGGCATGTTTGAGGACTCTACCCTCACAATCATCTGAGTGAAGTAGAAAAATAACAATAACAATGTTGAATTTACAACATTAAAAAAGAAACAATACATTAATATTATGTTCATGAGGTTTCCCAGCTCAGCTTTAGGAAGCACAAACACTCAAAGATACCAAGACACAAAAATAAATTCCTAAGGAAGGATTTCCATTCCTCTGGGGTTTATAATGGTTCTCTAGAAGTAACTACCAAGTACTAAACTTTAATTTTCCAGTTGATTGTGGCAGCAACCAGAGCCAAAACTTGGGTATCTAATGCACTTGACAAGCCTTACAATGCTCATTCCCATTTCCTAGTTATGCACCACATTCTCCCAAATGAAATAATTTTAACTTACAGTTTGGTAAGCTGATAAATCTAGTTTTTGACACTTCTTGATCTGACCACTCTAAGAACATTATTAAGTGGTGAATTGGCAGTATCAGTAGAGCATCAGACACCATGCCTTGCAGCATAGTATTACGACCCTTTATGTTCTGAGATCAAATCCTGCAGAGGTTAGGTTAGGTTTGCCTTTCACCTTTATGAGGTTGATAAAATAAAGCACCAGTAACGCACTGAGGGCAATTTAATTGACTTTCCTCTGCCCTAAAATGGTTGGCCTTGTACCTGAATCAGAAACCATTATCAAGCTTGCAATTTCCACTACACAATCCATACTTAATTCATGTCAGGTCACAACACTATATGACACTCTCCACTGCTTTGGATATTTCCAAATGGCACAAAGGCATTTGGTTATATATTTATTGATCAGAGGAAATTATTATATATTTATTTAATTATACAAATTTGTGTAAAACCTTGATCTTTTAAGATTGAGTAGCGTGCTGCTCTGAGGTATGTGCCCTACACAGCTGCTGAGCTGGCCTTAAAAATAACACTGGTCCTGCCAAACATTAAACTTTAAGTTTCCACTTGATGATGGCAGCATCATATTTCTTTACAGAATGGCAATTCTCAGATTTTTATCAATGAATAAAACAGAGATTTCCCTATCAGGCTGGAATAATAAATTTCCATTGTAATCAGGCAAGAATCGTTTGAGGAAATCACTTAATATTGACGTGAAAAACAGACAACAGGGAAAGAAGTGAATAATTAGAAGAGGAAGATATTAAGGAGAAAGAAAACAACAATAACAGCAAATAATAATAATTATATTAATAAGAGTAATAATAATAATTTCTCATCAAAATAATATTTCTTAAAGTTAAAAAAAAAAAAATAATAATAAAGATGATAATGTTAATGGTTACCTTGAATAGTATGATAGTAATTTCTTAGAATGAATAATAATGATTTCTTTTATTGGCCACAAAACCCAAGACATTGGATACAATGCATGGACAAAATAACACAGAGTGGGGTGTCACCAAAGAGATAACAGTAAGTATAATGATAATATACATTTTAAAAAAATATTACTGATAACAATAGAAAACAATAACGAATGTCAACTAGGAGCAGTTCCTAATATGTGGGGACTGCACTTTAGGGTAATTACAGGAAGAACCCCACACAAAACCCCATATTACTCTATCACCTCATGTGCATTGAAAGTGCCCTCTCCCAGTTTATTTCCTCCAGCTTAGAAAACCATAGTCACAGTCAACCCATTCTGTCTCATCAAGCATGATGCTTTCACCCATCTTTCATAAAACATTTCTTAGAATTAATAATAATAATAATGATAATGATAATAATAATATGAAGATGAACACCAACAAAGATTATCCTTTCAATATTGATATAATTGCAATAAGAAAACTAACAAAAAAAAAAAAAAATTACTAACAATAAAAAATAACTATAACAACAAGAGTAACAATAACAATATTAACAGGAAAAAATTAATGATAATTCAAAAAAAGAAGTCAAATATTGTGCAGTCTGTTACAGGAGTGAAAGCCATTTAACAAGAAAACAAATAAATCCCTGGTGTTTATTTCTTGGTTGTTAGTTTTGTTGTTGTTACTGTTACTGTTATTATTATTATTATTATTATTATTATTATTATTATTATTGTTGTTGTTGTTGTTGTCATTTCTTAAAGAAATGAGGAAAAATAACAGATGAGATGGTTTTTTGGCACTGGGGGGATTATTTTTTCATTTTTTTACAATTTTTTTTTATTTCCTTCTAAGCAATTTTTTTCTCATCGTCAGGGTCAACAGAGACCAGATAGAAATGACTGCAATGGGTTAAGGAACCTTCCTGAATTGTCCATCATTATCACCATGGAATTATTGCATCATTTTTATACATTTTTTGCAAACCTATTTAACTAACTCATCCTTATATTATTTCAAAATAATGTGAAAATATTTGATCGATGAGATTTACGATAGATCAACCAATATTTGGAATAAGAAGAGAGATATTTGATAATGATACCTTCCCTTGTATTGGTTTGCATTACTTTGCATTGCATTGAGCCTTCAAATTATGATGGAGTTGTGGGGTTTCTGTTGTGACATACGACACTTCTAACCCTTGGCACCCTGACCCACTGTCATATGTGCAGCCACCTCACCAACCATGGACATTCACATGAAAATCATAAAAAATATGAGATTCATAAATTAAACCTGACAAAACTAATGTAGCCCATTCCTCTCTAGGTCTATTTATATATATATATATATGTGTGTGTGTGTAATAAGGAGCAGGAAAAAAGTATCACAACAACATCAATGTGTTTATTTATATGTGATGTGCATTTTGCAATTGATCAGCTCAAAGTACGATCGGTAGTGATCAGGCCTGACTCATTCGAGAATCCACAAGCCTAATGAGATCTTGAATTCAGAATCAGATCTGATCGTACCTTGAGCTAATCAATTGCAAAACGTGTGTCACATGTGAATAGATATATTGATTTTATATTGATATTTCATTCCTGCTCCTTATTAATATTATTAACAATCTGTTTCTTAAGGATACCCATAATGGTGAAGTCCCAAATGTAAAATCCCACATTGGTAATCAGACCCACATATTGTGGTATTCATTCTAGCTTTCTACATTTGAAGTTCAAATACTGCCATGGTCAACTTTACTTTTCTTCTTCCACATACTAGCATTGAATGCTCAAACTGGTTAACCATTAGTAAGTAAACATACTCACCAATTCAATGTATATATCGATAAATAGACAAAGAAATGACCTCTCTATTAGTGTGATAATTTATTTATCACATACACACACAAACCTGGAAGAAGAAAAGTAAAGTTTACCATGGCAGTATTTGAACTTCAAATGTAGAAAGCCAGAATGAATACGACAAGGGATTTATTTTATGTGATGCTGTAATGACTCTGTTACTTTGCTGCCTGCATGATAATGGTATCTAATATAAAGTCCTTAAGTTCAAGCCCAATGTACAGACAAAAACATACTCATGCACACATACACACTCACACATGCACACACACACACATCTCTCTATATATCTATATCTATCTATCTATATATATATAATGAAGGAAATGTGGTAAGGAACCAGGTGGACCATAATGCACCAGCTTGAGCTCTGTCGTCGGAGTCTTGAATATTTTCATATACGTATATATATACAGTGTAAACGTGGTTGGTGTTAGGAAGGGCATCCAGCCGTAGAAAACCCGTCAGACAGTCCTGAGCAAGACAACCAATCTTGCCTCAAGTGGGACAATTACCGTCCAGACCCATGCACGCGTGGAAAATGGACGTTAAACGATGATGATGATGATGATGATGATGATGATGATGATGATGATGATATAAGGTTTTTGATATGAAACCAAACAGTGAGTGTGTTTTATTATTATTTCTGGGAATAGAAACAATTATTATTTCTGGGAATATTATAACAATTTGACCCTCCCCAAATATAACAATATATATATATATATTAATTGAAAAGGTTTGAAGTGATGAGTGTTTTTGAATATGTAAAACTTGAGTATTCTCAGTACAAAGGGTAGCCATAGACAGCTGGATACTATACGTATAGTAAAAAGACTTTTGTGATAAGATCATCATCATCATCATCGTTTTACGTCCTTTCTTCCATGCTAGCATGGGTTAGACGGGTTGTCCTGTTGTGGGCAGTGTCCGGTCGGCTGACCTTGTCTTGCTTATACGGTAACTGATTCTGGCTTGATTTCTACAGCTGGATGTCCTTCCTAACACCAACCTCATTTACAGTGAGTGCTGGATGCTTTTTTTCCATTGTGCCTACACGTCAACTTTACAGTGTGGGCTGGGTGCTTTTTTGCCATGGCACCTTCATGACCACTTTGCAGTGGGAGGGTGTGGGGGCATATTGTCTATATGCTTCAGCTTTTGTTTGTGCCCGTGGGGTCTTCTGTATTACTGCGTGACACCAGAGGTCACGGTCTTGTGTCATCGCCTTTGAGAGGTCTGATTGGGTAAGGTTGGTTTTTATCACCTCATCCCAGGTCTTCTTGGATCTCCCCACTCCGCGGTTTCTATCGACTTCTAGTGCTCTGCAACTTTTTATGCAGCTGTCATCCTTCATACACATCACATGTCCATACCAACGCCACTGCCTCTCCTGCACACAGCATTTGATTCATCTTATGCTCAGTCTCTCTCTCTCAATTCATTTATGCTATGCTGTTTGTGTATATTAGACATCCATCGGAGCATGCAGGCTTTGTTTCTTTCTAATCTACGTAAGTCTTCCACCTTCAGGGCCCAGGTCTCACTACCATGTAACATTGCTGTTCGTATGCATGCATCATACAGTCGGCCTTTCATTTTGAGGGAAAAGCCTTTTGCAGCTAGCAGTGGCAGTAGTTTCCTGAACTTCTTCCATCCCATTCTTACCCTAGTTATTGTACTTCCCGAACACCCACCTCCGCTGCTAATTCGGTCACCTAGGTAGCAGAAGCTGTCTACTGTTTCTACAGAGCCCTTCCAGAGATTTGTGGTACTTGTTTCCTGTGGCTGTTTGCTGCTTGCTGTCCCAGCACAGCTGCTACATGTGAAGCCTACATTCTTAATTAAGCTTCCTGAGATCCCGCTACATCTCTTGTGTACCCATTTTTTGCATTTGGGACAGAGAATGGAGTTCCTACCTACACCTTTCCTACATACTGAGCATGGCCATTTCGCTGAGGGTATCTGGGTTCTGTTTTCTCGTCTACTTACAAGGACCTTAGTCTTTGTCAGGTTGACTTTGAGACCCTTTCGTTCTAGTCCCTGCTTCCAAGTTTGGAATTTCTTCTCTAGTTCTACCATAGATTCAGCTATATGTGCAAGATCATCTGCATACAGGATTTCCCATGGGCATTCGGTCTTAAACTCCTCCGTTATTGCCTGCAGGACTATGATAAACAGGAGAGGGCTAAGAGCAGAGCCCTGGTGGACACCGACTTGTATGCTAAATTCCTCGCTATACTCATTGCTAATCCTAACTTTGCTGACTGCTTCCCTATACATGGCTTGTACAGCTTTCACAAGCCATTCATCTATTCCTTGTTTTCTAAGAGCCCACCAGATTATAGCACGGGGAACTCTGTCAAAGGCTTTCACGAGATCGACGAATGCCAGGTAGAGTGACTTACTTTTAGCTAGGTACTTTTCCTGTAACTGTCTCACAAAGAAGAGGGCATCAGTGGTGCCTCTTCCTGGCAAAAACCCAAATTGCATCTCATCTAGTTTCACTCGGTCTCTAATCAACTGTGCTATAACTATTTCTGTTACTTTTATGACCTGGTCCATCAGCTGTATACCTCTATAGTTTCTTCTATCTAGTGCATCACGTTTACCTTTGTAGGCAGTTGACAATGATGTACTGCACAAATCCTTTGGTATGACACCTTCTAGTATTACCTGGTTAACAATACGTGTGTTTATAGTGTGACCTACCGAACCAGATCCCTTCAGCATCTCGGTAGTTATACCCGGTGGACCGGTTGCCTTCCCCGTCTTCATATCTTTGATTGCCTTACTTACTACACTGCTGCTGACTTGTACTGCCAGCCCATCTATAGGGTCTACTTGGAGTAGGGTCTCTTCTTCCCATTCATTCTCCTCATTTAATAATCTATCATAATGGCTCTTCCACGCTTCTTTCTTCTCAGCACTTGTGAGAGCAAGCTCACCTTTATCATTCCGGATACACATCTCTCCAATGACATCACAATTCTCTCTGACACACTGCCTCGTGATCTTGAACACCTTCTGTTTCTGGTCCTCACGTTGCAAAACATGCTTGAATTTTCTATCCTCTGCTTCCCTCCTAGCTAAGTATACTTGTCGCCTAGCTTCCTTCCCAGTCTCTATGCAATGTACCCTGCTTCCCCCATTCTTCCATTCTTTCCATGCTTGTCTCTTGGCCTTAACTGCCTCATCTACATTATTGTTCCACCACCAAGTCACTCTCCTCCTGCCTGTGGTCTTACTCCAGCCACAGATCTCATCCGTTGCCTTTAGTAAGTTATTTTTTAGGAACTCCCAGTGCTCTTCTACTTTGAATGTCTCTATCTGTTCTTCTTTACTGTCGTAGGCGTTGAGTAAAATATCTTTAAATCTGTTACTGACTGAGGGGTCTTTCAGCGTCCAGATCTTTCTTCTCCAGGTTAGCTTCTGTTTCCAGGTTTGTCTAGTTCTGACCGTGAGGTCGCTGACAACTAAGCTATGTTGGGAGGTACGTTCCTCACTAGGGAAGGCTTTTGTGTTTATGACTGTCCATCTGTCACGTCCTCTCATGAAGATAAAATCTATCTGACTAGAATGCTCCCCTGATCTATAGGTGATTAGGTGGTTGTCGGGTTTTTTGAAGTTTGTGTTACATATCGACATGTCATTGGCGTCGCAGAATTCTAGAAGCCTGAATCCTTCTTCATTTCTTGTGCCAACTCCATCGCCTCCATGGACTCTATAGAAGCTGTCACGGTGTTTACCTACGTGTCCGTTAAAATCGCCTGCAATGATTGGGAAGTCATTGTCGTTTGTTAGAGCAGTAGTGTGCATTAGGGACTCGTAAAACCTATCCTTAAGTTCGTCTGGCAACCCCGATTGGGGTGCGTAAGCTGATATTATTGTGGCAATTGTTTTATTCAGGACTAGTCTGAGTTTAATGATTCTTGCATTCACCCTGTTCACTGAGATTACTTTATCTACCCACTTGTCAGCCAGGTATAACCTCATATCGAACAGAGTGGGAGAGAAAGGAAAAAAGTAAGTCTAAAGTATGAGATGAGAAATGAGAGGGTTATAGAGAGAAAGTATGTATACTACTGTAGGAAGCTGATGATTCAGGTAATGCTAAAATTCCTTTTATTGTTAGTTTACTCTCTCCAACTTTCTATCTATCTCTTCGTTTTTCGGTATAAGTCCTGCTACATCGTTTTTGTCCCCATTTTCTCCTCTCCTCTCCTTTTCCCTTCTCTATCTCTATAATCCTCTCATTTCTCATCTCATACTTTAGACTCTCATTCTTCCCATTTCTCTCCCACTCCCCATTTGATTTGAGGTTATATCTTAACCCCAAATATGTTTTACTATACATCTAGTATCCAACTGTTTATGGCTACCCTTCATGCTGAGAATAAATTTTACGAATACACACACACACACACACACACACACACACACACACACACACACACATATATATATATAATATATATATATATATATATATATATATATATATATATATATATATATATATATATATATATATATATACATTTATATATGTTGGGAGTTACGAATTTAGACTAGTAAGACCATTGTTGACCTAAGTAGTCAATATATGGGAAAGTTGAGTGTAGGTGTTTTAGAGATTTAGTGCCCAATGGCTGAGCTCTTGCCATCTTGAGAGTGAATGGATAACTGTTATTTATTCACCAACAAAATGGTAAGAGCTTAGCCATCGGGTTCCTGAATCTTTTCATATATATATATATTTGTATAATTTATCCCGGGTTCAATCTGGTGTAAACTCATTAAGTAAGGTATTCAATACATAGCAGAATATAAATATTTAAAATAGAAATGGCTTCTACAGGACTAGAACTGTTTCATTCGGGAACAATCATCAGGAATACCTGATGATTTCTCCCGAATGAAACAGTTCTAGTCCTGTAGAAGCCATTTCTATATATATATATAACCAGACCAGCCCAATTAACTCACAGTTGGGTGCGGATGCATTCATGTATATATGTGTGTGTCCGCATGTATCTGTGTGTTTCTAAATATATATATATATACATATATTTGTTATTAGTGGTGATTGCATTGATGATTATTGAGGTATATTTCCTAAATTATATTGAAATGCTACCTTTTGTAACAATCCAACATCCTATACAGGGACAAGTTATCTCTAATTCATATAATCCTATTAAATCCAGTGTTTTGATGGTTATTTGGTTAAAGTCATTCATACTACTATATTAATTCAGTTTATCTAACTGCTTCTGGTTCAGCTGCTTGGAATATTTTAAAATTATCAGTAAACGTTATTTTTGATTGGATCCAATATTTTCCAAAGAGGGCAAGTTATCTCTAATCCATGTAATCCCATCATTCCAGGACTTGAATCCAGTGATTTAGTAAACATTTGAATACAATACTTCGTATTACCATCCCAGTTCTCTTAGGTGCTACCACAAGGAGTATTTACCAAATTATCTAGAAATGATACCTTTTGATAGAACAATATCCTGCACAAAGGGAACGTTATCTCTAATCCATATAATCGTGTCAAATCCAAGATAAAAGTTCCACTCATAAGACATATACATTCACTAAGACACAGCCATAGAGTTTACAATGTCAACACTTTATATTCTACCAATTGAATATTTTCTTTTTAACAATTTTGCTAAGAAATCACCTGAAATTGCCCCTGGTACAATGCTCAGCTGTTAAATTTAAATTAATTATATTTAATAGACAGCCCTAGAATTTACAATATCAACATATCAATGGCATACTTTTTAATCCCTTTGCTATTATCTCCACTCTCTTTCTACAATACTAAGTTGTTAAGTATAAATTGTATACATTTATCTAAAATGATTCTATCATAATTTTGTGTAAGAACATTTGATTTTTGTGGGATATCCAGCACCAGTGGCTTGAAGTTGGCTAACAGGGTGCTACTCCAAAAGGGGGAAAATGTTAGGTCAGTTTTCCTGTTGATGGATATCACAGGCTGCTCCAGTATATGTTAATAATTGCAGCTAACAGGGTGGTAAGGCTTGTTCTGTTCATAATGGTCCATTTAACACTGGGGATGTTGTGCCCTTGGTCATGGATTTTTCATATGCAATGGAACAGAGAGAGGGTATTCTCTCTGTCCCAGTACCTAAATATGTGTATGCCAATAGTAGAAACAATTATATTTATAGATTCTGAAGAGAGGAAAAGTTGAATTTTATTCAGCAAATTCCTACCATGTTGAGTTGCCATTAACATTTTTGATAGCACACCACATGAAATCCACCTGGATTTATGACTCAAAACTGCTCATTTTAAAATGTTAATCATCATCATCATCATCATCATCATAATTTTACGTCCTCTCTTCCCTGCTTGCAAGGGTTGGACGGGTCCTATTCAGCACAGCATCTCTCTACTTGTCACGGTCCTTCGTCATTTCCTCCATGAGTTTCAGCAATCTGAGGTCTGCTCTCACCACCTCTGCCCATATTTTTCGTTGTCTACCTCTACTGCGTCTTCCTACTACTGAGATTTCTTGGCACTTCTTTACCCAGCGGTCATCCTCCTTGCGCATCACATGTCCATACCATCTCAGCCTTCTCTCTTGCACACCACAACTTATCCCTCTCATAGTAAAACGTTTCATCACAATTCTATTTTAGAATGTTTTTTAAGTCATGCTCTAAATATCAGCTTACTGATGAAAAACTTAGAAAGTTTATTAAATTCTACCAAATGTTTGGTTATTTTCAAAATTAATTGAAACACATAGGCAGCATATTGGATTATAAATACAATAATGAAAGGATTTAAGCCACTGTCCAATATCTGCCAGTAGGTGAATTATTGACGAAGTTACTGATATACTGTTCTATAGAAATGAACATGTTTGTGACACACTCTTTTGGATGGGCTATTAAATAGTTGGGTTTTACTTTACTACTAATATAAAGAAAGTAAATAAAATTTTGTAAAATTATCTGTTAAATTCCTATTTCGCATTGATTTAATATATTGTTGTGAAGAGGTGTGGCCTAGTGTTTAGGGTGTTGGCCTCACTACTATAAGATTGTAGGTTTTATTCCCAGACTGAATGATATATTACATCTTTGAGCAAGCCATTTCCTTTCACATTGCTCTGGTCTATCCAGCTGAAAACGAGTACAAGCAGCAATGGGGGTTAGCCCTGTGAAAGATTTTTGTCCAATCATGGAAGGAAACTTGTACTCTGAGTTCCTTTACAATACATAACAATACATGAATTTGGGATAAGCTCTGAGCTTTGTCCAACCCATGCTAACATGGAAAAACAGACAGATGTAAAATTATAACTCTAATAGTTTCAAACCGATTTCATAAGTTTGTCTAACTCTTTCAGCATGTCTCCTTCACTACCCTTTGTGGTAATACATTTGCCATTTTGTCTCCTCAAAACCTGATACGTTTGCATGGCAGCATGCTGTGATTTCACTCTTAATATTTTTGAAACTAAACTGCTTAAATGTACCCCTGGTTCTACAATGTGAAGCTGTTTGTTTTAAAATATTTATATGCATCTAAAAACCTTTATTTAAGAACATTTAAGTTATGTTCCAAACACCAGATAAAGTCATTTTATTAAATTCCTTTAAATCTTTGATTACTTTCAAAGTTACTTGAAAATTATCATTATCATCATGTTGATGATAGTCGAACATTCCTGACAAAATCTTTCCACAATCAACGATTTTCTGATGTTCCAACTGCTCCCAACTGAAGTTTGTATTATCTGAGAGTTTGATTGATGAAGATTAGAGCAGGTCTTCCTCTATTGCATTTCCTGAAAGTTGGTTCTCACAATAGTAGCTTGCGTATAAATTCCTTTAAATCTTTGATTACTTTCAAAGTTACTTGAAAATTATCATTATCATCATGTTGATGATAGTCGAACATTCCTGACAAAATCTTTCCACAATCAACGATTTTCTGATGTTCCAACTGCTCCCAACTGAAGTTTGTATTATCTGAGAGTTTGATTGATGAAGATTAGAGCAGGTCTTCCTCTATTGCATTTCCTGAAAGTTGGTTCTCACAATAGTAGCTTGCGTATAAATTCCTTCTTACTTCTCCAACAATGTTCTGCAAATTGTAACCGTCTTTGAACAATTGTAGTTCTCTTGGGTAAGTTTCTGTATAAAAGTACAACCCTAAGTATTTTAGTGGATGCACCATCTAGTTTCTTCTGAAGTGCTTGTGTTAGGGTTCTTTTTTTGCAGGAGATTTAACACAAAGATTGGACAATACAAGCTTAAAGGATTTTGTTCTCATGACAAAACATATAGAAATGGAGAATTATTGAAAATTATGAACAATGTATTTCATTAAAAATATGTGAACCAAGTAGTTGATGATTTGGGGGAAAATTAAGTATATTGTACACAGAATACTTTCTTTATAACAGAATTATACAGATTTATGAGGATATGGTGGGATTTTCATTTGAGTGAGAGTTGTGGGAAGAAAAAATAATTTTTTGGATAATCAACATCGTTTCTGTGATCATAACAACCCTTTTGCATGGATTAGTTCTCTTGATTAACAAGTGAAACATGTTCAAGAAACACAACATTTATTCCTTCACATTGCTGCCCATTTTCTCGAAATGCTACATTGTTTGATAAAGTCTTTGAAACAGTTATGCTTTTGTTTTATTGCAAATTTTATAATTCAAAAAGTAAAAACAAAGAAAATATCAATGTTATTGGGATTTCTTTTTGTTGATTGTTGCAGACTGTGTGCCTTTCAACAATATTTTCCTTCAATAAAGCTCACATGAAAACACATCTCACCGTAACTTGAATTCTGTAAAGAAATTAAAAAGATTATTCACCTGGATTCAACAAAAAACAGAATTACTCCTCTGAATTGACATTAACACTTCAGCATTCATAATAATACTGAAAACACTACCACTGCCAATAACAACAACATCATTATATAATCATTTTCAACATCCTGTTCTAATATTGGAAATGTTAGAAATTATTACTATTATTATCATTATTATTACAGGAAGGTGGATTGGCAGTATCAGTAGAAGGTTGGAAGCCATGCTTTGCAATATAGAATTACGGCGTTTTATGCTCTGAGTTCAAATTCCGCCAATGTTCACTTTGATTTTCATCCTTATGGGGTTGATAAAATAAAGCACCAGTAATGCACTGGGATAATTGCTGGCCTTGTACCAAAAGTAGAAACAATTATTATTATTGAGGGCAGTAAGAGCGGTGAATTGGCAGTATCGATGGAGGGTCGGACGCCAAGCTTTCCAGCATAGTTACGTCCCTTTACGGTCTCAGTTCAAATCCCGTCGAGGTTAACTTTGCCTTTCATCCATACGGGGTCGATAAAATAAAGTACCAGTAATGTACTGGGTATTTGCTGGCCTTGTGCCAAAATTTGAAACAATTATTATTGAGGGCAGTATTAGTAGAGCATCGGACAACATGCTTTGTGGCATAGAGTTACGGCCCTTTACACTCTGAGTTTAAATCCAGCCAAGGTTAGCTTTGCCTTTCATCCTTTTGGGGTTGATTAAATAGAGCACCAGTAACACACTGGGATCGATATAATCGACTTTCCCCTCCCCCAAAAATTGTTGGCCTTGTGCCTAAATCAGAACGGTGGTGAATTGGCAGTATTGGTAGAGGGTCGGATGCCATGCTTTGACGCATAGAGTTACGGCCCTTGTCATTCTGAGTTCAAATCCCGCCGAGCTTAACTTTGCCTTTCATCCTTAGGGGGTCGATAAAATAAAGTACCAGTAATCTACTGGTTAATTGCTGGCCTTGTGCCAATAGTAGAAACAATTATTATTGTTATCAGTGTTTTTTTTTTTTCTGTTTCTATTTTTGGCACAATTACCCCAGTGCTTTATTTCATCGACCCCGTAAGGATGAAAGGCAAAGTTAACCTCAGCAGGATTTGAACTCTGGCCGTAAAGGGCCGTAACTCTATGCTGCAAACATAGCATTACTTTTTTTATTATTATAGGGCAGTGAATTGGCAAAATCAATACAGTGTCAGACAAAATGTTTTGCAGTATTTGTTCTTACTCTTTTTATTCTGAGTTCATACAACACTGATGTCAATTTTATTGTTCATCCTTCTAGATGCCAATAAAATAACGTACCAGTAAAATACTGAAATTGATATAATAGAATTTCCCTAACACTAAATTGCTGGCTTTGTACTAATGTTAGAAAAACATATTATTTTGTTCTCTTTATTCAGCATTTCATTGGATTACCAAACACCAAGCTGTTTCCTGCAGCCTTAGATATATCTAACACTTATCATATGATTCTTGCTGTGTATCAAGCAAACAAGTCTTCTGTAGAGTCAGGAAATTCGCTTCAATATCCAACATTTCCAACCAAACATTCAAACATCTAACCACTGTTGCTAAAGCTCCTATTTCTATTTGGATCATAAAAACATTGTAACAATTCCAGAAGCTCTGTATTTCATACTTTAGGTCTCAGTACGTTTCTATTTTCTAGCATTCTTTGTATACCAAACTAGTATCAAACGGGCAAGCAACAACATTAGTAAATAAACATTGTAGTGTTGAGTAAGTTGAATTGCTTAGACATTTTTGAAAATCTTGAACACAGGACAGAACTGTGAACACAGCCTAAAGAATTGGTAAAGGACACCTATAGGCAGAAACAAAAAAGTCAGCAGTCAATTATTCTGCCTATAGTTTTATGTTACCTGATTTACTATGCTCTGTTCACAGGTATTTCCTGTGTTTAAGAATTTATACATTTTCTAAGCATTAATATCATTATTTTCATTATCATTATTATTATTATTATGACATTGATAAAGAAAGCATTATTATGAAATTGATATCTCATTCATCATCATCATCATCAACATTTTACATCCGCTTTTCCCTCCTTGCAAGGGTGGGACGGATTCTATTCAGCACAGCATCTCTCCACTTGTCACGGTCCTTCATCATCTCCACCGTGAGCTTCAGCGATATGAAGTCTGCTCTCACCACCTCCGCCCATGTTTTTCGTGGTCTTCCTTCAACTGGCATTTCTTGGCACTTCTTTACTCAGTGGTCATCCTCCATGCACATCACATGTCCATACCATCGCAGTCTTCTCTCCCGCACACTACAGCTTATCCCTCTTAAACAGAGTTTCTCTCTCACCACATCCATGCTCGGTCGTTCACGCACATTGACGTTGCACATCCAACGGAGCATGCTTGCCTCATTTCTTTCCAGCCGTCACATATCCTCTGCAGTTGCTGCCCATGTCTCACTACCATGCAGCATCGCGCACCTCACACGGGCATCATATAACCGGCCTTTCGTACGCAGGGAGAATCCCTTCTTCGTCAGCAGAGGAAACAGCTCCCTAAACTTCTTCCAACCCGTCCTTATTCTAGATACTATAGCCTCGGAACACCCCCTCCCATGCTAATCTGATCATCTAGGAACCAGAAGCTATCAAGCCCTTCTATAGAACCCACCTGCATTTGAAAAATGTGTCTATCAATTCGACTTCTACTGTCAAATTTCCCTGTACATCAACTGCATACGTATTTTTCCTTACCTGTAAGTTTGCCTGCTATCCCAGTACATATCTTGTGTACCCAAGATCTGCATTGTATACATTTTATAGAATTTATGCCAGTTCCTTTTCTACATATCGAACATGGCCATTTCCCTGGCGGAATCAGAGTTTTGTCCTCTTTTCTACTCATCAACACTTTTGTCTTAGCTAGGTTCACTCTCAGTCCTCTTAATTCCAACTGCTGTTTCCATAGCCAGAATTTATTCTCTAGCTCCTCTACTGATTCTGCTATAAGAACCAGATCGTCAGCATAGAGAAGTTCCCATGGGCAGCCAGTCTTAAGACTTGCTATAGCTTGGAGGACTATAATGAACAAGAGCGGGCTGAGGACCGAACCCTGATGTACTCCTATTTGTATCTGGAATTCCTCACTAACTTCCATTCCCACCCTCACTTTACTGACAGCACCTCTGTACAAAGCTTTCACTGTCCTCACAAGCTATTCCTCAACACCTAGTTTCGGACCACCAGATGACAGATCGGGGTACCCTATCAAAGGCCTTCTCTAGGTCAACAAAGGCTAAGTATAGTGGCTTATTCTTCTTTAAGAACCTGTCTTGTAGTTGTCTCACTAAGAAGAGGGCATTGATGTTATTTAACTGGAAAATTTGCCCCAAAGAACATCAAGCCGCTACCTGCAGACTCAGATATTCAGGAGATATCGGAGGATCTTTGCATGCCTTTTAAAGTTTTCCTTAAAAGGGGTCTGGGATAATGTTGTTTAACCAGCCTTGGAAACTCTTCGAGATAATACCTAGTGCTCTTATGACAATGGGGATGACCTTGATCTCATGACAGTCAAAAATCATTTGCAGTTTCCACTTTAGATCCTGGTACTGGTTAAGTTTTTCTTCCTTTTCTTTCACTTGTGTCAAAGGGGCAAGCTACATCTATAATCAAACAAGATCTTATTGTTTTGTCAAAAACTACCAGGTCAGGTCTATTGTGTTCTAATTCTTTTCCTGCTTGTATCCTGAAATTCCACAGCACTATCACCGACTATAGCTTATGCTCATACCATTTCACAGAATGAGTTAAATTATTTAGTTTACATAAATGCCAATAGATCTCTTGTCCTATGATATCATGCCTCCATTCTTTATAATGAGTCTGGGTTAGTTGTTTTCACTCAACTACAATATGAGTCACAGTTTCCTATCTCTCTCCACAGATCCTACAGAGCAGTCTAACCTCCTCTTTGCCAATATGATGT
Organism: Eledone cirrhosa; assembly: GCA_964016885.1. NCBI lineage: Eukaryota > Metazoa > Mollusca > Cephalopoda > Octopoda > Eledonidae > Eledone > Eledone cirrhosa. Next base: position 254,380,147 of record OZ024743.1, on the reverse strand, counting down.
TTCATCTACTTCATTCTCAGGGCATGCTCCCGTACAGCCAGTAACATTCCCTCTGTAGCTTAATCAAGGTCTCCTCTCTTTAACCAATCCCATGTCTGCAGATCTCTAAATTCTGTTTCCTTCAAAAAGATGCTATGAAGAGGGTTTTCATACAGGTTGGTCTTCCTCTTTATTGTTACTTCTTTGTTGGATATTCCCTGGTCTATTGTCTTTTCCTTTATCATAGTCTTAATTATTGGCTCGTTACTTTGACACATATTTGTGTAGACAGCACTTCTTCATCTGGACGCAGTCCTCCATGCTGATAAGACCTCTTCCACTTTCAGATCTCTTTAAGTCCTGTCTATCAACATCATCATTTTCATTAAAGATACTGTAGGTAATCATTAATTTCCTTGTCTTTCTATCCAGCTCTTTTTGCTCATTTACATTCCATTTAACAATTCCCACACTGTACCTAATAATATACGCAGCTCGAGAATTTACTGCACTTGTGGCATTTCTACTATTCAGATATGATTTAAGTATATTTCTTACTCTCCTTACATATTCAGATATTATCATCTCCTTCATTTTATTGTCTTTGATATTATCTGCCTCAAAACACCTCTACGTTCTTTGACATTGAACGCCTTTATTATCTCATCTGTTGGTACCTTGATTTATTTGCTTCTATTCAATTTACCTTTCATTAACACAAGGACTCCACACTTATTAATCCAATTTCTATACATATATCATTGCTGAAAATACAAACAGTATTAACAAGTCATCCAACTTCTCATTCTTCCCAAAGTGTTTTATGTCGTCCACGAAGAGGAGGTAGTTGATCGTAAGTTTTCCTCTTTCCAGTTCATATCTTGCCTTCACTTTTCACAATACAGGACACAAGGGTATGAGGGTAAGGACAAACAATAAAGGGGACAGACTATCTCCTTGGAAGAGACCTTTCTTGATCTTCACTTCTCACAAGGATTCTCCCCCTGATATTAGCACTGTCTCCCAGGTCTTCATGCTATTACTTAATAGCAGTCTTATATTGTCCAACACCTTGAACATTTCCAGACACTTGAATATCCAAGAATGAGGGATTATGTTGAATGACTTCATGTAATCTATCAATACCATGGCAAAACCAGTATGCCTCCTCTTGTATTTCCTTATTATCATTTTGTCAATAAGTAACTGGTCTTTTGTACTACGGGACTTTTTCAGCATCCTTTCTGTTCCTCCAACAATAAGTTGTTTGTCAAGTTGGTGGGAGATTTCCTCAGGCATAATGCTTGTTAGCAATTTCCATATCAAGAACAGGCATGTAACATCATTTCCATTTGCTTGGTCTTTAATTATTATAACCGTGGCACCTTTTGACAGCCACTGCAACACTTCACCCAACACCAAGCAGTCATTGAACATGGCCATCAGTATCAGGTGGCGAGACATTATAGTATTAATACAATATCCTTGCAAACCATCTGGGTTTGGTGATTTTCAGTTAGTTAATTTATTGGTTTGTTTTCAAGGGCTTCAACCGAGATACACATATCAGATTTTGGTATGCTTGTCCATTAACCTCCTTTTTAACAGTCTTGATCCACTCTGCCCGACTATTATACTTAATATCCTGTTCTCATATCCTTCTCCAAAATGTGTTGGTCTATTCAGCATCAGGGATAGCATTGTTGCCTCTTTCTTTTCCTTCAAGCTGTTCAAAAAACATCTGGTTGTTGTCGAACATGCAGTTTTGTCTATACTGGTTAACTCTATTCTCAGATCTTTTCATTTTTCCACTTTTGACTATGACACGTTGTATTCGTTCCTCAATTATAACATTTAGCCCTTTTACTTTTGTGTTTCATTTCCTTGTCAATCTATCCTTAGTATCTATATTTTGTAATGTCCCATTTAATAAAGACTCAAGTTTCACGATACATTTTCTTATTTCCTTGATTTGACCATTCAACCACTTCTTCCACCAAGGTTCTGTTCTCTTTCTCATCTGTTTTTCATTAGCAGTATTAGACACCCTGCTTTGCAGTATCTAGTTATAGCTCTTTGTGTCCTAAGTTCAAATCCTGCCAAGGTTAACTTTTCCTTTCATCCTTACCAGATTGATAACATAAAGTACCAGTAATGCATTGGGGTCAATTTAATCGACATTACGTTTCTTTACAAATTGCTAGCCTTGTGCCAACTGTAGAAACAATTATTATTATTATTATTAGTAGTAGTAGTAGTAGTAGTAGTAGTAGTAGTAGTAGTAGTAGTAGTAGCAGCAGCAGCAGCAACAACAATAGTAGTAGTAAACTTTTACCAAGTTAAGCACAAAGCTAGAAATGTGAAAGATGGGAAACCCTAGTACATGATTGATACTTATTATATCAATTCCAAAAGGATAAAAAGGCCCTTCGAACATAGTGGAATTTCAACTCAGAGCACAGAGCCAGAATTAATTCTGGAAGGTATTTTATCCAATGCTCTAATGACACTACCAATTCACTACTGATTTATAAATAAACACTGTATTTACAGCCGGCAGATTTAGGTGATTTAAATAATATTAACTTAATAGTTCTTTATGATTTCGGTCTAAGTATAATTTTTATATAAAGAATTAAAACAGAATTCCCTCCCAAACAATGTAGTTTATTGATTGTTAGATACATAAATATATGTTAACATACACACATTCAGAATTATTTATATATATATATATATCTTCAATTATTTACATATATACACCTGCATTATAAACATACATCGTGATTACAGGATATATATTTACATACATATATGCATTTGTAATTATATATATACATACCTACATATGCAATTATTTATATACATACATCTACTATGATTTGAATACATTAACCTTCATTATACATGAATACATACATTACGTAAGAACACATACACACACACACACACACACACATATATATATATATATATATATATATATATATATATATATATATATATAATGGAAAAATTTGAACAGGAACAAAACAGAGAGGCAGTACAACGAATGTTTATTAGTTTCACGCTCTGGAGAGTGGGGTGTTGGTGGGGAACGACGTTTCGGGCATAAGCCCTTCCTCGGGTGAGAAGTGTGTGGGAACAGAGTTCAAAGGGTGTGTAGGGGAGTGGTGGAGAGACATATAGCGAAAGGAAACGGTGCGAATGAAATTAAAAATAAAAATAAAAATAAAAATAAAGCATGATCAAAATACAAGGAATGAAATAAATTTAAATATAAAAGCATGATCAAAATAAACTAAAATTAAAAGGGGGGTAAAACAGGTGGTGGAAGGGTGTGGGGTATGTAGGGGTGGTGGCAGGTGGAGTGAGAAGAGGGAGACGGCGTGTCCGAGCGGGGAGGGCTGAAGGTGGTGTGTGTGTGGAGGTGTACGTGTGTGTGTGTGTGTGTGTGTGTATGTGAAAGTAAGGGTTGGGAGAAGAACGGGGTTGCATGTTCAGGAAGAGGTGTGTGTGTGGGGGGTTGTAGGTCGGAGTGTCTGTGCGTGTGTGGATAGAGGGGTGGGGGGAGAGTAATCAGGAGGCTGAGGGTGTAAATATGTGGTGGAAAGCACGTGTGTGTGGGGTTTAAGCGTGTTGTGGGTGTAGGTGGCGTGTGGAGAAAAAATGTTTTTGGGGGTGTATGTGTGGGTGAGTTATATAGGTGATTACGTAAGAGGATGGTTGAAAAGTTGGTAAAATCCGATGATGTTTAGTGGATTCTGTGGTGGTCAAGTTCTACGTACGAGTATTCCATGAAGCGATGGTCGGAAGAGGAGAGATGTGGGGTGCGCGCGCAACAGGAAGTGGTCAAGCAGTGGGAGTGCTGTGTGTCTGTTTGTGCTGGGAGGTGGTCAGAGGGCATAGCAGCAGTCGGTGGAATGGTAAAGGGGCGAGGATGGGTAGGTGTGAAAGTTGGAGTGAGGAGGGTGTGTGTGTGTGTATTAGTAGAGGTGTTAGTGGGATGAGTGAGTGTGGAGCGAGGGTGTGGGTGGAGCGGGGAGAGAAGGGTGTGTGTAGTTCTATGGAGGGAGTGTGGTGTACTGGTGTGTGTGTAGTTTGATGAAGGGGTGTTAGTGGGTGTTAGTATACGGGAGGTGGGGAGGGGTTGAATGCAGGTGTGAGTGGGGGTTAGTGGTGGTAGGGTGTGTAGAGTTGGTGGTGTACGAGGGTGTGTGGGTACGTATGCATGGGGTTGGGGGGTGTTAGTGATGTTAGTTGCGTGTGGGGTGGGTGGTGTAAGTGGGTGCGTGTGTTCGTGTGCTTGGGGTCAGGGGGTGTTAGTGAGGTTAGTTGCGGGGTGGTGGGATGGAGGTGTGGGGGTGAGGGTTAGTGGTGGTAGTAGGGTGTGTGTTTAGTGTGAGCGCGTGTATATATGTGCCGGTGGGTGTGTGCGTGTGATAAGGAGGGGGAGGAGGAGAAGAAGGGAGGGATTTTAGTATGTTAGTTGGGAAGGGTGGTCAGATGAGGGGTGGACTGGAGGTGTTAGTATTGTTAGTTGTGGGGTGGGCGGTGAAAAGGAGGGGTGTGTTAGTGGGGGATAAGTGTGGGGGGAGGGGGCGGTCGAGGGCTAAAGGAATAAGGGTGGAGTTGTGTATAGTGGTAGCTATGGTACTTCCATAGGCGGTATGCCAAAATTAGCACTCGATATTCATCAGAGTAGAGTGTAGATATTATAAAGAAAACAAAAAATCAGTGATGCATCTAGACTTAGTTTATTTTGTGTTACAAATGTTTCGCCGGCATGTAGCTCGAGTCATGGTCCTTGTATGGATATGGCTGATTCTACTTCTGTGGGTTCTTTCAGACACGGGTGTTACGTCCGGAGCAAATTTTATGACTCGAGCTACATGCCGGCGAAACATTTGTAACACGAAATAAACTAAGTCCAGATACATCACTGATTTTTCGTTTTCTTTATAATATATATATATATACATACATACATAGTCAGTTAACGCGATCAGTCGCACATTTTGGCGTCGGAGACTATTCATTAAATTTAAGATGAATACTATCTCCGAGAGTAATGCCACAACTACCAGTAGTGTTGAATAACTAGGTATTCTTCTAACTATATCCACGGAAGACACCTTTTATTCGAATTCGTAGAGATATCCGACTAAATACATAATTCATTTTACAAGGATTTGCTACAAACAGCATGGCTGAACACAACATCAGTGGAATACCGAAAAAAACGAGAACGGTAAAAAAAGTTTATTCAGCTCTATCTACAGAAGAAACCGAAATTATAAATCGCATTTCCCTTGGAGTTGCGAACTTAATGATGATTTGTTTAATTGTTATAAAATGGCAAAAAACAATCCCTCCCTTAGCTATATGAACAGAATGAAGCTACAGTGGGACGAAATACACCCAGAGCTAAATCATTTTACAGCGAAACAATTACGCCAACAAGCGACGTTTGTTGAACGTAAAAATAAAATAAATATTATTAATTCTACGTCCCCCAGAACAAACATGGAATCAAGATCACGTGTTACCGGTCGCCATGCTACTAGACTTCCTAGTAGCCAGGTCTAACAACCTTGAAACAACTATGCCTGTAAGAAATTTGACACCTCGTGTACCATCTAAGTTTACCTTGAATGCTCGGGAAAACACTATCGATAATAATAATAATCAAGGAAATTTGACACCACGTGTACCATCCGAGTCTACTTCGACTATTGTGGAAAATACTATCGATACTATCGATAAAGATAATAATCAAAAGTATAAACAATTGAAAATTTCCTTCAACGAAATTTTCCAGAGAGAAATTAATTCATGTATAAACATTTCTCTTGCTGAACGTATTAAAACAACAATATTTAATAAAATAATGAAATATTACGTGTTATTGACGAAATAGGGGATGAATATTTACGAGGGATAAAAACCACAGCATTTTGACAAATCAACGCCTGTTTATATGCCTTAGCAACGACAGGGAAGCATTATCTTGGTGATAGCAGAGATATTAACAAGAACAAAACACCACCAAAAATACCATCTCTAAAAGAGAAAAAAGATTGCTGACGTACGAAAAACCATACCACGTGACAATGCTCCTTACATGCAAACAAACACAACCAAACTTCACTCCTTACTAATAAAGAGTTAAAAATAAAATAGAGACGATGTTTGGTAACAGTAGAACTAGAACTCTTCAATATAAGCTGATCACCCTCAAACAAGAATTGAGAGCTGTTAACGAAAAACGCCGATACCCGAAGAAGGTAGATGAAAGAAAAGTGCTTAATAAAAGATTCAGACGAAACCAAACATCAGTCTATAGAGATATGAAGGACAAAATAATAAGTGCCACTGAGGCCCCATCCCAGAAAGACATAGATTCCTTTTAGAGAAAAATATTGGGTGAAAAGAAGATTTCAACCAAGATGCAGTGTGGCTAAAAGAAATCCAAAAGAACTATTGCTCCTACACTACAACAAAAACATACGAAATAAGTGAGGGTATCCTTGAGACTGTGATAGGAAAACACCAGGAAGAGATATGAGTGTCGGCTACTGGTACAAAAAACTGATATTCTATCGGAGGTATCTTACCGACTTCTATCAACAAGTTCTTAAGGAAGATACACTTATACCAGAATGGTTGACATTAGCACAAACATTACTGGTCCCCAAGAACAAAGACACCCACCTGGCAAAAGACTACTGACCCATAGCATGCCAGAACCTGATGTATAAGATGTATACAGCCTGCCTGAATCTATTCCTCCAAGATCACTGTGAAAATAATAACATTATCACAGATGAACAAGCAGCTGGAAAGAAAGGGGTTTGGGGATGTGCTGATCAACTCCTAATCAACAAAACTGTGATGTAGGACGTGCAACAACTTAGGAGGAATATGGCTACAGTCTGGCTGGACTACAGGAAAGCTTTCGATTCTGTTCCCCACTCTTGGATGATAGATGCCCTCCGACTTGCTAAAGTCCCAGACATTATTATCAGAGCCATAGAGAGGCTGTCTTCTTCTTGGGCTACTATCCTAAAGTTAAAGACAGAGAAGGAGGACTCTATTTTCACTGATAAAATAAAATATTGCAGGGGTATATTTCAGGGAGACAGTCTCTCTGTGATATTATTCAACTTGTCATTAAAGCCCTTGTCCTATCTGCTCAAGAAACCCATAATTTCTTTGTGGATGATCTGAAACTCAATACCAAGAACATGGATGGTATGAAGAAAAATCTTAACCTGGTTACAACATTCTCAAAGGATATAGGAATGGAGTTTGGCCAAGATAAATGCTCATATATGACTGTAAAGCGGGGAAAAACAACAACCCAATCTAACATTTGTATCAATGGCATAACTGTTTCACCAATATCTGATGAGGACTGCTACAGATACCTGGGGATAGATGAGAAAATATCTTATAATGGTATCTGTAATAAGGAACGCGTAACCAGGGAATACTACACCCGATTAAGAAGGATATGGTCGTCGGAAATCTCTGAACAAAACAAAACAGTGGCTCACAATGTGTTTGCTGTGTCTGTCCTAACAGCAACTTTGGAAAAATCAATTGGACGAATTTGAGCGATTGATGTTAGAACTCGAAAAATACTAAACAACACCGTAAACTTCCACATCAACAGTGACATAGACCGCCTTTACCTGAAATGTAAGCAGGGAGGCAGAGGCCTAACATCAGTTCAGACAGCATTTGAATGTTGCATCATATCCCTCTGACAACATCTACGAACCTCAAAGCGTAGGAGCCTGTCTCTCGAGCAAGTCTATCTGCATGAAACAGATAAGATCATTAGAGTTGGGAAGGAACTCCTCGAGAGGTATTCCCTGTGTGATAATCAAAACCTCACACCCAGGGAAGTCGATCAGCAGTATCGCAGTGAATCCATGGATGAAAAACTGCATGCTTATCAGCAAAAAATCAAGCATGGATATGAGTGAGAGTAATATAGATAAAGAAAGTAGTCTATCTTGGACGAACAACCGCTATATTGGCTCCTACTTTGAAGGATACGCTTTTGCAATCCAAGAACAGGAAATCAACACGAAATACCTGATTCACAAAAGAGATAGGGATGCAGGCAATACACCTAGATGTGATAACAAGTGCAGAGTCTGCAGAACTAACTTCGAAGATGTTACCCATGTCATCAGCAGCTGTCCAAAGATGTCATTGCGGTACTATCTACCTATCAGGCATGATGTAGTGGCCAAAACACTGTACAATGCAGTTCGTAAAAAAGATAGCCCCGATAATAAACACATTAAAAGATACAGCAATGTGGAAGACATCGATGTACATAATATGAAAGAGTACTGGTGGAATGTTCCAGTAAAATCCCCAATAAGATGCAGGCATAACAGACGAGATATAATGATATGGGACAGGGAAAAGAAGGTATGCAGGGTAGTGGAAGTTAGCTGCCCAGCAGATGCCAATATAATATCAAAGATTAGAGAAAAGGAGAATATTTATGCAGAACTGATGAGAAATCTGCAGATACTCCACCCTGATTGTACCTTCAGATTTATGCCTGTGATTATTGGGGCGCTGGGGTATGTTAGTAACTGCCTCAATACAAATCTTGAGAAGCTGGGCTTCACAGGAACAGGAAGAACACAACTAGTTAGGAAACTACAAGTACAATCTATTAATGGAAAAGTAAAAATATGTAAAATGTTCCAAAAATGTTGCATCTAATAACTGCATATACACATGTACAGATACAACTCAAAACATACACATCCACACATACAATAACATCCATATCTACACATGCATGCATACATACATATCTACCTAGTTGATGTCGTGCAAATTCCAATGGGAGGGTCTTGTATCTATGTTAGAAACCGACTCTCTCTCTATTGGCAAACATTTGTGAAATTATAAAATCCGATGAACATACATGCATGCATGCATACATACATACATACATACATGATGGCTGCCCCCTCGTTATCGAGTATGGCCATTGCACAAGAAAAAAAATATATATATATATACTTATATATTAACAACAACAACAACAACAACAACAACAACAACAACAATATACATATATATATACACATGACAAAAGATAAATGAATTGAGAGAAAGACTGAGCATAAGAGGAATCAAATGCTGTGTGCAGGAGAGGCGGCTGCGTTGGTATGGACATGTGATGCGTATGAAGGATAACAGCTGCATAAAAAGGTGCAGAGCACTAGAAGTCGATGGAAGCCGCGGAGTGGGGAGATCCAAGATGACCTGGGATGAGGTGATAAAAGCCGACCTTACCCAATTACACCTCTCAAAGGCGATGACACACGACCGTGACCTCTGGCGTCACGCAGTAATACAGAGTACCCGACCTCCCATGGGTACAAGCTGAAGCATATAGACAATATGCCCCCACTGCAAGGTGGTCGTGGAGGTGCCACAGCAAAAAGCACCCAGCCCACACTGTAAAGTGGACGTGTAGGCGCCACGAAAAAGCACCCAGCAGTCAGTGTAAATGAGGTTGGTGTTACGAATGGCATCCAGCTGTAGAAAGCAAGCCAAATCAGTTCCTGTATGAGCAAGGCATGGTCAGCCGACCAGACACTGCCCACAACAGCACAACCCGTCTAACCCATGTTAGAGAACGGACGTAAAACGGTGATGATGATGATGATGATGACACACACGCACACACATAAACATATCTATACACACGCACACATGATAGCAACTAACAACGCTGCAATCGAATGTGGCTTTTTAGCGCAGCCAATGATCTAAAATGTCTTGCACAGAGTCGGCAACCAAAACATTCACTGGGAATAGCCGGCTGTGGTTGGAGTTCATGGACTTTTGCATGTCGCTTGAGCCCTCCTGCTGATCTGCATTCTCTACCACATGCTTGGCAAGCATGTGTAGCATCTCCAACAGCAGCCTGGTAGTCAACCACTGGTCTTACTTTATGACTGCGAAGATGACTTTCGAGTCCAGCTTTGCTTAGGCAGAGTCTCGTACAGACGCTGCATGTCAGCACCATAGGAGAACCCTTGCCGTATGGAATTGCAACAGCAATGCCCTTCCTCACATCCCGCTTTACTTTCTCGTACGCGATTCGAGATGCCTCAAAGGCAACTTTTCCCTCATATACAGTCTTTCTCCATTTATTACGATCAACAGCAATATTTTCCCATGTATCAGCAGGTGTTAGCGTCTTTCAAATAGGCTTTCAAGGAATCCTTATACCTCTTTTATGGTTTATGTGGCGGTCGTTTTCCTTTAACTAACTCTCCATACTTACATACATACACCTGTGATTCTCTTCAGAAATAAAATCACAGAATGGCAATTGTATAACTTACATGAGACGAATTAGTATTAAAAGTAAGAGCAGCTGTTTGATTGTATCTCATGACAATTTAAAGTGTTGTGATGCAGTCTTATTTCAAAATGTTAAATGATATTATATAAAAGTCAAGAGATTTTCAATGACATAAAATAATAATAGGATAAAGTAAATTTCCAGTGATTTGAATACTTTGACCTGTTCTATTATACACTGTTCCTAAGGCTTTTGGATACGACATGTCAGATGGTCTCCACTTCATGTTACTGGTTAGATTCGCGAGAAAGTGAGAGAGAGATCTTGAGCATAGTTGAAAAGAAATGCCTCAACTAAAGTCAAGGAGTTTATAAGAACTGAATTTTGAGTTATGATATCTGCATGTGCTGTATCAGTGCTATTCAAATCATATAACACTATTATGTGATATCAACTGTTAGTCTTTCAAACCTATTTTAAGTCAGAGAATCTTTTGGATATCTTAACTGGTATAGTCTCAAACTGAATATAATTTTATTGCTGCACCTTCACTAGCGAGGTTATGTCTTTGACAAGACAGAAGAATCTTTTCTATCTTAAGTCATACGTGATCGAATACAAACCAATTTACAGAGTATATCAGATTTATTTTATCATGTTACCAAATCTAAAGAGGCTGCTATGTCCTTGATGTAAATAAACTGTCCTTTCTGCCATCTCTAATTAACACTGTGTAACAAAAAAAAAAATGTTCTCTGTTCCTGGCTTGTAATCACTTTTTTGTGTGGCTTAGGTCCCAAATAAACAAAAAAGTGCTATTAAACAGTTAAAAGTTTCGGTTTGTAAAAATTCTAGGCTATTCACTAGAATTATTTGTATGCTGGATTTTACGTTGTATGTAAGTTTAATTTGCTTATGTTAAATGTTTTTTTTAATATATGGTTCAGGTTAAATTAAAATTATAAAATAAAGAGTAATACCTAAAGAAAATTATAAAAGTGCAATAAAGTATAAAATTGTTAAAAAGTGGATTAAAGAAATTTATTGATACTGGATTTTTGCACCCTGAATAAAGGGTAAGTTGTGTTTTAAGCATGAATTTTCATTAGTATGATTAGTGTTCTTTTATATTATTTAAATATGTATTTAGAAACAATTATTTAAATATGTATTTCCCTTTCCAATATTTATTTTGTATTGCATATCAAATTTATTTTCTAATCACAAACTACTTTACATAGTGTACTGAGTTTATTTTATCATGTAACCAGTACCACAGATGTTATGTTTATGACAAGACAGAATAATCTTTTCTACCATACATCATATATGATCGATTACAAATCAGTTTATAGGGTGGAAAGGGTTTATTCTATCATGTTACCAAACCTGGAAAGGTTTTTATTTTCTCAGTACAACTAAAGTGTCCTCCCTTCCTTAATCAGTTATCACCCACTTCACAGAGTGTACTGGGTTTATTTTATCATGTTCCTAGCATTAAAGAGGTCATTATACCCTTGCCAAGACTAATGTGCCCTCTGTGCTCTATATTGTCTCTGTTCACTCCAGACAAACAATCTCAACCAGTAATCAAATCAATAACATTGTATATACTTCTTACTATTTCTTACAATGTACACACATCTAAAACTGATAATGAGACATCGCTACACATGACACTGTGGAGAAATAAATGCTGCCTAGAATAAGACATTCTATTGAAAGAAAATCTAATCACAATGTGGCTCTTAGAATTGTCTTTCAGGATCTGCAAAGACTTGAAATGTCTGACAGAGAATAAGAGATTTTATCAAAGGTCAGACAAGAGTTGATGGTAATTGACAACCTTGGTTCAACTTGGACATATTTTACTAACAATTGAAGACATGTAGAAACTTTGAACTCATTAAGTGTTAGATAATCTACTACACTGAATTGTTTTAGTTTAGTCAACTTCAATTTATTGCTGATTATATGTGTGTGGGGCAAAGAAATGTATAAACAAATAAATAAATACACATATACATACAAACATACATGTGATAGAATATCGTTACCCCAGCATGGCCTCAGCTGGGTCATTCAAACAAGTAAAAGAATAAAAGTATATATACATATATATTTATATATTTTAAGCAGTAATACAGAAGACACACCGTCCTATGCATACAGACTCAAACATACACCTAGTAGGCCCTTCTTAACCACTATACCCCACCCACCCACTCCTGTCCACATTGCCCTTACACTGTGAACAAAATATAACCAGCCCACATTGTAAAGTGGTCATGTAGGTTTCACGACAAAAAGCACTCAGCCCACAATGTAAAATGGTCGTGTAGGTGTCAGGGCAAAAATCACCAAGCACACACTGTAAATATGGTTGGCATTAGGAAGGGCATCCAACTGTAGAAACTTAGCAAGAAACAGTCTTATATGTGTAAGACACGGTCACCTCACCCAACTTATCTCAAATTGGATGACCTGTCTAACCCATGCTAGCGTGGAAAATTGACGTTAAATGATGATGATGATGATATATATACACTATAGTATTATGCCTCTGGTACTGTGTTGACTAAGATCTTAGTCATAAGGTCTTTTGCAGAAAGGGTTTCTCTCATGATGAGATTAGTTTGGTGTAGTGTTAGTTTAACTAAGATTTCAATTGAGGGATGAGTAGAATGGTTTTCTTTTTTAAGATATGCTTTATGAAGGTATAATATGTTTTGTTGTGGTGGGATTAATATTTGTTTGCATCAATGTATTTTATTTATCTGTACTGTTAAGTGTCTTAATAGTGGTATGATATACTGTTAAATGATTATTTTAAGATGATTAATCATGTTATGTGTGGTTTTTAAAGCTGAATAATTGTATTTTGTTTGGTGGGTCATTGTTGGTTCAGGCTTGTTGTATTCATTTACCTTTATTTTGAAGTTGAGTGAAGTTACAGAAGTAATTTCATACATATATATATATAGTTATGTAATAAACAACATAAGATAATTATTTCATTTACCAAAGGTTTCACGTAGACAGATGTCTGCTTTCAATCATCAAAATGAATTTTATTTAAAATGGAAGTGGGATATAGATTTCAAAACAGAGTCTAGAACAATTGAATATGGGCTGGAATAAAATAACGGACATAATGTAAAGAGGAAAATAAAAAAAGTATATGTATATATACAAGCACATACTCACTCATATACATATACTTACACATTCACACATACTTATATGTGCTCCTACAAGAAAATACAAACTCACTCACACATGCGCACACACACACGCATACATGCACATACACGTACCCAAAAATATACACAAATATACATACACTCACATCTCCATACATATATATATATATATACATACAAACACATATATACATACACACACATATATATATGTATATATATATATGTTTGTATATATGTGTGTGTATGTATATATATGTGTGTTGATTATTACATAACTAAATAGCTCTGTAGCCTACATAGAGCACTCTCTTTTCCTTTACCTTTCCTACGGAAATACTTCAATCAAATATATATATATATATATACGCACATACACACATATGGCATGTACTTACACCTACCATAAAATACCTGACATAATGATCTTGGATATGGAAAAAAAACTGAGCACAATAGTTGAAATCAGTTGTGAAGCAAACATTAACATAATATTGGAGATTAGTTAGGTAAAGAAAATATATATATTGAACTAATGGGAAATCTAGAGTTTCTCCACAAGAACTATAACTTTAGGTTAAACCTGCAACTATTGGGGTGCACGTACCTAAGTCAAATCATACAGATCCTCACATTTAATTACAACCTGGATTACATATTCTTACATATATATATATACACACATGCACACCAGCTCAATATAATTGTTTCTACTTTTGGGCCAAAGCCAGCAATTATCCCAGTGTATTACTGGTACTTTATTTTATCAACCCCGTCAGGATGAAAGGCAAAGTTAACCTTGGCGTGATTTGAACTCAGACCATAAATGGCCATAACTCGTTGGGGCAAAGCAAAGCGTCCGACCATCTACCGATACTGCCAATCCACCAGCTCAATATAATACCAACATATATATGTATATTTAGTTGGATTTTCTAAACTTTTCTATATGATCGATCTGATCATAACAGACCAGATTTAATGTATGCAGGAGTAGAAGTCAATTGTCCAACTGTGTGATTCATGTGCAGCTGATTTACTCCTGCTTTTGTATGCAATGCCTTATACAAGGTTATTGTTTTTTTTTTGTTTTGTGATCTATCTCTCATTCTCAGCTTCAGTTCACTTCAGGATCCCAGCATTGCACTGGGTCACAGATAAAACCAAGATGCTTATAGTAAGAATCAAGTGTTCATATGCCTGTTGGACTTAAGAGGTTTTACCCTGTGTAGTTATTATTATTTGGGCAGTGTATTGGTAGTATCAACAGAGCATCAGGCAACATGCTTTGCTGCACATAGTTATGTCCTTTTACATTCTGAGTTAAAATCCCACTGAGGTTAGCTTTGCCTTTCATCCTTGCACGATTGGATAAAATAAAGTACTAGTCGTACACTGGAGTTGATTTAATCAAATTTCCTCTTCACCAAAAATTGCTGGCTTTGTTCCTGAACAAGAAATCTTTATCATTGTTATTAGGGCAGTGGATTGGTAGTATTCGTAGAGTCTCAGATAACATAGTTTGCAGCCTCGACCCTTTACATTCTGAGTTCAAATCCCATGAAGGTTAGCTTTGCCTTTCATCCTTAATGGGTTGGAAAACTAAAGAACCAGAAATGCACTGGGATCAATTTAAATGACTTTCACCTTCCCTTGAAATTGCTAGTCTTGTGCCTAAATCAGAAGCCATTTTTAATACAGTATGTATAATAAGTTATACTTCAAGAACAGAGCCAACAATTTGAGGGGAAGAGAAAGTCATTTAAATCAATCCCAGTACCATCTCTGGTACCTTGTTTTATCGAGTCTGAAATGATAAAAGGCAAAATTGGCCTCAGCGGAATTTGAACCCAGAATGTAAAGGGCTGCAACTACATTTAACAAAGCATTTTGTCCAACACTCTACTGATAATGTCAATCCATTGCTCTACAAATAATTATTTCTACTTTTGGCGCAATGCCAGCAATTATCCCAGTGCATTACTGGTGCTTTATTTTATCGACCCTGTAAAGATGAAAGGCAAAGTTAAACTCGGAAGGATTTGAACTCAGAACGTAAAGGGACATAACTCTATGCTGAAAAGCATGGCGTCCAACCTTCTACCAATAGTGCCAATCCGCTAACCCTTTTCTCTACAAATAATGATAATTCTTCATCTAAGAAATTTAGACAATAATTAGTTGATAAAATTTACTCAATATTATTTGATAAGGATTAAAGTGATTTCTTGATTCTGTTCCATTTTTTAATGGTGGGGTAATATACTGCATCAATAAGTAGCCACTTCTGTTGCTGCCTTGTCCTGTAGTTCTCTTCTAACTAGAGCTTCAATGTACAAAAGACTAAAATAACAGTTTGCAGCTACCTGCCAATGTGACTACAAATACACACAAACAATAGTTTGTTTTTTTTAAATTACTAGCTTAATCTAGCTTCTTCTCTTTGACATGTCTAGCTTGGTTGACCCTAACATGTGTTAAATTCCTGCCAGCATAGCTCTCCGGATTGCTGTAGCATGCAAACTTCACCATCAGTAACAAAAAAGAAACAAATTTTAAAAGTTGAAAAGTTATATAAGTTGAAAAGGTTTAAAATGTTATAATAAAAGTTTTAATAAATAGTAGTAATAAAAATTATAATAAAAAAGACACACACCCACAACACATGTACATACTATGGGGTGGCTGTTGACTTTCCTGAGTCCTTTCATTCTTTGTCAGGTTTTATTTTTCATGCTGCCGGATGCCCCAACATCACCCTCCTCACCAAGTAGGCTTTGTGGGATTGCGAGTATAGTCCTGGACAACCCAACCATATAACAGCTTGTACTGGGTTACATGTTACCTGATATGAAGTTCGCTAATGACATTTGTTGTGTGCTGATTTATTGAGTAAGCTAGGATTTTCTACTCAAGCTATGGGTCTCTTCCTAAATGTCAACAAAAGCAAATACATAACCATCAACTCAGATCAAACAACAAACATCAAATCATTAAGTAATACTGTTCTCAAAAAAGTAGACAATTTCAAATACCTTGGCACACACACACCAAATCGTCAAATGATATAGATTCAGTGGAATAAATCTTACTGTATTCCTGTGAATCATGGTCAGTGACAATAGCTATCACTAAACCTTTAGATGGTTGCTATACACACATGTTAAGAAGGATGAAAATCATCAAAACTCTTGACCATGTTTCAAACAACATTTTCTACAGCAAACTCCTTCCCATAAGCCATACCATCCATGTCAGGCATCTTCAATTGCAGGTCGTGTCATGAGAGGCATTGAATCTGCTAGAAAATGTTTACTATAGGAGCCTATTAATGTGAAATACAAACACAGAAGACCTCTCAAGACATTAAATAAAGTCATGCAGGTCTATCCAGTGAAGAATTGATGCAGATAGTGCTTGATTGTGTGAGATGGAAAGATGTTATCATGTCACCACAAGGAGTGGATAAATTTAGTATAGTTGTAGTAATGAATAAAACAATCATTTAGAAAATTCTAACACTGCTACGTATATATATATATATATATATATATATATATATATATATATGTTTGGTTCTCTTGAAGGTGTCATATGGTGCACCATATTGATATATAGCATTTCTAGGGTATTATTAATATCCGAGTCTGAATACAGAAAATTTCCCTCAGGAAAAGATAGAGAGTGAGAGAATGGAAGTGAGAAAGAGATATAGAGCACTTGACTGGTACTTTTTTTATCGACCTCTAATGGATGAAAGGCAAAGTTGACTTTGCTGGGATTTGTACTCAGAATGTAGAAAGCCAAACTGAATACTGTGAAGTATTCTATCCAACATTCTAACTCTGCCAATGTATAATATATACATAGATGAATACACACACCTACACACACATCTATATATAGTTCGAGATTAAAAAGCACAAATGTATGATCACACAGTATTATCAGTTTCATGCTTCTTAGAAAAGGAAAAAGGATATCTCAACATATTAAATATTAGTTCTTCATCAGGAAAGCATAATGTTAGGTGAATCAGTAGCTTGGAAGGTTAAAATTAAAAAAAAGAAAATGTTTGTTTATCAAGCCTTTTACTGCTAAGAGTCTTTTGGGACTTAAGTTCCTCCAATAATCTGAAAAATAATTTGTTTCAATATACTTTTAATTTCTTTCTCAGTCTTGTATTGGTGATAAAAAAGACATGAGCTAATAATAATATGGCACAGGTACCGTATATATACTTATGCACCCCACTCCACCATCCAAAAAACTGTAATGGATGCTCTGATGTGAGATTGTGTGCTAAAGTGGTTGTAGAGAGTCTATATATGTTTGTATTATATTGAGCTAGTGTTATGTATGATAGAAAAGTATCTTTAGCACCAGATGCCACTCTTGATTGTATTTATCTTTCTTTTGTTCTATTGTTGTGTGTGTTGTCTAGCAAAATACATATATTTAATTGAAATTTACTAAATAAATTTTATCTAAAATATCAAAACAGTTGATAACCTTTAGTGGAATTTCTCAAATACTCTGACATTAATGGTTGATATTCTCTTGTCTATCATTTTTTAAATCTCATTTCTGTAAATTTTGACTCAGTAATTTCTTATATCATAGTCTGCATAGATAATATATCAAACAGAAAATATTACTATATCTTTTTGTATTATTATTATTATTATTAATATTATTATTATCATTATCAATAGTAGTAGTAGTGGTAGTAGTAGTAGTAGTAGTAGTAGTAGTAGTAGTAGTAGTAGTAGTAGTAGTAGTAGTAGTTATTGTTGTACTGTCTTCTTCCTTTTACTTCTTCGATTTACATGTTGGTATTGTTAGCAATTTTGCAAGTTTTCTTTAATGAATATCAAGCCACTTTCACTGTTTTCAGAAATTCACACATACTTTAAGGTACCAAAGCTTTCTGTAGTATTGTTATTGATGTTGTTATTAGGCAAAATCATTAGGATTTCAGGCAGAATATTTTGCAACATTTAGTAACAGCTCTTTACATTCTGAGATCAAATCTGGTGAAGGTCAATTTTGTCTTTGATCCATACACATAAAATAAATACCAGTCAAATACTGGTAGGTATAATCAACATAAGCACCAACCTCAATACTAACACCAAATTCAACATCAACACCAATACCAACAACATCGCCAACATCGACACAACCACCAACACCATCTTCAACACAGACAACCACATCAATGTCAATATTAACATTAACACCAAAATCACCATTAATATCAACATGTGTACCAACAACACTATCAACATCGCTACCACCAATAACATCATCAACACCATCATCATCATCATAACCAACAAACCCACCATCACCACCACCAAACCTACCATCTAACCCACCATCAAATCCAGCATCACCACCACCAACACTGTCAACACTAAAACCATTATCAACCTACCACCATCAACCCCAACATCATCATAATCACCAAACTCACAACGTCCACCATCAACAACACGAATACCACCATTATTTGAACAACACATTTCATCTACATGGCTAGGTTTAAACATCATCTCCAGTGACTCAACATCCCCTCTTGTCTCTCTCCCTCACACACACACATCGATATCTTCATGAATATTCATATTTCTTAATATTTTACACATTTCCAGAAGTGGGTTGTTGGCAGAAGAGTTAGAATATCGGATAAAATATCGTATTTTATTTAGTTTCGATTTGAGTTCAAATCTGATCAAGGTAAAATTTGTGTTTCTCTACATCAACCTGACAAAACTGTTAGCATAACCAATGGTTAACTAATAACATCCAGAATTCTAAGAACAGGTTTGTTCATTCAAATGTTTAGATTAACTTTACTACTGGACAGATCATTTTGAAAATTTACTTTCTTTGTATAGTCAGGACTGATAGTAACATTAGACCACCTAGCATGCAAATCTTTGAGGGTAGCAATATTAACCATATAGGATCACAGTTAGATTCAAATTTACATAAGTAATTTGAAATATATAACAATTTCCTGTGATTGATTCATCATCTGGCTTGGACTCGAAAATCTCTCTGCATCTCTTTGCCAGACACTTAGCATAGACTTAACAAGGATCTCCCTCTGTAATTGGAATAATCTCTCTTTCCCTTTTTAAAAATTGGCATTGTCACTCCCGATTGTTGTTGCTTGGGTGCCTTTCCAGGAATCCAGGTCACCGACACACATGAGTCAGCCAGTAAATACCTTCTTTATTTAAGGCTTTTAACATCTCAGGCCAGATTTCATCTTTCCTAGCGACCTTGCCAAATTTGAACTCTTTAACTACTCAGCTTCTGAGAGATTAGTCACCGCTCCGAGATGCACCTTATGTACTCCAGAACATGATGATGTGATTGGGTTTAAGAGATCTACAAAGTGTTCTCTCCACCTTGAAAGGATGCACATCTCTGAAGACAGGAAAATACCAGATGCATTCCTGATAGCAGGTGTGGACGAGGACTTCTTATTACAAAATTGGTGGATGGTCTGCCAGAACACTTTATTATATATATATATATATATATATATACATATTATTCTCATCATCATCTTTACATCGAATTATCCATGCTGGCTTGGGTTGTACGCACATCTTTTAAGCAATGCTTTACAGCTGAATTCCTTTTCTGACAGAAATAATTGTAGTCACTTTTTATGACAAGCAGGAATATGTTATACCTATTCTAAACCAGATACACATGGACTTAAAGGCAGACTGTATGATGCATGCATACAAACACCAATGTTACATGGTAGTGAGACCTGGGTGCTGTGTGTAGAAGACTTGTGTAGATCAGAAAGAAACAAAGCTTGCATGCTCCGATGGATGTGTAATAGTAATATACGTGAACAGCAAAGCATAAACGAATTGAAAGAGAGACTGACCATAAGAGGAATCAAATGCTGTGTGCAGGAGAGGAGGATGCATTGGTATGGACATGTGATACGTATGAAAGATGACAGCTGCATAAAAAGGAACGGAGCACTAAAAGTTGCTGGAAGCCATGTAGTGGGGAGAACCAAGAAGACCTGGGATGAGGTGATAAAAGTGGATCTTGCCCAACTGCAACTGCCTAACATTGCCCAAAACGGTGATGATGGTATAGATATATAGATATAATCATTTTACCTCCTCTATATAACAGTTCTTTCAATATATATCTCACTTCCTTCTATTTCTCCTAATAGACGTTAAACGACGACGATGATGATGATGATGATGAAACTGTATATTTGTACATACACACATACACCCCATTCACTCAATGTCTTCCTCTCTCTCTCTCTCTCTATATATATATATATATATATATATATATGTGTGTGTGTGTATATATATATATCATCATCATCATCATCATCAACGTTTAACGTCCGTGTTCCACGCTTGCATGGGTTTGGACGGGGGTAGTCCCACTTGAGGCAAGAGTGATTGTCTTGCTCGCATAGGACTGTCTGGCAGGTTTTCTACAGTTGGATGCCCTTCCTAACACCAACCACATTTACAGTGTGGGTCTGGGAGGTTTTTACCGTGTTGCCTACACGGCCACATTACAGCGTGGACTGTGTGTTTTTTTGTCGTGACACCTACACGATCTCATTTGTTTCGGCCTCGATGGCGCGGCACCAACATAACTTTACATAGAACGGGGTGGTGTGGATCGGGTGGGGGTGGTGTGGATCGGGTGGGGGTGGTGGTGGTGGGACGGGGTGTATTTTGTTAGAGATGCCTACTGGCTGGAGTAGGTTTTACTATATATTTAGGTAAGGCGGGTCTTCTCTGTTACTGAGTACCGCCAAAGGTCTCGGTCCAGTGACATTGTCTTGGAGAGGTGTACAATATGTTGAAAAGGTAACACACTAGAGAGAGATACAGTGCGTCATCAATAAAACAGAGAAAAACCACCAGTGTATGGAATCTATAACCTATGGAAGGCAGAATATAGACACGATAATTAAAAATATAAATTAATATAAAAATTATAAATTAAAGCGTAAATAAATACCTCAATAACTATATATATAGTTATAGAGGTATTTATTTATGCTTTAATTTATATTTTAAATTATCGTGTCTATATTCTCCCTTCCATAGGTTATAGATTCCATACACTGGTGGCTTTTCCCTGTTTTATTGATGATGCACTGTATCTCTCTCTAGTGTGTTACCTTTTCAACATAGTGTATTCTAAAGTGCCCAGGATTTCCTCTGCTTTGAGCACATTATTTACAGGGAACGGCGAGAGTCTATGGCTCCGTTAATGTATCGTGTTATATATATATATATATATATATTTATTAAAATAACAGATGAAAGTTTAAGCAAATAATCGCTGCTTTCACCCTTAACGGGATCTTCTGAAACTAAAAAAGTCAATCTGTGAACGCAGATGTAAATATTTCAAAAAACGTTGCAACCGGAGGAAGACAGGAAGATGATACTTTGATTTGTGGAGACGTTCCCTGGTAAAGAACGAAAAAAAACGAAAATAATACGTCATTATTTGGAGCGGTAAAAACAATTACATGCAAAGACAAAACCACGTTTATGGTATAAATGAAGTCGTAGACTAATCTGGTTTGGTAGACTAAAATTCTAACTTGGAAACCGAATGATTCTCGGCTTCAGAGTTAAGAATAAAGTAAATAAAATACAGAGGTAATTGAAATTAAATAAATATATACACGCATCAGGAGGCACATGCCTTAGTGGTTAGAGCATTGACCTTGCAATCGAAAGGTTGTGAGTTCAATTCTCAGACCGGGTGATGTGTTGTTTCCTTCGGCAAGACACTTTATTTCACATTGCTCCAGTTTACTCAGCTGTAGAAATGAGATGATAGGACTGGGGTCGATATCATTCCACTGCAAAGTGGTCGCGGAGGTGCCACGGCAAAAAAAGCACCCAGCACTCACTGTAAATGAGGTTGGTGTTAGGAAGGGCATCCAGCTGTAGAAATCAAGCCAGAATCAGTTCCCGTCCCACCCTTGCAAGCAGGGAAAAGTGGACGTAAAATGATGATGATGATGATCCATATACGTACATACACAAGCATACGCGAAAACAGACGCGCCATGTATATGTAGAAGGTGAGTAATATTGTAGAACAATAAAACTATGCATATATCAGATAAGTAGCACTCAACAGCTGGTAGAACTGGAGTATATATTAAAGAAGAAATTAAAAGATGGTTAAAAAAGTTCCATATATTATATTATGCGCATTTCAAAAACAACATCATTCTGGGACAAAAATTGTGTTCTCATCAGATTAAATAAGGTAACATGATATGAGGCCTAAAAACACTTGTCAGCAGGAAAGTACAGGCTTTGCACTTTCCTGCTGACAAGTGTTTTTAGGCCTCATATCATGTTACCTTATTTAATCTGATGAGAACACAATTTTTGTCCCAGAATGATGTTGTTTTCGAAATGCGCATAATATAATATATGGAACTTTTTTAACCATCTTTTAATTTCTTCTTTTATATATATATATATATATATACATATATATATATATATATATATATATATATATATATAACTTCCCAAACAATGGATCATGAGGACACTTCAGGTGTGCCATAGACATGACAGCCTCCCTAGTGTTGGTGATCCACTTGATAAATTCTTACCCAGTCCACACCTATAAACTTGCTTTTGACTGGAAAGGTATCAATCTATAGAAAAACCTGCCAAATAAATGGTTGGGTAGATGTCTCAGCTGTGCCATGATAAATTGCACACATTAGAACACGGGATCATACATTGCACCACAAACCACACCTAGAGACCCTACTGGAGTGCTAGTCAGTTGTTTGGATATTGCAGCCTTTGCTAGCAGGGAAAAAGGATGTTAAAAGATGATGCTGAAAGATATAATCTTGCCTCACATTTTTTCGTTATATCTGTCCATCTCTCTCCTACTTTTCCCTTTGTTTATTTCTTACTCTAGCTCATTATCACCAATTCTCTCTGTCAAATAGATGTAAATAGTGAGGGGAACCCTCACTATTTACATCTATTCGTCACTCAGTCTTTCTCTCTTTATTTTCTCTCTTTCCTCCTCTCTCTCCTTCATCCCCTCTTCTCCTCCTGTACCCTCCCCTCCTCTCTCCCCTCTTCTCTCCCTCCCCTTCCACAAATCACTCACACTAAAATCCCACTTGCTAATTTTCCATGACGGAAATTAATCAGAAAAATGCTTATAGTGAATCTAATTAAAAACAACATGCTTGTGTAATTCCATTTCTCTGCAAACATTTTACCATTTTACTATGGCTGCATAAAATGAATGGTTGGCTGTCGCAAAATTTCACCATTCTGGTGATATTCCTCATGGTAATGTTGTGCATTAGCTCTTCTATCCCATTAACTTACACAACAACAGAAAGGAAAAGAGTCTGCAAGTCACCTCAAAGTCTTTTTCACTTGTTTTCATTTCGGACTTCTATACATGTAAAAACATAGAATAAAATATATAAGTAGAAATAGAAAAAAAACAAAAAAATGTATAGCACAAAAATTATGAAATAAATTCACAAATATTTAAAAATATTTAATAAAGAAAAACAAATCAGTAGAAATAGAAAAATGATATATAATGAGAGTAAAATACAAATAAAAATAAAATAACAAATAATAATAAAGATATGGAGAAATAAAATAACAAAAAATAAATTATAATGAAAATGAAAATAAACAGTAAAATAAAAATAGAAATAAATAATTAAAAATGATAAAAATATAGATAAAATATAAACAAATAAAAAAAACTAAACAAAGAAACATGAAATGCATAAATAAAAACTAATGAATAATAAAAAGTAAAAAAAACAAAAACATAAAGTAAAAGGAAGGTGCTAGGAAAGATTAACTCATCAACTCAGGTCTATTATGCTGCAGATAAATATCTGCTACTGACTCACAACTCCCATTCCGCTGTCTCACTATTTCAATCCCATCCCAGACCTGCTCCAGTCCACTGCATGTCCACACTGCTGTAATCCCACTCAAGTCCACAGCATACCAGAATGACACAGAGAATAATTAGACAGTGGTGGTGGTGGTGAATACTGGCTGTGTTACAATGCTATCAGCAAACAGTTATTAAGGAGAAAAATGGAAGAAAAAGAAGGAGAAAGGAGGAAATGAAAGTGTGTATGAGTGAGAAAAATTATGGAAGCATGGTAGTAAGATAATTGAGCCTGCTACTTCAAAGGAAAAAAATATATCTATGTGTGTGTATACTCATAAATCTATGTATGTATCTATGTATATAGGTAATGTTCGATATAACACATACATACATATGTGTGTACATATGCATACTTATATATGCATACTTATATATATATATATATATATACGATATTAAACAAATGGAAATTACATTTATAAAACCATATTTATTTCATTATATATATTTCAGGGATATCATATCATACTTCAGACAAAATACAATATATAGACAGTTCTATATATTGTATTTTGTCTGAAGAGGGCATACCATATTTTAATATGATATCCCTGAAATATATATAATGAAATAAATATGGTTTTATAAATGTAATTTCCATTTGTTTAATATCGTAAAATACTCCAAAACCTGTTGAGTGCTTTTATATCAGTTATAAAATATTTACTCGTTGTAACCCAACATTTTAAATAAAACTTTTGCATATATATATATATATATATTTACACACCCACATATACATGTATTTATATGTATATATATATATAAAATTAACAAAAAAATTTATTTAAAAAATGGGAAAACAAGAAACATGAACAACAAAAACTTCATTCTTATGGAGAGTTTACTAATGTCTGTGAGCCATGGAATGGCTAAGCTTTATAGAATTAGGAGGCAAGAATTCAATTCCTTCTTTTCTGTTTGCTTGCCATCCATATTCTTTGAGATGCCCATTTGGAACTTGGAACAGTGTCACTCTGAGACTTCATTTACTGTTTCCATCAAACTTAATGTATTTCTGTTGTTATAGCATAGAGATAAGGAAATATATCAGTGTGTGTATGTACATATATATATGCATGATGCCTGCATGTATGTATCTATTAATGTACTTATGTATGAACGTGTGCACATACACATGCCTATAAATCCATATTCTATATTACCATGTACACACACACACATACTCAGATATGTGTATGTGTTCATGTGCAGATATGTGTATGAGTGAATGAGGCATGGATACCAAGCTGCAGAGATAATTGATGGTAAGAGTGATAGGTATCAACTAAGTCATATGGAGCAGAGAATGATTGTTAGCAGTTGCTGATGATAACAAAGGGTATTAAATGTAGAGAATTCAGTTGCTCTCGTTCATTAAAGATAGGGAAGAGAGTGTTGTAAAAGGCTTAGGGTGGAAGAGGAGCAGATTAACACAAAAAATAATATTGTTTCTACTTTTGGCACAGGCCAGCGATCACCCAGTACATTACTGGTACTTTATTTTATCAACCCCGTAAGGATGAAAGGCAAAGTTAACCCCGGCGGGATTTGAACTCAGATCATAAAGGAACGTAAATCTATGCTTCAAAGCATTGTGTCTGACTCTCTATTGATACTGCCAATCCGCTTGTGGGTTAATTAAGTATCGACAGATTACATACCATCCCTCATTACTTTCTGAAAGACACTGGTATATTGACTATTTCAATACCTGCATTCTGTGACTATTGTTGTTGAGTGTAGACTTGCTTCTCAAGGTCAATCATTCATGTGTTTTAAAATGGCAAGATCTTTTTGTATTATCACATTCCTTTCTTCAAACTTGCAATTTCAGCTTTTCTTTTCAAGAAGAAACTCAATCAAATCCTCTTTATTTTTTTCTTCAGCTATTTAATTGAAATATTGTTGGCCATTTTAAGCAGTACTCTACAGTAACTTGCATAGAGCTTGAGAACATATAGTGTGTGGGTGTGAGAGAGAGAGAGAGAGAGAGAGAGTCTCTGGTTCAATCAGAGGTAACCACAGTAAGTAAGGTACTCAATACATTAAATTTAATATAGAAAAGGCTTCTACAGGATTAGAACTGTTTCATTCGAAAGAAATCATCAGGAAAGCTAACTGTCATTGTAGTAAGGTGGTATTTATATGTTTTATGGTGGTTGGGGAAGGTGTGATTTTGAAGATGTGTGGAGGTCATTAGGATTTTAAAGAATAGGGATTCTTTGACAAAAACTGTTTTTAGAAACATACACATTAATATAAGGACATAGAAAAAGGGAAAGTATCACATTCACACTTAAATACCTATAGACACCCACACATATTTTAAAGTTTCATTTATACTAAGTAAACAAAAAAATGTCATTAAGTGGGTGTATTGTCAGGCTCTGGTCAAATAATTCTTGGTACCAATGGGTTATTGACACCTGTCAAATCAATTAGAAGTATGAATGGTAGAATCTGAATCAATGGCCATGACAAATATATATATATATATATATATATATATATATATATAACAAAGAGGGTGTGGTAAGATACCAGGTGGACACACACATATATATATATATATATATATGTATATATATAGGACGGCATGTATATGTGAAGGTATGTATATTTCCTCTGATAACACTGGTCAACAAAAAAATATTCATTTCATGGTTCTGGTATAATTTAGTATGATTCTAGGGTAATCAAGTGTGCAGAATCTGAATATGACAACGGTTAAGCCCGTATCGGGTCTAGTTTTCGAGAACCACCATATCCATGTTTATGACCCATAGCTATGTGGCTCATATTACTTCATCCAATTGTATCCACTATATTTAGTTAACTAATTTATACTTACTGCTTTTGTTTCAGATCACAGAATTGTAACTATCCTCAGCTATTCTTGGATAATTCACAACAACTTTGACTAGTGGGAGAGATGGAACGCCGGAAATGTGTAAATGACCCGGACCGATTTTGCTATATTTGTGGACTCTTTACCCCAGAAAGCTTGAAGAAACCAATCACAAAAGCAGTTCGAGTAAACTACAAATGCTACTTCAAATGTCCATTAGGAGACCAGGTCAAGAAATGGGCGCCTCATATAGCGTGTAGGTCATGTGTTAATCACCTAAGTGAATGGAAGAATGGGAAACGAAGCTCTGGTTTGCCATTTGCCGTACCAATGGTGTGGCGAGAACCAAAAGACCACAATAACGATTGCTACTTCTGCCATATAATCATCCAAGGAATAACTGTGAAGACACGAACTACACTTCAATACCCCGATATCTCGTCAGCAATCTGACCAGTACCTCACAGTGACAAATTACCTGTTCCAGTTCCACCTGCTGAACACGAGCTAATCTCTGATTCTGATTCCAGTAGCACCCCTATTGATGATGACTATCAAGACGAACATGAGACAAGTGAACCCATACCATTTAACCAGGAAGCTCTTCACGATCTCATTAGAGACCTACATTTGTCTAAAGAAAAGGCAGAGCTCCTGGGATCAAGACTGAAGCAACGAAACCTGCTGGAACCTGGCGTCCGCATTACAACCGCTCGTCATCGTCATAAACAACTTTCAGCATTTTTCAAAATGAAAATAACCTTTGCTATTGTCATGATGCAGATTCTCTCATGCAACAACTCTGTAAATCTGATTCATACAAACAAGATGAGTGGAGGTTGTTCATTGATTCAGGAAAAAATACTCTAAAAGCAGCCCTTCTCCAGAATGGAAATCGGCTTCCCTCCGTACCAATTCCACACGTAACAAATATGACTGAGAATTATGAAACTATGAAGATTTTGCTTTCCTCAGTTCAGTACCAGAAGCACCAGTGGAAAATTTGTGGAGATCTCAAAGTAATTAGTCTACTTCTAGGTTTTCAGACTGGTTACACAAAGCATATGTGTTTTCTATGTTTGTGGAATAGTAGAGCAGATGCGGAGCACTACATGAAGAAGGATTGGCCAACAAGACCAAAGGATGCACCCGGTAGATTCAACTGTTTGTACAAACCTCTCGTGGATCCAGAAAAAGTATTCCTTCCTCCATTACATCTCAAATTAAGCTTGGCCAAAAACTTTATTAAAAGCATGGATCATACAGGTAATGGGTTTCAGTACTTGTGTAAGAAATTGGGTAGAGTGGCATCTGAAGCAATGTTAAAAGCAGGGGTTTTGAATGTTCCTCAGATTCGTATGCTGGTTAATGATAGTGAGTTTACAAAAACACTAACCCCTTTGGAGACAAATGCATGGAAATCATTTGTAGATGTGACACAGAACTTTCTTGTAAACCACCGTGCAGACAACTATAAAGAAATTGTTGAAACCATGATACAAAATTATCGCGCTCTGGGTTCAAGAATGTCGTTGAAGCTTCATTTCTTCCATTCTCATCTTGATTTCTTCCCAAGTAATCTAGGAGACATCAGTGATGAACATGGAGAGAGGTTTCACCAGGACATTGCCATAATGGAGAGTAGGTATCAGGGTCGGTTCAATCCCAACATCATGGGCGACTACTGCTGGACACTGCAACGTGAGGAGAGCCTGCAAAACAAGAGTAAAAGCAAAATCCAGAACATTTTTTAGAAATGTTTTGAAATATGTTATGTTCAGAAATGTTTTAATATACTAAGTGTTAAAAAAATAAATAAACATATTTTTTATTAATAAGTTAATATGTTTATATCTAAGTCATCATATGTTACACAATCGATAAATAATGCAATACGAGGAACATATTTTCGATCTCAATTTAAGGCATTCTGGTCCGATAGCAAAAAATGAATATCAAAACTGAATTTAGTGCTATGAAATTAGTAAGATGCACATATTCACATGTAAGAACCATTTTGGCTGTTGACCAGTGTTATTTGTAATATGTTTACATAGAAATACATACCAACACACATATACATCCCAGAAACGATCGTAAAATGATGAATTTTTTAATATGAAGAGCTTGTTCTTTGTGTTTATTTCATTGTTTTTATTAATTTATGTGTGTATATATATATATATATATATATATATATATATATATATATATATATATATATAACAAAGAGGGTGTGGTGTAAGATACCAGATGGACTATAACGCACCAGAGTACTAAATACTTAGGGTAGTAGAGTGGGTAAAGCGTCAGGGCCCTGATAGCATCCTTCAGGCCTGTTCAGGCCCCCCTGCCACTATGAAGGAATTTGACTATGTACATGACATCCCAGATCATTGACCACTCCCTGTGACAGACAAGAAAAGAAAACATTTTTGGGACGTTTTGCTTAGATATTTCTGCTTTTTATGTTTTGACTGCATGCCTATATAAGGACCGTACACCTTGATAAGTTCAGCTAGATTCCCATTATTCTAACACTGGTGGCTTAATTTGGATCTAGCTGTCGAAACGGCCGAAGCTCAGCCACAGCATCCTGATTCTTTTCCTATATATATATACTAGCAGTAAAGCCCGGCGTTGCTCGGGGTCGCTCAGTAGCTGTGTTAAAGTTACAATGTTAAGTTTCTTTTTTGGCTTAAAAACTGTAATGTCTACTGTGCAGACTTGCATGTGGTGTTTTTGATTAATATTCCCTCAACCAACAATATGCCTTATGAAGTTAAGAAAACATAACGATAACCCGAATGTTATAACAAAAGAGGATGCTGGGGATAAAAACTGCACTGGTTATTTATTAACAAAGATCGAAAATGTAAACACTGCAACGCAGAGAAAAACATTAGCGTAACCAAATTATCAGTTATGTCTGTCTGCACGCCTATATCACCTCTCTGCACGACTTTCTGTCTGCACGCCTGAAATATTTGCTTGTTTTACGTAGTCTTTAAATAGACTTGTTTTCAAGTAAAAATATTGTTTTAAAATGCTTTTAAATGGAAATGAAGCAAAACGGAAGCTTAGTGTTCGAACTGATGAAATTGTGTTAATGTCATTTTAAAGGCTGAGAAAGCCAGCGTAATTTTTTACGTAAGACGCTCAATGTAAACAGAACAAAGGGAAATAACTGATCACTTACGCTCAAAAATCGATACATTATATTCGATTTCGTCACATAGGGTGGGTCAATTTGACATTTTTTTTTTCCGATGTCTTCGCTCGGGCTCAATGTACAAGTATAGCAATTTCGGTGCAATTCCGTGAGAGATTCTAAGAGGAGATGTGTGCCAAAAATCGATAGACAGACAGACAACCACAGTTTTATATATATAGATAGATATAAGATAAAAATACTTGAGTGCATTACAGTCAAACACACTCGTCGTATTAGAGAAATGACAGTATAAGAGATAGCTCAATGTTATCAAACAGAGCCGAAAAATTATATTAATTAACAAAGAAGCCTTTAATACATTAAAAATCTTTATTTGCTGACAATTTTCGTCCCATTAATTAGGACTCATCAGAACAAGGAAAAGACAAAAAAAACATCAAAATTATCATGGAAAGACATGTTAAACCTAATAGGGTGCATTGGTAAATAAAGACTATGGGGCAAGAGAGCAAGCAAACATTAAAACATCCACGTTAAAAGTACAATATAAATCTAATACTCGAAATACAACATAGTAATATAATGCGAGAAATAAGATATAAAAATTATAATATAATATACAATACAATGCAATACATAATACAGAAATAAAATTTAATATATATATATATACACGCACTCACACACATATACACATTTACACATACACATATTAACACAAATATATAAATATAAGCACTATAATAGAATAATCACCCTGACGGTGTGATTAAACAATATTAAAATCAATGAAAAAAATATTGACATTAAAAAATATATATAAATACTTCCAACGTACCATGCAAAGTCAACAAAACGTGTATAAAAACATAATGTATTCTACAGGGTAAAAAGTAATACCATAAAATAAAATAAAGTATGGTAAAAAAAATATATATATATATAATAGACAATAAATATACAGAGATATAGGCAATTCAAATACATATAATATTACATATTAGTATTACAATACCAGAGACATAATTGCAAGGGAGAAAGATTTAACTCATATTTACTTAATATATCCATCGACACAAGTGACAAAAGATAGAAAAGACAGACAGAAGCAATAAAGTATATCATAGCAAAACAAAACGAAAACAATAACAAACACAAACACAAAATCGCGTAGGCGCAACAAACTGTTAGGTGAAAATTAATGATACAACTATTCAAAGTAAAAAAATTGAATTGAAACCCTTATTAATTTTAATTAATTTTATAAAAGTTAAATAAACTTTATGGAGCACTCCATATGGAACAAAATTTAAGTCACTAATGCCGATAGAAAATAAAATATTCCAATAAATGGGCTAATACATTCATCGAAAATATATTAATTTCCTTTATGACTACTGACGTTATCCAAAGTAAAAATTCCAATTAAAACTATGGTGGACAAAAAGGAACAGAAAGAAGTAAAACTATAGAGGACAAGAAGGAACATAAAGGTATAATATATATATTCAATAAGGCAAAGATTAAGTGTAGAAAGAATGAGGTTCATTAGCCGTAGATGTAGAAGACTAAAATTAAACTATTAGTTAGTCAAGGAGACAATAAGATACACTCCAACGAAGGATGAATATAAAGGTAGAAGTATATAAGTCGACAAAGGATGAGTATAAAGATAGATATATAATAATGGACAAGGGACTAAATAGGCAAAATCAGCTAAAAAACCAGAAAACTATAAATCAATAAACCGAAGACAACTAATAGTAATAATAATTGTTTCTACTTTTGGCACAAGGCCAGCAATTACCCAGTGTATTACTGGTACTTTATTTTATCGACCCCATAAGGATGAAAGGCAAAGTTAACCTCGGCGGGATTTGAACTCAGAATGGCAAGGGCCGTAACTCTATGCGTCAAAGCATGGCGTCCGACTCTCTACCGATACTGCCAATCCACTAATAGTAATAATATTGAACTAAAAAACCCAAGTGATAAGGAATCCAAACAGCTAATGAATACGAATACGCCACAGACAATTGTGTTATACATATAACTAAAAATCAACACACATATACATAGTCACAAAAAAAAATATATATTTACTAAATATACCCACAGATACAAAACCCTATACCCACAGAACCACTCATATGCTAAGCTTACACATATCAAGGAGCTTAAGAGAGTGTGTGTATCAATTCGTCAATGGTGATGAAGTATTTACGTCCAGCTATAGAAGACCCCATGCTATACAGATACCATAACTCACACAAAAGAGTAAGTGGTATATTATGAAGCATAAAGAGTATTAAAAAAAAAAAAAATAAATAAATAAAATATAAAAAATATCTAGACAAGACGTCCAAACCAGAATAGCAAAGTGAGACTCCGAAAAATCAACTACCTGAGCTTTTAGGTTTATAATAGAAGAAGGAATTAGAGATAGCATGTGGACAGGATGAAAAGATTTCCGATTTTCTATTTAGTAATACGTTTTTAGAGAAAATTATACAATGGGTTTCTAGAATGCAAAGATTACAGAATTTAGCGTGGGTGGAATAATGGTTAGAATGGGCTACAATACGCCAATGCAGACTGTACGGTATACCAGTCCCTTTTAAATCCCAAATATGATGCGCCAAAGAAGTTGAGTTTTTAAATTTGATATGTTTAAAGTTAGAGACATGCAAATTAAATCTCGTTTTAAATGTATTAGATGTGGAGCCTATATACGTTTTACAAGATGAATTAGTCCTAACATCACATGCATAGACAATATTCTTAGTGAGGCAGTAACCATTTAAAGGGCAGCTATTACTTCTTCTACAATTACACTTACGGGTATTAGTGATTAGCTCATTTCGCGAAATATTATTCCTAGGGTTATTTGACAACAAGTCCTGCTCGGGTGGTACGTTATTAATAGAACTATTTAAATTAGTAGTAAGTAAAGAGCAGTAGCCGTCCCTAATTTTCTTATTATTCGTGCTAGCAAGATGTGAACTAATGTTACGTGTAGTAGAAAAGGAGAGTTTGATGACATTCTTATTGAGGATACTATGATATTTATTAGCAGGAGGGAAATTTTTCTCAAAAATAGAAAAGAAAGACCTCGGGATACTAGTTAGTACATCAAAATTATAAGGTGGGTTGAAGTAGGTATTAAGCCTTCTCCTATTCTTACCTTTACTACTCCTATCACGTATCGTATCCATAGGATCAGGGTTTATGTCAGGACCAATTGAATTAACACTAGTAGAAACCGCTATAACATTACCACTGGGTGTACGTTCAGAGCGTTTATCCTGTCCATTACAACTAAGTTCACAATGTGTACCATTAGACACACTATTATAATTACTATTGCGGTTGGTATTCGTAGGGTGCGGTTTGGATTTATCTATAAAATTTCTATAATTCCTATGTTTTCTACCCCCATTAAAGGCCATATTGGGTAATCGGAGTCGTTTCCAGGTTGTCATCTTTATAATGTAGCCTACCAGAGTAACCAGAGTTAGTTAGGGCATTATTATAATACTCAGCATGCGAGTTAAAAATTCCTACATCTTTAGAGAGTGTGGAGATCCTATTGGATACACCGTTAATAATAGAACTAATCATAGATTTGGGGTGGTTGGAATTAGGATTGACGTAAGAGAGTGTCTCATTGGGCTTGTGGAAGGATTTATAATTATTAGTAACTAAGTCTAATGTCACGTCTAAAAAATTAACCGCTCTATCGTTCCTATCAATCGTGATCGAAAGGTTAACATTTTTTAAAATCCTATATAACTTCTTCCTATTATGTTCAATATTATTAGTACTAGAGTTTATCATAAATAATGCATCATCACGATAAAGTCCACCTTTAAGGTGCGGAAAGCTAACATAAAGCTCGTTTACGAGGTACAGCCCAACAAGATCAGTCACCTGCGCTGAATCACTCGAACCCATGGTAACGTCAAAATTATTGGGTGTATTCTTACGCGTCCAAAGTGTATCCTCGAATTTGATGATAGTCCGACAGGCCGCTAGTATAACATCAATCTGGGGTCGCGTAAGACTAGACATTCGCATGGCCATCATTAAGGCCTTATTGAGGAGGATAGGTGAAATCGACGTGTAATAGGCGTCGATATCAAACTGGATAAACCTATTAGACTTAAGCTTATTAATACTAGAGAACCAATTAATAACATCCATAGTATTCCCCCAAAGATTAAAATGAATCTTGTCCCTAACGGTAGGAATAATCTGGGCAAGAATTTTTTTACTAATTATAGCTATATCAAAAAAAAAAAAAAAAAAAATATATATATATATATATATATATATATATATATATATATACATACATAAATTAATAAAAACAATGAAATAAACAACAAAAAAGCTAAAACAAAAACACACCCCTGTCCCACTACCCCCACCCCGAAACAAATGAGGTCGTGTAGGTGTCACGACAAAAAAACACACAGTCCACGCTGTAATGTGGCAGTGTAGGTAACGCGGTAAAAACCTCCCAGTCCACACAGTAAACGTTTTTGGTGTTAGGAAGGGCATCCAGCCGAAGAAAACCCGCCAGACAACCAATTTTGCCTCAAGTGGGAAAACTCCCATCCAAACCCATGCAAGCGTGGAAGATGGACGTTAAACGATGATGATGATGATGATGATGATACATACACAAGCGATTGAGGATGGTTGTTTTCAATGCCTGAATCACTTCAGAGAATTGGCATGATGTCTTCCACCAACTCATGCATTTTCTTTCAAGGTGGATGGACATCCTGTGTGTGGTTGAACTTCAAGGCTGTAATCACCGGAATGGAGCATGCGAACCAATCCATGGCACTGCATCCAGACATGCTGTGTGGCTCAAATACATTGTTAATGCAATGACTCAATGCTGCTGTGCTTAGGCCGGATTTGAAGTCATAATGTAAACAGGCAAGAATAAACAATTTGGATAGATCCATGTTGCTTTCTTATTGACAGTGTAATAGAAAAAGAAAAGTGCACACATTGCATACCAATGTCACTTCTTCTATATGTGCATATGCGCAACCTTCAACATTTTCAGAAAACTCTACCAAAATACCTCCTTTTGAAAAACGGCAGAAACTTTCTGTCCAACGAAATATATACATACCATTTATGCTGTTTGGTTTAAGTAATAGGCAACTGGGTTTGTGATCCATTTATTCTGATTAACAGATCATGATGGAATGAGCAAACACACTCAACATTATCTGTAACATCCATCGAAGATGTGTTATCTCATGTTTGGTAAAGAAATGCAATTAGGTATTTCAATGAAAATATGAGAAAGCCAGATTCCAATATTTTCCTTTAATGTTGTATAACTACATAATACATATTTCATCAGACTATGATGTAAGACAATTGCCGAAGTCATCAGATGTTATGAACATAAAAGATTAATTAAGTAATCCTTACTGAGTTATAGCAAGATATAAACAAATAATTAATATTGTGGTGGCTTAGCTCTGGAGGCTATCCATTTTGGTGATGTTTAGCATGATGATATGCTCGATGTATTAAAAATATACTTGATAATCATTTTCAGAACACTGTTTTTTTTTTTACAGATTATCTCTAATTTCTGTCAATACATGTGCGCATGCATAAGTGTGTGTGTATAAGTAAGTAAAAGAGTGTGTGTGCTTGTAAGTACAAAGCTGTGAGCAAAAGTATGTTAATATAAGGGAGTGCATGTGTGTGTATACAGAGCTGTGAAGCGAAAAGTAGAGATGTGTGTGCGTATTTTGTTTCTGACCATAAGAGAGCCATAGGAATCTACAAGAGTGTATGATAGCAGACAGGGTAAAAGTGAGGGGGGCAATATATGAGTAATATGAATGAAATTGGGGAGGAGACTTGAATCCATGAGAGAAACAGGATCCATATCAGACTCTGTTCAGTCCTGCTGCATGAGACCTGTGATCCATGATGTAAAAGGACACCAAGGACTGATATGTGTAGGGAAGAGTGACCTGGAGAATGGATTCGATGGGTGACGGGAGTATTTTCATCAGTGATTGTTAGTCTTGTAGATACAGTAATTTCTTAATTCTACACTACTGACTTTTTTTAAGAGCACTTTTTACCTTTCCTGAATGAATAGGGATGTGTCAGCACAGCATTTGCTTTCTACGATACCAACAATTGAGTAACATTGAAGCAATAGTGTCTGCCTAGGGGAAGACCTCCTGTCTTTGTCTTGCATCAACAGCATATTGGATGCATGAATTTTCAAATGCTTTGCCTCCTCTAAGTACAAATAATCTCCAATTACCATGGTCCTTTGCTGACTCTTTTCATTTCTCTTCCTCAATGCAGAACTCTTTCAGAGTAGCTTTATATTGGCCCTTGAAGTTCATCTTTAAAAGTATTATAATCCTCCTTCCATGTGCTTGTGGAAAAGCACCATTTTTGGAGATTCTGGCTTCATCCATTCATGAGACATAACCATGCCATCTCAGTTGTCTGGATCTAAGGATAGGGTAGAATGGTGGAACATCTCCTCTCTGGAGCACTACTGTATTTTGGCATTGGATGTTGAGGATCTTCCTACATATATATATAATCTCTTTATTCAGGAAGGGGAGGGATAGTGCTTAATCCTGGCATGAAAGCTTGTAAGAAACTGGAGTTAAAGCAAATGAAGGATGAAATCGACCATCTTAGATTTCAGTGCACAAAAAAGCAGAGTAAATAACTCCTCAACACACACACTATCAGCTTTTGCACTGTTTCTTTCTACAAAATGTTACTCACACTCTATTGGCCAGCCCTATGCAGTTGTAGAAGACACATGGTAGTGAAGCAAACTTCTTAGCTACAAAAACATAACTGTACCCTTGTATATAAAAAAAAATAAATACATATTATTTCTAAGATGCAAAAGAAAAAAAAAATGAGCATAAATATTGATTTAATTCTAATACATAAATATAAGGTATATTTTTGACAAGATCTATATCATGGCAGTCTGTTAAATAAGTGGCACAAGGCCAGTAATTATTCCACTGCATTACTGGTAGTTTATTTTATCGACCCTGTAAGGAAGAAAGGCAAAGTTAACCTCAGCTGGATTTGAACTCAGACCGTAAAGGGGAGTAACACTATGCTGCAAAGCAAGGCATCCAACCCTCTATAAATAATAAGAACCAACTAATAAAGCTGAAATAAAAATCAATTAGTGCGTGTGTTTTTATTAGCAAAATTGGCAACATGACCATCCCCAAGCAAAACAAAAAGATTTTGTTTTTCCTGAAAGAAATTCTCTAAAGATGTCCATCAACAACACTGTTTTTAATGATTTCTTCCGCGCAAAAGAAAAATCTG
>OZ024743.1:254317195-254329695 GCA_964016885.1 Eledone cirrhosa | reverse complement strand
AATTTATTCAGTCCTCAATATTGCCATTTACTGACCAACAGTAAAAAAAATACAGATACAATATAGACACAAACACATATATATAGTTTATCAAATTTCTTTCGTTGCACATCTGCAACATCGTCAGTGGTGCTATATATTCCTCCCGTTGCATTGTATTTCTACGCCATCTTTATTTAGTCTGTTTATATATTTATTTATTTGTTTGTTTGTTTATTTTATTTTGTCTTCTTTGCGCATGCGGTTGCGTGTGTGTATAGTGTTTTGTTTGATGTGTTTTCGTGATTGGGGGGACTGTGTATTGCTTAATGTGTTCTATGTTTACTAGTGTGTATTTATATGTGTTTGTTGTTATTGTACTTTTGTATGTATTTATTTATTTATTTATTTATCTATTTATTTATACTTCTCTTAGGTCAGTGTTGTTTGTTTGGGTGTTGTTGTTATTCCATTCATTCTTTCTGTTTAGTCTTGGCTTTCTAAGTTCTATTTCACTGGCCTCTCTGATTTGCCTATCTGCTGGGTCATTTCTATGTTTAGATATTATTCTAATTTCAATGTTGTCTATGTTACCGTTGTCTGGCATGTTCGTATAGTACTGAACCGTTTTTTCGTCCTTTTAGTTCCCCCAGTGTTGGTCTATCCATTCACCTATGCTACGAGCTGTTTCGCCTATGTATGTTGTTCTCATGTTTCTGCAAGTACCCTCTGTACATCTTATGCTATAGACTACGTTTTTAGTTTTACAGTTTATCCGGGGGTTTACCTTACATATGATACACTTCCTATTAGTACAGTGGGTTTTCTTAAAAG
This sequence comes from Eledone cirrhosa, assembly GCA_964016885.1. Classification (NCBI taxonomy): domain Eukaryota; kingdom Metazoa; phylum Mollusca; class Cephalopoda; order Octopoda; family Eledonidae; genus Eledone; species Eledone cirrhosa. Next base: position 254,328,882 of record OZ024743.1, on the reverse strand, counting down.
GGTAGGTTTTGCTGATCAGGGATTTTATGGTGGTTCCTGGCTTTTCTACCACCTTAATCTTTAAGTGGGTCTTTCTCAGGGCCTTTCTACACTGGTTAGCTAATTTCCCTCCAGGGGTAGCATCCACAAACATGACACTCTGGTATCTCTGGTTGTCGTACCATGAGGTGGCTTTTCCTATCTTATGTCTAGCTCTATCTAAGCTATTCCAGGATTTGCTCCTGTATAATGGGCAAATTCCTTTCATGTCCAGTTCTATGAGTGTCTTATACTTCTCCATGTCTCCTTCGTATACTCTGACTTTGTCTCTTTGGTTGTAGCCAGAGAACTGCATGCAGTTGATGAAGTGTTGGATGTGTCTTTCCATTTCTGTTGGGTCGCACATGCGGTACACATTCTTCATCACTCGTACCAAATCTGCGATCAGAATATTAAACTTAGCACTACTGGACATTGCTGAGTTTTTGAGTATCAGGTATTCGGAGGCCATGGGTTTAGCATAGTGTGAGTGGAGAATTTGGGCTCTCTCGTCTATAGTGTTAATCCAGAGTTCCGTGTCTAATACAGGTAGTCTATTGTTAGGGTGTTTGGAAGGGTAGTCGAGAATTACAGTTATACTCTGGTGTATGGAATTAGCTATCTGCTGGATGCTTTCCATTGTGCTACGCTCTAACTCAAACTTGTTAGTGCTCTCTAGTGGGGATGTTCTTATAACTATATTGATATCGTCTACGTAATGAGAGTACATGATGAGGTCTATAGAGCTCTCATTAAGGAGATCTTTAAGTCTCCTTTCCCACCATACCATAAAAAGTTTGGCAACATCACCAGCTTCGCTGACGCCAATGGCTGCTCCCTCATTTTGGGTGTAGATCTTCTCGTTGAACTTGTATATGTGGCCCTTTAGGGTAGTTTTGATACTAGCCCCTATTGCATGTGCGACCATTTTTATTACCTGATCATTGTTTTGGGGGGTCCCTATAGCTTTGGTCCACCCAATCCACCTTCCTATGGGAGTATTTTTTGCCATGGAGGTTATGGGGTGGGGTCTACCTCTTATGGGTCTACTAGGGCAGAAACGTTTAAGGTCATGGCTGTCTAGGTAGTCAGTGTCGTAGGTAAGTCTAAGTAGGAGGCCCAGTTCGTCTGTGTCGATGTCGCAGAACTCCACATCACTCTCAATGATCATCTCCACACATTTTTCCACAGCAAAATCAATGTTAATGGATGGGTACAGTGATACCACATCCATGCTGCCTATTATGCAGTTGGATAGGTTCCTGTTTTTGTTGTTGTTGCACTCACTGATTCTGCTGAGGAGGTCCTCTGTACTGTCACATACATCTGGGGACATCTTGATTATGGGCGTATAACCATTGAGAGGAAGTAGGAGATCCTGTAGTTGCTAGCTATATTAGCTCCGCATACGGGTCTTGTTGGTGGTCCTGTTGTCGGGTCGTCGACTGTCTTGTGGTCTTTGCGGAGCCCATACAATTGTGGTATGCCATTGTTAGACGCCTGGAATTTGTTGGCAGTGCGTCTGCTTGGCTTTAGGATGTCAGTCCACATCATCATGTGAGCGTTGAGGATCTTCTCTCTCCCATCATGTTTTTGCTGTGCAATTTCGCTCGTGTTGGTGATGTGGGGTTGCATAGCCTTGATGTAGTTCGGCATGCTATCTATTGACATCCTACCTGACTTATCCGTGAGTAGACATACTACCTCACCATCCCTTGTGCGTTGCTTGAGGCTAACCAAGCCTTCTACAGGTTTCCTCCCACGTTGTTGGGCCTCTGGTCTACTCTGTCTCTTAGTATACCGGTCTACTATTTGTTTAATCTTATTTCTAGCTATGGTGAACTGTGCCTCTGTCTCGTCATCTATTTGTTGTGGTATGCAAACTCTTTTATTAAAGGGTAACCTCGTAGGATAGATATTACCCATCTTATATGTTTTGTCAGCTGGGTTGAAAAATAGTTTCTCTAAGGGGTTGTCATTATATCTATCGTCATAGTTGTGTGTGTTGCTATTATTGTTATTATGCTGGTTGTTGTTGTTGCTATCATTAGCATTATTATTATTGTTATGATTGCTAGATGTATTGTTGCTGCTGTGATTGTTGTTTACTTCACCGTTATTGTTGTTGTTACTGTTATTTCTACCATTGTGGTTGTTTTTCATGTTTCATGTTTCTCGTTTTTGTTGTGTCTATCATTAATGTTGCTACATGTATTATTTCCATTATTTCCACTGTGGTTGCTGTTGTTGTTGTTCGTATTGTTACCGTTATTACTACTGTGGTCGCTGCTGCTGTGTCTGTGGTTAATGTTTCTATTATTATTATTATTGTGGTTGTTGTTGTTCTGTCTATCGTTAGTATTATTACCATTATTACTATTTCTCACTCTCCTGCTTTTGTTATAGTTATGGCTGTTATTTCTATACTCAGAGTTACTGTTTATATTACTACTACCGTTATTATTGTTGTTGTTGTTGTTTACTTTTGCATTCCAACGTATTTATGTGAAACACTTTTCCAGCTCCGTTTTGCACTCAATAGGGCTAATCTTTTTGTAGATAGCAAATTTTGCTGGTAGCTGCAGGATTTGTTGTTCTTGTTCACTGATTAAAGTGTTCCCATAAATATTTACTGTGTGGTCATTGGTAAATTCTTCCGGTAGTTTTACATCAGTCATACGGATATTGTTGATGTTATCTGGGTATTTTTGAGAATATTCTATTTTCCTTTCTTGTAGTTTTTTCTTATTCATCCATTCTAATTTCTTATTGAAATGCCTATTGCATTCGTTTCGAGCGTATTTCGTTTCACGTCGGATGACGCTCATGATGTCATCCCTTTCGTTTGGTGTGGTGAGATTTTGGACTTCCTTACCGTTAATGCGTTTCTGTCTGTAAAGTTCGATGACTTTTGTGTATGTTGTTCTTTTCATATTAACTGTTATTTTGTGTTTTAGTCGTTCAGCTTGTGTTTTGTTCAATAATAAATTATTTACTTGTTTTGATATGTTTGTAGTGTATATTTTGGAGGAAACACAGTGTTTTAAGAACCGGATTTGTTCTGTTGTTATTGTAGTTTTTATATAACAGAAAACAGTGTCTTTCAATAACCTTTCAGCTTGGCACAAGCTAATGCCATAACGGCGATGAATTAGTTTTGCGAGGTTTTTTATATGAAATCGTGTGTCGAAACAAATATTGTTATACTTGGGGGGTGGGGTTGGGGGGGGGGGGCATATTTGTGTAACATTGCCAGAATTAATAACAGAACACACTCACTGTTTGGTTGGTTTTCGCTTTTCGCTTCTGTGTCTTTTATATCGGTAATCAAATTTCTGCGGTCCTCAATGTTGCCATTGACTGACCAACGGTCAAAAATAATACAGATACAATATAGACACAAACACATATATATAGTTTATCAAAGTTCTTTCGTTGCACATCTGCAACATCGTCAGTGGTGCTATAGATTCCTCCCGTTGCATTGTATTTCTACGCCATCTTTATTTAGTCTGTTTATATATTATTTATTTATTTGCTTGTTTGTTTATTTTATTTTGTCTTCTTTGCGCATGCGTTTGCGTGTGTGTATAGTGTTTTGTTTGATGTGTTTTCGTGATTGGGGGGACTGTGTATTGGTTAATGTGTTCTATGTTTACTAGTGTGTGTTTATATGTGTTTGTTGTTATTGTGCTTGTGTATGTATTTATTTATTTATCTATTTATTTATACTTCTCTTAGATCAGTGTTGTTTGTTTGGGTGTTGTTGTTATTCCATTCATTCTTTCTGTTTAGTCATGGCCTTCTAAGTTCTATTTCACTGGCCTCTCTGATTTGCCTATCTGCTGGGTCATTTCTATGTTTAGATATTATTCTAATTTCTATGTTGTCTATGTTACCGTCGTGTTGTTGTCTGGCATGTTCGTATAGTACTGAACCGTTTTTTCGTCCTTTTAGTTCCCCCCAGTGTTGGTCTATCCTTTCACCTATGCTACGAGCTGTTTCGCCTATGTATGTTGTTCTCATGTTTCTGCAAGTACCCTCTGTACATCTTATGCTATAGACTACTTTCTAGTTTTACAGTTTATCCGGGGGTTTACCTTACATATGACGTAATCGGAATCATCCCGACAAGGAAAGTAGTATCAGGTGGCGGTAGATAAGGCGCAGAGCAGCCAGAATCCGAATGGTAAGTAGATCAGTTAATACCATGCTGGTAATAGCTGTACACTGAAGTCAGTGCCGCTGTTCAATATTACATTTTGAAGTGCTCAACATTATAGGAACATTATTTCTTTACGTTTGTTGGTTCACCACTGGATAGAACTGGTCATTCCGTATGGTCAATCCTGGTGTAATATTGTGAACAGTACTCAACGCAGTGCAGTTCACCTATATTCGTTTGTGTAGTTGGTGGTGCGAATACGGAGGTAATTATACATGAAATAACAGGAGGCTGGACTGGTGTAAATCCTTAAAAGGTTTACTATACTATGATCATTTCAATGACCTTGTTCCATATCAATCCGGTGATATCATCAGGTATTGGAATATAACAAAGGAATATGTAAAAAGCCAAGGGTCCGAAAAATAAGAGACAGAAGGGACGGCTGACCGACTAGCTTCTCAGCCAGCCGCCCCCAAATTGTTGGCAACCAAAAAACTACCAATGAATATCTGGTGAGGGGGCGAAGGCTTACAATGCGCTACCAGCACTCCATCAAAGAAGAAGGGGAGGAAAGAAAGAAAGGGAGAAAGAAGTGTAGAGTAAGGGTCAAACTACATTCATGTTAGAAAATGCCGCGAAAAAATGGTACCGAAAGAATCTATAATATGTGTCTGTATGGTCTAATGTGTGAACCGAAGATTGGAACGTTAAATTTATGTTGCGAGTTATAGGATGAAATTAAATTAAATTGCAAAATGGTAAATTGAAAAATAGAGGTAGCGAGATTTATTTATTTAATGAAATTACGGAGAGGGTCTTATATGAATTTTTTTTTTAGATATTAGGATGGGATATAGAGTAAAGATTTCGATTGGGATGCCCAGCCAGCACAACCACCACCATGAGTCAGCCAGTCTCGAGTGGTATCGTCCAGCGAAAGAAATGGAAATTAATTTTTCCGAGTACTCTAGTAACGTAGCTAACTTTGGCCCCGGGATCGCTAGCGGGAACTCCACAATTTCGACAGGCCTTCGTCTATACCACGAATACTATTAAATCACACATTAGGGGTTTACATATTCCTTTGTTATATTCCAATACCTGATGATATCACCGGATTGATATGGAACCCGGTCATTGAAATGATCATAGTATATTAAACCTTTTAAGGATTAACACCAGTGCAGCCTTCTGTTATTTCATTTATATATATATATGATCAGAGCAAACAGCACGGACACTCTATCTCAAAATTATTTTTGAAAAGCATTTAAAAATGCACAACCGGTAAAAACTTAAAAACTTAAAACCACAACTGAATACTAACCCATACAATCACTAATACTCTTTTATTCCTAATTAAACCATTTTTCAACTGTGAACAATTTGTCAGCATTTTCTATTCCGTTTACCAATATATATATATATATATATATATATATATATATATATATATATATATATATATAGGGAAAAGTATGACCCCGACGGCAGAGATCAAGCCGTTTCGACGGCTATTTCTGGACTAAATTAGAATTTTTAGCCTGGTTAATAAATAGCCGAACTTGTCCAGGGGGTACTTCCTTAAATGGGAAGATTGTAGCTGTCAAGAAGATTGGTTAAAATTTGTTGTAAACACAAATAAGTCTATCATGGCATTTGGTGGGCGGTAGGGATGGCTGAACTTGCCTGTAGAACAATAGGGGAATGAGTGGAGTGGTCAAGCGTTGAAAGTGATATGTAAACAGCAGATTCTAAGGATAGTGTATTTAAAGGAGGAGGGAGGTTATAGAATAGGTAATTCGAATGAGAGTAGGAGACAATAAAAGATAATACAAAGAAATAAAAAAAAATATAAAATTAGATAGTGAGAATGAATAAAAAAAATCACAATGCTATCTTACAATTACAGGTTAATAAGTTGAGAATAGAAAAAAATTGTAGAAATTGAGTAGTACCAAAACTGATACAAAATTAAAGGGTTTTAACACGTCTGCTATAAGTAGTTACTAAAACGTATTCCGCCAATTCTATCTTAAAATTACAGGGGTGGGGGAACTGATTCTACAGAGGCCTGATGAGCAGCATCGGGGTAGGCGAAAGGGGAAAAGCAGACGAGGAAAAAATGGGGGTTGGAAGGAAGTTATAGGAACGGATAGTGGGAAGAAGAAGACAAAGAGGAAAAGAAAAGAGATACATCTACCTATGTAAGCTGGGGTTCCCCTAACTTATTCGGCAAGTGGGTTTATCAGCCCTTGTCTACCCCCCGGGTCGTTATGGGGTTTGAGGGTGAGGTAAGTTCTACGCAATCTGTGTTTGCATGCGGTTACCAGTTCGTCTTTCTTGTTTAGGAGTTGGTCCTTCGAAAACAGCATTTGTAATGTTTCCTCCGATCATAAGTTACACGGACGTCATCCTCCCGTGTAAGAGTTAGCTCTGGACAGTAAGCTCCAAGTGAGATTGTAGGTTATATTATTATCTAGGAGGTCCCAGATGTGGGCCGAAAGTGTAGTGGCATGTCGCCGGAGCGGGTTTCGGAAAGTATGTCGGTGTTGGTAGAGCCGGGTCTTGAAGTCACACGCGGTTAATCCTATATAAGCTTTGTTTGATGTGTCCGTCCTCACGTTGCACTGGTAGATCACGTTACGTTCTCGGCATTTGTTGTTGAGGGGGCACGTAGATCTATCAGGGCAGTTACACCTCCTGGTTGGCTCTCCACTGATGTCTAGGTTGTTTCTTCCATAGGGGTTGAGTTTTTTGTTGTTTGAAGAGACGATGTTTTGTGCGAAGTTAGGTGTGGTTCTGTAGGAGAGTTTGATGGTGTTTTTGTTGATTATGTTGTGGTAGCGATGTTGTAGTGGAAAGTGTTTTTCGAGGAGCCTAAAGAAGAATTTCCCGATAGTTGTTGCTACCTCGGTATTATGGGGAGGATTGATATATATGAAATGAAAGGAGCTGTGTGGTTACTAAAAACAATGTTTAGGATGGTGGTTAGGACGGAACAGGGGGAGAAAGGAAGAAAGGAGTTTCCATCGTCAGCTGTAAATGTTTCCCGAACTGATGTTTCGGCACTGAATTACATGACATCGGTGTATTTTGGGTGCGCCCGAAGCCTTTTCTTAATCAAAAGGCCAAGTGGAAAAGGAGAGAGAAAGAGAGAAAAAAAGGGGAGAAAAAGAAAGAGAGGGAAAGGAGGAAGAACAGGGAGTAAAAGGATGAGGAGAGAGGAAGAAAGGGGGAAGGGGAAAGGAATAGGAGAAAAAAGTGTACAGGTCCCATGTTGGGAAGACACAGGTGAAAGAAACATGCAAAAAATTAACCGTGGAAAAATAGGGAAAGTAAGTAAGTTGTGGCCACCCTGGGAGACTTTAGCCCGGTGGTCAGCTACGACTTAGAGCTGGTATAATGGTGCTGCCTCTCACATAGACAGGAGAAAGTGAGAGAGAGACAGAAGGGTTTTTTACGACGGTGGTAAAAACGTGCCGCAAAGATTGCGGCAGAGAGGCCACCACAGCACGTGTAAACATGTCAACAATCAAAACCGAACGGATGGATAGAGAGAGAGAAAAAACTAGAGTGAGGAGGAGAAGGGAAGAGAGAAGGGAGGCTCGAATAATAATAATAATAATAATAAAAAGTATCAATATTGCATCATATATAGATTTTATTCAATATGACGTGTTTCATTATCGATCAGATCAAGGTATGATTAATCACAATTAGGTCTGACTCTGTATTTACGAGTCGTTATCTGTATACGCTTAGTGTAATGGTTAGGCCATCCTTTTTGTGTATGTAGCTTGGGACAGAGGGGTGTTATTTGTTGGAGGAGCCACACCCAAACCAAGAAGAGCAACAACATTATATAAATACAATTAGGTATAGATAAGTAGATGAAAATGTAATTATTGAAGAGAGCAAATGAAGAAGTAATAAATATGAGAGGTGGATGGACTAGTCGTGTTCGTAGATAAACTGACCATAAAAATCAGACATAGTTATAGGGTGGTGGCAAAGTTTCTGGAAGTGTCCTACAATCAGCTCAATCTGTGTCAGTTATCAATGTGTAGTGTGAAGCCTACCAAACCTATTCGAATCCCGAGTACTATACTATTTTGGCAGTACATTTTTACACCAAATATCTTCTGTGTTCAGGTTTGGACCCTTAGTGAAAACATCTTTATTTGTTGAATTAACTCTTTATCATTTACATTACTCTATATATACTATTGTATTTTTGCTGTAAAGGCTTTATCTCTCATAATATCGAATCTATTAGATTTTGATATTACTTATTTTGAGAACAATACCTTAACATCAGTATGAGTGGCTAGTTACAGTCAGTTTAAACAGAAAGAGGTGAGAGAATTCTGGCCAGATACAATCAGTTTAAATGCTAAAGGGTTAAGGTGTTCACTATAACATAGCTGTATACATATAAGTATGTGTATTTTGGATATCTAGTGATATATGGTATGTTTATGAATTTGGGGGACTGATGATGTAGAGCCATCTAGAAGATTCCAGCAGAAGCAATGGTTGATCACTGTCGACAATCCTCATTTCTGACTCTGGTCATTACCAAGATGGTGCTCCTTTACTCTGCTCTCTGCTGGAGCTCAATATAGGTGAACATACAGGACTGATTCTATGAGGAACTTTTACAGACAACCTCAGTTACTGATGAAAGAGACCTCATCATCCTGGCAGGCGAATTCAATGGACATGCTGGCCAGTATGAGAGTGTATTCACTGGAGTTCACAGCAGCTATGGGGATAATGAATAACATTGACAAAGCCATAAATATCCTAATCTTATGATTCTCCATTTAATACTGTGGCCTTATATCCAAAGACATAATTCCTGCATGAGATACAAGATGTATCTACAATTACTCCTGGCTTCATATTATTTTCATCATTCTATAGTCCAACCACACTTCTTCTACTTTCACTTTTTGTTTTCTCTGACTACATTCTCACAAATAATAGAATGATAACCATTGCAAGCTCTAGATGGGGGGAGTGGTTCTCATGAATGCAAATTAACACACAGACATCCTCTGTACGGACGGTAAATTTGGCAGAACCATCAGAATTTAGTAACAAATGCCTTGTAGTATTTTCACCAGTTTTCTGCATTAAGATCTGGGCTCAAACCCTGCTGAAGTTAACTTTGGATAGATGATTGGATGCGTGACTCAATGGATAGATGGATGACCATGATGGTCTGGTGGATGGATGAATAGAATGATAAGCAAATGGCTTGATAGATGGATAGATGTATGGAGGGAGAGATGTATGGACTGGTGGATGAAGAGATGGATGAATGAATGGATTGATGGGCAGGTGACTTGATGGATGGAAAAATGGATTTTTGCCTGGATGAATGGATTGGTGGATGGATGGGCAGATAGATGGCTGAATGGATGGGATGATGGCTATATGGATGGAATGAAAGTTATGCCTTACCAATCACCTTAAATAACGAGTTGTTGAATCAGTAAAATCCATGATCTAGGAAGTGTATGAATGTGTTAATTCTCCATTTCATCATCGTTTTAAAAAATATAGGAGACTTTTTATGTAGCCAACGAAACTGAGTGGCTGTTATGATATTTCTGACTCAAGTAAAAATCAAAATGTTATGATCGATCATGTAATAAATTAAATAAATTAGTGCAAGGAATAAATTTTCTGAGATATTGATTTTGCTTCCATCATTGACACCTAACATCAGTACAGTGCCGTTTAGTGATGGGGTTTGGTTGAGGAGGGATTGGGGATTGGAATCTATGGTGACAGAATTTTTACATCAGATTAAGGTTTACATAAATCATGTATATTTTACGATTGAAGGCAACTGTGTGAATGGAATATTTGCTACATCTCACATTCCATATGTTGTCCATACATCACCCAATATGCAATCACAGATATGCCACACACCTTCGTTTCAGTTCCTCACTCTATGAGAGCAATTACATTAAGAATACATTATTCCATTGTGAAACACCTTATGTATTTATTTATTGTTTTATGTATTTTCATTTTGCTTTTCATAGAGTGCAGTTTAGATGTAAGTCTGCATAAGTGGAGCGATATTAGTTCCACAATTTTTCTAATGATTGATCTTGAATGACCCTCAAGGGTTGTGAAAGGTCATCTGCATTGAATGTTAGGTACCATTTAATCTAATATATTTCTATCTTCTGATATTAATCATTTTATGTCATCATCCTCATCATGGGTTTTACATCCATTTTTCCATGCAAGCATGGGTTGGACAATGGTCAGAATTTATCCCAATTTGAAGTGGCAACAATACTTTTTCTACCAGCCTGATTAAAACTGCCCTGGTTTTATGATACAGAACTTCTTATTTTAAATTGATTAAATTTATTTGAAAGCCGTCCATCATAATTTCACTGTAAAATATTTGTTAAATGGTGTTTCAAATATCAGCTTACTAATGAAAAACTTATTTTATTGAATAACTGCTAATTTCTGATTATTTAGAAAATGAACTGTTACACATATACAAAGTATGTTATTTGAAATTTGGTGAGGAAAAGGTTAAGACTTAGTGTGTTAGATTCATGATCATATAGTCGCTGGTTTGATTCCTGGTGCAGGCAGCCTCTCTTGTTTTAGAACATATTGCTTTTCATGATAGAACTAGACTCACTATTATCAAAACTCTCTAGAAGCTTCCTACAAAATGTAATCAGGAAGGAAATCAGTTAAATCTGCATAGGTGTCAGATGTAAATTCCATTTAATTTCAAGAGATACATATAAATACATATAAAAAAGTGATCTCAAACAGTTTAAAGACTAGTTCTGTAGCACACAAACAGATGGCAACACATGGCTTTGTACACGTGAGAGCTAGCAGTGACCTTCATGTGAAAGTGTGCTGAGCAGCATCACTGTGGTCACAACGCAAGTTGTAAAATGTGTGTATTTGTGATCACGTGTATGCTGTAGCCTGCAATTTTGTCATGAACAGGAAGTTAGATAAAAAAGCTAGCATGAAATTTTGAATTCAACTTGGGAAGTCTGATACAGAGTCATTGAGCATCTTTGGCAAGCTTATCGTGATGAGGCAATCGGTCGTACACAATGTTTCGAGAGGCACGGGTGCTTCAAAAGTGGAAGAAAATCACTGGAAGATGACGAGCGATCTGAAAAGCCTGCCTCGAGCATCACCACCGAAAATGTGGATAAAATTAATCAGCTTGTGCATGAGGATCATCATAGGATAATCAACAATATTGCTGATGCTGGTCTGAATTGAACATGCAGTGTGTTGCTGCCAAGTTTGTCCCTCACCTGCTGACCACTGAACAGAGAGAACATCGCATTGAAGTTTGACAGGATCATCTCCATCGGCGTGCTGCTGATGACCCACCCTTCATGTCAAGGATTATCTACAGTGACGAGAGTTGGGTCTTCAAGTAAGACCTTGAGATGCAGCAGCAGTCGACACAGTAGAAAGC
>OZ024743.1:254294695-254304695 GCA_964016885.1 Eledone cirrhosa | reverse complement strand
ACTGTGAGTGTCCAGCTATTCTGTATGTAAACACACAGACAAACCGGTTTTTAGAGTCATACTGGTTTTTTAGGAAACACCTTTCCTCTATTCTCCAGAAAGCCAGACAAGGAATATTGAACTAGTTTCGATGTTGTTACATCTCATCAGCAATATTTACCTATCTTCCGGCCTCTCTAGAGAATCGTAAAAGCACATATCGTTATATGCTTTTTCTATGAAAATTAGTAGTGGGCAGACTAATTTGCATAGAGCGTGAGTACGTACCGGTTCAACGGAGACGATAAAAACAAATAACGAAACGAAATTAAATTTCGTTTCGTTTGTAACTCACTTTTGTATGACTGACGCTTAAACAATTAAGTTAAAAATGTACATCCACATATGTATACTGAAATACTAGTATGCATATGAATACACACACGTATACATATGTAGATGTACCGAGTTTTTCACTGGTCACTTTACTGTGAGTGTCCAGCTATTCTGTATGTAAACACACAGACAAACCGGTTTTTAGAGTCATACTGGTTTTTTAGGAAACACCTTTCCTCTATTCTCCAGAAAGCCAGACAAGGAATATTGAACTAGTTTCGATGTTGTTACATCTCATCAGCAATATTTACCTATCTTCCGGCCTCTCTAGAGATTCGTAAAAGCACATATCGTTATATGCTTTTTCTATGAAAATTAGTAGTGGGCAGACTACTAATTTTCATAGAAAAAGCATATAACGATATGTGCTTTTACGATTCTCAAGAGAGGCCGGAAGATAGGTAAATATTGCTGATGAGATGTAACAACATCGAAACTAGTTCAATATTCCTTGTCTGGCTTTCTGGAGAATAGAGGAAAGGTGTTTCCTAAAAAACGAGTATGACTCTAAAAACCGGTTTGTCTGTGTGTTTACATACAGAATAGCTGGACACTCACAGTAAAGTGACCAGTGAAAAACTCGGTACATCTACATATGTATACGTGTGTGTATTCATATGCATACTAGTATTTCAGTATACATATGTGGATGTACATTTTTAACTTAATTGTTTAAGCGTCAGTCATACAAAAGTGAGTTACAAACGAAACGAAATTTAATTTCGTTTCGTTATTTGTTTTTATCGTCTCCGTTGAACCGGTACGTACTCACGCTCTATGCAAATTAGTCTGCCCACTACTAATTTTCATAGAAAAAGCATATAACGATATGTGCTTTTACGATTCTCTAGAGAGGCCGGAAGATAGGTAAATATTGCTGATGAGATGTAACAACATCGAAACTAGTTCAATATTCCTTGTCTGGCTTTCTGGAGAATAGAGGAAAGGTGTTTCCTAAAAAACCAGTATGACTCTAAAAACCGGTTTGTCTGTGTGTTTACATACAGAATAGCTGGACACTCACAGTAAAGTGACCAGTGAAAAACTCGGTACATCTACATATGTATACGTGTGTGTATTCATATGCATACTAGTATTTCAGTATACATATGTGGATGTACATTTTTAACTTAATTATATATACATATATATATGTATATATATATATGTGTATATATATATGTATATACATATATATGTATATATATATATATATATATATATATACATATATATATATATATATATATATATATATGTATATATATATATATATATATGTATATATATATATATATATATATAACTTTGAAATGTTTTGGCCAGTATTGGCCCAGGCCATGTCTAACTTAATAGCACCACCTGGCGAAGTCTTTCAATTCAGGATTTGGGCACCATGGCCCATTCGAGAAGAGAATTACTGTTTGCGGAGACATATCCGGGTGTGGGTGGTTTGTCCGGGATTACTTGGAGGAATTTGTCCAAAGACTTCTTGAATTTTGTGTGGTCAGTTTCTGTTTTGACGTGTCCTGGTGTGATGTTGAAGAGAGCAGGGCCGATTGAGGTGAAATAATTGTGCCGTATTGTTGTTATGAGTTGCGATTTAGATTTTTGAATGGGACGGATAGCACGGGGCCCAAGCCTTGGGTGTATCTTGAAGGCGATGCCAACATCATTTGGGCAGTGATGATGGAACATTTTCCACATCATGCAGATAATATAACGCTCACGGCGACGTTGGAGTGAGTAAAGTTTCAGGTTTTCCAATCGACCCCAGTAGTCAAGGTCTGACATGCCATCTATCTTTTTCGTGATTGCCCTTTGAGGAGCTTCAAGTTTCATGATACTTTGTTTCGTGTGGGGAGACCACAGTGGACAACAGTATTCAAGGTGTGGTCGGGCGAAAGTAGAGAAGAGAAGGATAATGGTGCGGGAATCTCTCGACTGGAAGGTTCTGAGGATCCAGGAACACATTCTGCGGGCCATGTCAACTTTGCTGCTTATATGCGTGGTCCAGCTTATGTTGCTGTCCACGGTTACTCCCAAGTCTCTGATGTTGTTAGATGCCACGAGAGTTTCCCCGGAGGGAAGGGAGTACGGGAGTTTCAGAGCATCCTCTTTTCCAAAGTGGATCAGTTCGAATTTGTCTTCGTTCAGTAACATGTTGTTCTTTTCTGCCCATTGGGTAACAGCCAGTAGGTCTGACTGAAGGCTTATCCGGTCATCCACGCCATTGATGACCTTTTGGAGCTTGGAATCATCAGCGAAAATTTTAATGTTGCTGTGTTTGATGATGTCAGTGATGTCATTAATATAGATGATGAAGAGAAGTGGGCCCAACACAGTGCCTTGTGGGACTCCACTACTGACTTTGGCTGGGCTTGATTTGACTCCCTCAACTACAACATGTTGGGTTCTGTTTGACAGGAAGCTCTTGATCCACTGCAGCAGCTTTCCAGTGACACCAATATTGGACAGCTTTCTCAGTAGAATGTTATGATCAACCCTGTCAAAGGCCTTGCTGAAATCAAGGTAGATAACATCAGTGTTGGAACCCTCTCCCAAGGCTCTCAAAATGTCATCAAAGTGATGCAGTAGTTGCGTCAGGCAATCCCTTCCATTACGGAATCCATGCTGGTTGGAGTTCAGCATATTGTTACTCTCAAGGAAGTGGGTCATTCGCGATCTCACCACTCGCTCAAATACCTTAATGATATGAGAGGTGAGTGAGATTGGACGGTAATTCACGGCAAGGGATTTGTTTCCCTTTTTGAAAACTGGGACAACAGACTGGGATAGAAGGTTTTCTGGCACATATCCAGCATCCAGTGAGTTCCGCCACAGATTGGCAAGATTGTATATATATATATATATATATATTTATGTATATATATATATATATATATATATATATATATATGTATATATATATATATATATATGTATATATATATATATATATATATATATATATATGTATATATATATATATATATATATATATATATATATATATATATATATATATATATATATATATATATATATATGTATATATATATATATATGTGTGTGTGCATATATCTATATATATGTGTGTGCATATATCTATATATATATATATATATATATATATATATATATATATATATATATATATATATATATATATATATATATATATGTATATATATATGTATATGTATATATATAATATATATATATATATATATGTACATATATATGTATATATATATATATATATATATATATATATATATATATATATATATATATATGTATATATATATAAATATGTATATATATATATAAATATGTATATATATATCATCATCATCACTCGTCGACTACTGTCGAGATGATGGATCTCACTCTCATGCCCCAGAATTCCCTGTCCCCCATCGCTGCCCCCAGGTCCTGTCTACTGATTCCCGTATCCCTAGAGATAACGTCAGGGAATGACAGCTTCCTACTCCTAGTCAGGCTGGAGTCAGGGTTCCAGAGCAAGAGAGCGGATATGATTTCATTGCTGGCACGGTGACAGTGGCCAGCAAATTGAGCTCTCCGGGATTTTAGAAGGGCAGAGCATCGAGGGAGTTTGCCATAGATTTTAGACAAGGTTGGATGTCGTTTCCAGGATAGGTTTTGCACTCTCATTAAGAGGCGGGTATATGTGCCATCCAATCTCCTCTCAAATTGTGATGTTAGTGTCCAAGTTTCGGATCCATAAAGTAATATGGGCTTAATGGTTGCTTGGAATATTTCCAGTTTTAGCTTGTTGGTAAGTTGAGATGTCCATATGGCGTGCATGTCATTGCACGCTGACCATGCCATACCCTTCCTGGTTAGAAAATCTTTTTTGGAGGAGGAGATATATGAGCCAAGATACTTGTAATCTTCCACCTGCTTAAGGGTGGTACCATTAAGGGTTCTGATGGGGTAGTTTGGGCTTTTTGCGCATCTGTTCACATACTCAGTCTTGGATTCGTTGAGGTACAGTCCAACACGGTTGGACGCTTGCTCTAATGACTTCGAAAGACTCTCAGCATTTTCCAGTGACCGACTGGTCAATGCGATGTCGTCAGCAAAGTCGGTGTCGGTCAAGTATTTTGCTGGGTAGCGTGAGCTTCTCCTAGGCTGTAGTTGGTATCCCCTATCCTGAATCCTATCCACAGACATGCGCAAAACATAATCCACAACAATGATAAATAGATACGGAGCAAGGGTATCGCCCTGTAAAATTCCAGCGAGGATTGAGAAAGGTGGTGTTTCCCCATCTGGGGTCAGGACAGTTGATTTGGTATCTGTATACATTACACGTATGGCCGCGATGATTTTATCAGGAATCCCATAGAGTTGTAGAATTTCAAACATCCCCGACCTGTCAACTGAGTCGAAGGCTTTTGAAAAATCAACAAAGATGAGTGCAAGATCTAGATTGCGGTTTTGGGTCTCCTCTATAAGTCGGCGAAGGCTGAGAATCTGGCTAAGTGTTGATCTACGTCTCCTAAATCCATTCTGGTTGTTACGAAGGATTGGCTCAAGAAATGGGATTAAGCGGTTAAGAAGAAGCTTGTTGTATATTTTTGCAGCAATTGCCATGAGAGGAATTCCTCTATAGTTGGTGGCTAAAGATGGATCTCCTTTTTGGGGCATGGGGATAATTTGAGCTGCATGCCTGACGCTAGGTGGTTTATTGGTCTCGAAAGTATGGTTACATAAGTTGAGCAAAAGGATGTGGAAATGCTCATCCTTCCAAATCAGGGTAGGTATATTATCCAGCCCAAAGGCTTTTGAGGCTTTGAGCTGTTTGATGGCTTCTTTGAACTCAGGCATGGTGAAAGGAGAGGTGTTGATTCCTAAAGGCTCTGAAACCTGAACGGATGGCAGTTGATAGTTATCAGGGAGTCTGGCCTTTTTCCCTAGAAGGTTTTTAAAATGAGCAGACCAATTTTCAAGACGTTTTTTGGAAGAGCCTCCTTTGATTCTAACTGCAGAGTTTGAGTTTTTGCTTGAAAGATCTTTGACAACATTCCAAGCAAGATAATGGTGTTTGCTGATGTGATGTTGCTATAGCTGATCAATCCTACCTGAGATATAGTCGGCTCAGCATTAAGATAAGCGTCGTCTAGTGATTTTTTGGCCATGATAAGTTGTATCTTTTTCCCTTGAGATGGTGATTGATGGTGAGATTGGGATATTGACCTAAGATGGGCCCTTGCCTCAACTACCTCCTCTGAGGTACTAGGTTTCATTTGGCTTCGGCTTTTCTTTTTAGATAGGGTGGCAAGTGCAACTTCCTCTGTTGATTGCTTAAGACAGTCATACACATCTTCAATATATTTATATATATATATATATATATATATATATATATATATATATATATATATATATATATATATATATATATATATACATATATATATATATGTATATATATGTATATATATGTGTATATATATATGTATATATATATATATGTATATATATATATATATATTTATATATGTATATATATATATTAATAGTTTTAATATAGATGAGATTCTACAGGACTAGAACTGTTTCATTCATTAGAAATCATCAGGAATCTGGGTATCAAAAAATAAGTATGGTATATATAGGTCTCCACAAGTGGTAGGAGAGGGTGGGGAGCCGGATGGGTGTAGGTCATTGGTTGATAGAATTCATTAAAAGCTAATTCTACAAAGCTATAGTTTATTTTTATTTTTAGAGTAACAAAGGCAGAAAGAATTCTATAAACAGGTTCAGGATGGCATGCCAATCCTTATTATTAAGTTTCTCTTGAGCTAACAGGTGTCTATAAAATCAGTGGGGGTCAGTCACGGTAGATAGGTTTAAAGGAAAGGGAGATTCTTGAAAAGCTAATTCTTTACTAAGTGACAAAGGTTTAGAATTCTGTAGACAAATTCAATATATTGAGTGCATATCTTACAATTGTCCTCAAATTTCTCTTAAACTATTCAACTATATGCCAAAATCAACAGTCACATTCCTTTAAATCTATCTACCATGACTGACCCCCACTGATTTTATAGACACCTGTTAGCTCAAGAGAAACTTAATAATAAGGATTGGCATGCCATCCTGAACCTGTTTATAGAACTCTTTCTGCCTTTGTTACTCTAAAAATAAAAATAAACTATAGCTTTGTAGAATTAGCTTTTAATGAATTCTATTAACCAATGACCTACACCCATCCCGCTCCCCACCCCTCCTACCACTTGTGGAGACCTATATATACCATACTTATTTTTTGATACCCAGATTCCTGATGATTTCTAATGAATGAAACAGTTCTAGTCCTGTAGAATCTCATCTATATTAACATTTTTATACTCTGGTATGTATTGAGTACCTTACTTACTGTGGTTACCTCCGATTCAACCCGGAATATATTTATATATATATATATATATATATATATATATATATATATATATATATATATATATATATATATATATATATATATGTGTATATATATATGTATATGTATATATATATGTATATATATATATGTATATGCATATATATATGTATATATATATATATATATATATATATATATATATATATATATATATATATATATATATATATATATATATATATATATATATATATGTAAGATGTATGGTAGGTCGTATGTGAATCGCGATGATCACGTCTGACCTACCAAATATGTGACGGTAGCTAGTTAAGCTCTATGCGTATACGCAGAGCAGAAATGTTAGTGAAAAAGAACAAAGGAACTATTATGACATTATAACAAGTTTATTGCCGACAGCCGTTTCGTCCGACCACATGGTGGGACTTTTCAAGGCATATAACATGTGATTGTAAGATCATTATTTACATCAACGTATCACTTAAGGCTAGCAGTTTGAAATTGTGGTATACATCAGCAACTCCGCTTGTATAGTTGGGGTCTAAATTCTAAGGGGGCTCTTTTATATTAGTTGTCGGGTCAGGGATTGAAGTTTAAAAATTAGATAATATATAATTTACGCATTAATAGTAAACTAAAAGACTTGGGGTCCCGTAGAAGCACCTTAGAAAATCCCTCAATAAGTGCATAAAGCTTACAGGCTCCAATAAATCAACTAGACTAGAAGAAATTAAGAGGCTAATAAAATAAAAAATAAAAATATAAAGTTTCCCTAAAAAATATATAAAGTTTCCTATGAAATTCCTTCTAGAGAAAAAAAAATTTTATTCCGAAAGAAAAAAACCTTCTTCCCCCGAGATCGCGTTTACAAATTTCAGAAAACTTACGAAGTTTTGATATTCCCTTCTAAGTTGAAAGAAACTAATCAATTAAAGATTAATTCAAAGAGCCTTCTATAATTCTCTCAGAAAAGGCCCCTTTAATATTTTTAATAGGAACTTCTTCCGAGAGACCCTTCGAAGAATTAAAATTTTAGAGAGCCTTTAAGGATATATATAAAAACGAATTGAGGAAAATTATACATTAAAAGTTAAAAATTACGGTATTTGGAATATCCGAGGAATTTTCAAAGGGCTGCTTCAACAGATACAACTTAGGCATAATAGATACAATAATTTAAATAATTTAAGTAATTTAATTAGGGAGCAATTCAAGGAGTTTATCAAGTTGGGCAAGATTAAAGAAAGTGGTAAATAAGAAAATACATAAGTAAAAAGACAATAATTATAAAATGTATTTTTAAGAAGGTATAAGGTAGCTTCTGTAATCTAACAATGTATTATCACAAAACATTATTATAAAATTATTATAAAATTATTGATACAGGATTAACAAAGGCATAATCATATATATTCCTGCCTAATTAAGGTATAAGGTAGCTTCAGTAATCTAACAATGTATTATCACAAAAAAATTATTATAAAATTATTGATACAGGATTAACAAAGACATAATAATATATATTCCTGCCTAATTAACAAGTAATCAAAACACTGTCAGGCAAAATTAGCTCAGGGATATCTCGCGCTCGGATACTTTACACATGCACAGCAACACATAGGATTAGCACATACACAATGGTATATTCCTGCCTAATTAACAAACAATCGATTAACAATTCATGGTCAAGAAAATGTACTCAGGGATATCCCGCGCACGGATATTTACATACATACAACAGGATGAACAGTACTGGTGACCGTGTGGGCGCGATATCCATTATGCGTATGTAGTCATCTGCATAGCTCCAGGCACGATATCCATTATGCGTATGTAGTCATCTGCATAGCTCCAGGCACAGCTGGTCTTGTTTTAAAAGTTCATGGATCACCTGGGATTCACTATCAGCTGCGTGGACTCTCTGGGAGATGTACCTGTGGATCTAATAGCCAGTGGTTGCTGGATGTGGTCCGTTCGATCTTTTAGTTTCAGGGGTTGTACGCTTTCGCGATAGACCAGCCTGCCGATTCTAAGTACAAAGTCTCACTACGTAGGATGTATTGGTCTACATGCTATATTGTTAAAAAAATCAGTGTGGATTTGACTGGGGTGGTATATTACGAACTCCAAGCCCACACGCGACTGGTCAAAAGCGAAGGGCTGTCCCCTCTTTGTTTGCTGTATGGGTCGGTCCCAGCTTAGATGGTGGTCGTGTTATCCATATTCCGTCAGCCCTGTATATTCAAGACAGATCAGGGTATGTATTTGCGGGTATGATCCGGCGTCTACGTTATCCAGAGGGTCTCGCTTGTGGTATTTTCAAGTTCGCATGTCATCTCCCGGTTAAGACTGCGCATGCTTCAGTGAATCTCATGCATGGAATCTTAGGGTATCGTATTACACGGGGTGACTAGCAGAAAATATACATTCTATGCTATCGCGCACGCGCTGGCCTGTGGCTACGACCGTGTCCAGTCTCGGGTAGTAGCAGACAGCAGGCAGACCAGCTATACACACCCCTGTTCAAGGGGCACAACCCCTAACTTATCGAGTGGTCAGACTTCAAGGGAGTCAACTCTCCAAGTCCATTAAGTCGACTGTGGTGAAATACAAACAATTCCTATTAGTAAAGAACTAATCACTGATAATAAAGAACCAACTCAAACGAATGAGGAGGGGCATCTATTTGGGCGGAGGTTTACTAAGGGAGGGGGTGGGGGATGAGTGGCTATAGGCAGGGAGCGGCCGCCATATTGGGTGTTTTGTTACTGTTTCCCTGGGCATGTTCTCGAGTTTGTTGACATACACCTCCGACGGCACCTTCCCAGATTAGACAACGTGGTTCCAGGCACTCACATTGTCCTACATCGCAGGCATCAGCTGCCCCCAGGGTGCCCAGCAACAATGTTGCCACCAATCCCAGGTTGGCAAGTGGGACACAGGGTCGTCTGTTCCTCACCAGAGTCCCCATCGCCAATCGGGGAGCCGAGGCATCCATGCGGCCGGGGTTACTAAAGAGCACCCTGTTCGCCAGCGGGGCCGCCAAGTGCAGGACTGGGTGGTGTCAGGGCTATGTGTCTGGTCTGAAGAAAAAGAAAGAGCTAAGTATGGTATGGGGGCAGGACGAGAAGATTTCTGATCTCCTGTTGAGCAAGTTGAGTCCTGAGAATACTATGGCATGAGATTCAG
>OZ024743.1:254287195-254289695 GCA_964016885.1 Eledone cirrhosa | reverse complement strand
TTTTTTTTTTTTTTTTTTCCAATTCAATGATGTTCCAGAACAATGTAAACGAGATAATTGCCAATTTGGGTTCTGGAACAAAAAAGATCATTGGCAATAAGGGCAGGGGCCCCAAGTTATCACAACCTGGGCCCGCCCGTCATCGTGCCATTGTAATAGAGCCAAACAGGGCATTTAGTCTTGGCTGCTGGAACGTACGGACGCTGCTTGACAGGGATTCTTTGGAGCGTCCTGAACGAAGGACCGCTCTTGTTGCGAAGGAGCTTCGACGT
Organism: Eledone cirrhosa; assembly: GCA_964016885.1. NCBI lineage: Eukaryota > Metazoa > Mollusca > Cephalopoda > Octopoda > Eledonidae > Eledone > Eledone cirrhosa. The sequence goes on along the minus strand of OZ024743.1, from coordinate 254,289,423 downwards.
TACGATCTTGACATCGTGGCTTTGTCTGAGACGAGGTTAGCTGGAGATGGTCATCTTACGGAATTTTGTGGAGAATATACATTCTTCTGGAAAGGAAGAGATGAAGGAACCAGAAGAGAGGCTGGGGTAGGATTTGCTGTTAAGACTGTACTGGTGAATAAATTGGAAGAATTCCCAGTGGGGATTAGTGAGCGTCTTATGTCCATGAGAGTTCCGCTGGACAAGGGAAGATATGCTACCCTGGTGAGTGTGTATGCTCCAACTATGAATTCTGTCGATGAAGAAAAACTGTCCTTTTACCATGCCTTGAAAGGTGTTTTAAGAAATATCCCTCAGGCAGACAAAGTCATCGTGCTTGGTGACTTTAATGCTAGAGTGGGTAGGGATTTTAACACATGGAATGTAATCGGAAGGCATGGGGTGGGAAAGTGTAACAGCAATGGTATGCTCTTGCTGCAGATGTGTGAGGAGCTGGATCTGTGTGTTACCAACACCATGTTCCAACAAAAGAACAAATTCAAGACCACATGGATGCATCCTGCATCTAAGGAATGGCATCTTTTGGACTACGTCCTAGTCAGGATGCGTGACAGACAGGATGTGCGGTGTGTTCGTGTTCTTCGTGGAGCTGAGTGCTGGACGGACCACCGCCTGGTACGCGCAAAAGTGAATCTAATCACCAAACGTAAAATCCGGGCTCCTGGTGTTACCCTGCCCAAAAGATTGAATGCTGCTCGTCTTAAGGATAAAAATGTGAAGAGGACATTGGAAGAAGAGATGCAGGCTGCAGATCTTGGTGAGGATTGGCCGACCCTTAAAAAGTCGGTTTATGATGTAGGCAGACGTGTTCTGGGATTGGTGCAGAGAAAACATCAGGACTGGTTTAATGAGAAAGATGTGCATATAGATGACTTGTTGGCTGATAAGAGGCGCGCTCTGTCACGCTACTTGACGGCAAGACCACAGGAGAGGAATACGTTGCATGAGGAGCTCAGGGATGTAAAATCACGTGTTAGGCGGAGTCTTTCTCAGATGAAGGATCAGTGGTGGAGTGAGAAGGCTGGTGAGATACAAACTGCGTCTGATTGCAATAACACAAAGCTGTTGTACAGTCTCTTGCGTGAGGTTTATGGACCGTCTTCTTCTCTGGTGACACCGATTCGCAGCAGGGATGGCAAAGAACTTCTTCGTGACTCACAGGGAATTCTACGAAGGTGGCGGGAGCACTTTGATGATCTTTTGAATCAGCCGTCTGTCGTCAGTGAAGATTTCCTCAATCTCATTCCGGAAAGTCCTGTGAAAGTAGCTCTCGCAGAGCCTCCGACACTTGTGGAGGTTGCAGTGGCTATTTCGAAGCTGAACAGTGGAAGATCTCCAGGTATGGATGGCATACATGCTGAGCTCCTACAATATGGTGGTGAGAGACTCCTGCAACATCTTCACTCTCTGTTTGGAAGGATATGGGCTAATGAATCCGTGCCTGAGGACTGGAGAGATGCAGTAATGGTGGTCTTGTACAAGGGAAAGGGTAACAGGAATGATTGTGGGAACTACAGAGGTATATCATTGCTTTCTGTCGTGGGGAAAGTTTTATGTAGGGTGCTTCTGGACCGTCTGCTGACACACATTGCAGATTGTGTCCTTCCTGAAAGTCAATCTGGTTTTCGTGTTGGACGCGGCACTACTGATATGATCTTCTCAGCTAGACAGCTCCAGGAGAAGTGCATTGAACAGGGCTTGGATCTGTATCAGGTTTTTGTCGATCTGACAAAGGCTTTCGATACTGTCAACAGAGATGCATTATGGAAGGTTCTCCAGAAACTTGGTTGCCCTGATAAGTTCCTTGCTTTAGTTAGGTCTTTCCATGACGACATGAAGGCTTGGGTTAATGTCGGAGGTAACATGTCGGAGCCTATCTCAGTAAAAAATGGAGTGAAACAGGGGGATATTCCAGCACCGACCCTGTTTGCCATATACTTTGCAATGGTTTTCTGTATTGCATTCAGGAATTGCGAGCATGGTGTTTACATCCGATATCGAACCTCAGGCAGCATATTTAACATCAGGCGCTTTGCTGCGAAGACAAAAGTATTTACATCAGTCATAAGAGACCTCTTGTATGCAGATGATTGCGATCTTGTAGCGCACACAGAGAGTGATATGCAGCACATTTTGAATGTATTTTCTGACGCTTGCACTGCCCTGGGTTTGACTGTCAGTCTCAAGAA
>OZ024743.1:254262195-254277195 GCA_964016885.1 Eledone cirrhosa | reverse complement strand
ATTGTTATATTAAATAAAAATGGCTTAGGCATTACAATACAATGGGAGGAAACTTAATAGTACCCTGATGATGTCACAGATGTGTGACGAAAGACCTTTGATAGACCATATATATCTATTTACATTTGTATTTTTGACAGTTAGTCAATTAATGATAAACATTGATTGCCAAATAAATTAACTATGGAGATTTAAAAGATACAGAAGCAAAAACCAATCCAAACCAAATATTGAGTCTGTTCTATTATTATTTCTGGCAATATTATAACAATATAACAATAGACCCTCCCCAAATATAACGATATATATATATATATGAGAGACGTAAAATAAGAAAATTATAAAATTAACTTACTTACTAAAATATCACTTCCAACTAATTAGTTTCTGGAATGGAATAAATATATTTTCCGAAGAAAATACATAGAATCATTCCGTTGTCAGGGAAGACTATTCTCATCTAATTATCCAGGCAAAGCGGGGAGTCTGGAAACTTATTAAAAAATAATTCAGTGGATAGAAAATAGTAAAGCGTGGACTAAATTCCTAGCCATTGAGAAAATCACTGCCTCTGAGTCGGTGGCAAATTCAAAAAGAATCAATCACGTGACATCGAGGTCAATCAGTGGAAAGTAGTTTGCTAATAAGACAGCGGCCTGCCTGCTACCATAGCAGCAGCCATGGCCAATATTGCTCGACAAATAATTTGGAGATAATTATAAAGAATTAATATCTAGTAACATATATATACATACAGATGCATATCAATGCTAGCATATATATAGGTTTTGTCTTAGTCACTTTGTGGTTCAATGCATGGGGTTGCAGAACAATAATATGAGAGACGTAAAATAAGAAAATTATAAAATTAACTTACTTACTAAAATATCACTTGCAACTAATTAGTTTCTGAAATGGAATAAATATATTTTCCGAAGAAAATACATAGAATCATTCCGTCGTCAGGGAAGAATATTCTCATCTAAGTATCCAGGCAAAGCGGGGACTCTGAAAACTTATTAAAAAATAATTCAGTGGATAGAAAATAGCAAAGCGTGGACTGAATTCCTAGCCATTGAGAAAATCACTGCCTCTGCGTCGGTGGCAAATTCAAAAAGAATCAATCACGTGACATCGAGGTCAATCAGTGGAAAGTGGTTTGCTAATAATAGTAAGTAAGTTAATTTTATAATTTTCTTATTTTACGTCTCTCATATTATTGTTCTGCAACCCCATGTATTGAACCACAAAGTTACTAAGACAAAACCTATATATATGCTAGCATTGATATGCATATGTATATATATGTTACTAGATATTAATTCTTTATATATATATATATATATATATATATATATATATATATATATATATATATATATATATATATATATATATATATATATATATATATATATATATATTTATATATATATTTATATATATGTGTGTGTGTGTTGGTGTGTGTATATATATACACACACTCACACTATTCACACAACCTACTACCAACAATAACCCCCACCAACTTAACTACATCCGACCACTCCACCACTAATAATACTAAACATTCCCCAACCCACCTTCCCCATCACCACACACATACGAACACATATACACTCACCCACACCCACGTACACACCGACACTTCACCCACTCCACACCCACACTACAACCAGTCACACACCCGCATTGAAACCCCCCACCAATAATAGTAAAACGCACTCTACCACACACTCACTTATACCCAAACACGCACACACACACACCGGTACATTACACTCACTAATAGTGTCCCCAGCACATTCTCTCTCTCTCACCCGCACTAACAACACCCCACACACTCATCCCACTGACACCTCCACTAATATACACACAAGCCCCCCACATCCCCCATCCTCTCCCTCAACCTTTTACACATACCCATCCCCTCCCCCTGTCAACCGCACCTCCGCACACACATACACACATTCCACACCACATACAGACCATCTCTAACACCCGTGCGTCTGCCTTCCTCCCTACCACTGCATGTCTGTCACCTTCCTACTGATATCTCCACCCTCCCACATCCTTCGCCCTGCCGTGACCCACCGACCATTTCCTGTTGCGTGCGACCCCACGACTCTCTACTATTCCTCCACCCCACAACTCTACTATTCTTCCACGCCATACCAAGGATTCTACACCAGTGGTCAACCGCTCCAGAAGTCCACACTCATATACTCTGAATTTTTAACATCTATTCCTATACTCCACGGGAAAACATTCAGGAACACACACACAAACACTTACACTATTTTCGCATACACGCAACCATACATCCACACCACACAAAAACACACACACGTGCGTATCCTCACATACACACACTGACTTACACTCCACCACATGTACATACTGGTTTCCCTATTACCCGAACATGGAACCTCGTTCTTCCCCAAACTCTCACACTCACATCCACACACACACGTACACACACACCACCTTCGCTTTGTTTTTGTTTTAACTATTATATATATATATATATACACACATATTTATATATTTATATATATATTGTGAAAGAGTGAAGAATAACATGGTCAACAGTACAAAAAGGGTTTTATTTACAGTATTAACAATTGTTTCATTGATTAGGATGTCAAAAGGCTGCTAATCACACGAAGTTGTGTCATTCAACCTTAAATACAGTGTATGCCTAATCAAATCATTGGAATAACTTATTAATAAGTGTGTATGCATGTGTACATGTATGCATATATGTATGTGTGCGTGTATGCATGTATGTTTGTATATATTTATAGAAACGTGTATGTGTACGTATGTATACGCATGTGTAAGTGTACGTTTGTATGTATGTATGTATGTATGTATGTATGTATGTATGTATGTATGTATGTATGTATATATATGTGTTTGTATATATATATATGTATGTATGTGTTCATGTGCGTATGTGTAAGTGTGTGAATATAAGTATATGCTTATATATGTATGTGCATATATATATATATATATATATATATTTTTATATATATACATATACATTTATTATTTTCCCCTTGACATTACGTCCGTTATTTTGTTTTATATCAGCCTCGCTTTCAACAGTTCTAGACCTTGTTTTGAAATCCATATCTCACATCTGTTTTAAATAAATCTTCGTTCTGACGAACGGTTTCAGACATCTGTGTCCAGCTCGTCTGTCTTCGTATTACCTTTGGTAAATGAAATAATTGTCTTATGTTGTTTATTACATAACTAAATAGCGCTGTATCCTACATATAGCACTCTCCTTTCCTTCACCTTTCCTACAGAAACACTTTATATATATATATATATATATATATATATATATATATATATATATATATATATATATATATATATATATATGAATGAAAAATGGCGTGCTGCGTTGTTGCGAATATGAACATATGAATGAAAAGTAGCGAATATCATATTCGCAACAACGCAGCACCCCATATGTCATTCACATATATTATTCCCTTCGCTGTGGTTCGTATTTTTTATGTCACCTTACTGCTATCCTCTTTCTCTCTCCTTTACCTCTTGCTTTCTTCCACCCCCGCTGCTGTTCACACACACTCGGCTGGCCCCTTCCTCACACTTTCACTCACTCACTCTTTGCTACTCCTCCTCTCTCACTTCCTCCCGTCTGACCTGCGTTAATTCTTTCCTCTCTCAATTTTCGCGTGGCTCGGACGTGTCTGTTTCTTCTCGTCATTTGATTTGTCGGACTTAAGCTCACAATAAGATTCATTGACTTGTCTCTCTTTTTCTCTCTTTACGTTGCATTACTACCATGTTGTTTGTTACTTTCCTCTGTCCCAATAACTTAATTTAATTATCGCTCACACTGATTTTAGGTATCTAGTCTTTTAATGCGCAGAAATACCAATGATCCTCAGCAGACTACTGGTGATGGACATTCCTATCTCTCCGTCTATTTTCATTCATATATATATATATATATATATATATATATATATATATATATATATATATATATATATATATATATATATATATATCGACCTAATTAGTTCTATCGTTATTTTGGTATGTATTGTGTGTTAGTTTAGCCTACCACAATGTTTGATTTGTCAAGCTATTTAAACGTATGTTATTACTCTGAGGTCCTATCTTATCGAGTGCTTTGCTAACTCATCATTTCATATAAGTAGGCCGAATTTACTTGCAAACCGCCAGAGATTCGATTTTACTGACTTCCAATTATATATATATATATATATATATATACAATAAAAGAAAAAACACAGGTAACCATTAAAAAAGGATTTTATCTAGGTATTTACGACCGTTTCATTGGTAAGCGCAACCTTATATCGCTATACTGCAAATACCAGCCACTCGATAATAACTGTTATTCACCTCCAAATTTTCAATATAATGAATAAGTTACTTGTAAAAGGTTCTTAAAATATATAAAAAACATTTTTTTGGAATCGTATTTACTAGTATAGTATGAATATAGCACTAAAATAGTCAACTTTCTAGACAAGACGCTTAACCTAAATAAGACCTTTTCACAATAATAATGAAAACTAAGCATACATCAACTGTAATTCGAACCACCCACTCTCCATAATTAAGTCCGTTCCGCGCAGCATATCCCTTAGGATCTCCCACCTCTCGTCTAACCGACAAATCTTCGAGGAACACGCGGAGTACTACAATACCGCACTAGTTAAGGTAGGCCAACTAGATAGAATAGAATATATAGATGAAACCCTCCGCAAAACACACACGAATAGGCATAACACAAACTCCAGAAACACACGCACACTCGCATTTACGAATAGAACTACCAATTATACTGAAAATAGAAATACAACATCAAAATCAAACAGGTCACGCAGTAGAAAATATATTTGGTATAACCCCATATTTAACACCTCTATTGGTACCAACCTACCCTCTACCGTCTTTAGAATAATAAATAAGTACTTTCCAGATTCACATAGACACAGCAAAATCCTTAACACTAAATCTATCACACTATCTTACTCCACGGCACCAAACATAGAGGCACATATTAAGATGCTTAACGCTAAAAAGATACGTAACCACACCGGAACACAAACTTATAACAATAACAATACAATTACCATCGAACACAACAGAATATCTAATACACAACCACCCACTAGAAGGCAAACAAAACGTAACACACTTGTACAGGCATCGCAGCCCACCAATAATGCCAAAGATGCCCATGACAAGAATTGTAATTGCCACCTACCTGAAACCTGTCCATTGCATAATGAATGTATGCAGTCTAACCTGGTTTACCAATGCACGGTTGAATCAGCCAACAAGAAGTGGTATTACATCGGAACAACTGGGAATACATTTAAAGCTCGTTGGTATACACATCGTTACGCAATGAAACATTCCCAGCATCGTTAGATAACTACTCTTACGAACGAGACCTGACAACTGAGGGAAAGTAACCAGCAATACACCATGAAGTGGAAAAAATTATCGAACGCGCCTGTATATGGGAGTGGTATAAGAAGCTGTCGGTTATGTGACCTTGAACTGTTCTACATTTTGAGTTCGAAGAATAAGTTACTCAACAATAAAATCGAAATATCAATTTATTGCAATCGTAGACTTAAAGAAAAACTTTCGCACTACAAGTGCAAATCGAACTCTTAACCTGCTACTACCACCTGACAAACTTCATATACTTAGACTTTCTATCCTCTTATTGAATCTAACCCCTTTAATTACCCACAGTAACCAATACTTATGTCCCTCTCTCCTTCTTCATTCCTTTTTCTTTTTTCGTTTTCTTCTTTTGTTCTCTTTTCATTTCTTCTTTTTTTTCTCTTCCCCCTTTCTGATATATATATATATATATATATATATATTTATCTCCCTATGGTTCCCCCTCTCTCTCCCTCCCACTATAAAACATTTAATTATCTTTAACTCCCTACACTGTAAATTGACGACACCAAGTCTACGAATCAAAACTGATCGAGGAATCCTTCCATCTTTACCCCTCCCTCCATCCGCGTTTGTCCCTCTACTTCCTAATTCTTCTCCCCCTTCCTCTCTATACGAGTAAATACGATTCCCCCCAAAAATGTTTTTTTTTATATATTAAGAACCTTTTACAAGTAACTTATTCATTATTTTAAAAATTTGGAGGTGAATAACAGTTATTATCGAGTGGCTGTTATTTACAGTATATAAGGTTGCGCTTACCAATGAAACGGTCGTAAATACCTGGATAAAATCCTGTTTTTAATGCTTACCTGATTTTTCTCTTTTATTGTTTATACTCCAAGATTGAACGGGATTTACTAACCATACTCTTGCAAACTTGTGGAGTTACCCTTAACCGTACGTTGGAAACCGTCCAAGAAACTGGCTATCTTAACCACGAACTGGATTACAATAAGCATTTTCCTGCTTTTCTAACTCTATATATATATATATATATATATATATATATATATATATATATATATATATATATATATATATATATATATGTATATATATATATATGTATATATGTATTTATATATATATATATATATGTATTTATATGTATATATATTCATGTACATATATATCTACACACCCACCCACACACACACGCACATATATATACAGAGCGAGAGATTGGGAGTTACTGATTCAGACTAGCAAGAATATTTCAGCTTAGTACTCAATACTAAAATTAGAAGTGTGTAATTATTATATGATTTTTTGCCCTATGACTGAGCTCTTACCATTTTGAGACCAAGCAAAATTTTAACACCACAGCTATTGGGCAGAAAATGATTATTATACACATATACAAATACGCATACATACATACATATATCCATATATATATATATATATATATATATATATATATATATATATATATATATATATATGTTACTGGAATGTATAATATAAATGCAAATTTGAAGAAATATTGTGTAGCTTTGGAAATTTCCTGTAAATCAAATTGGAACAAATTATGGATATGTACCAATTCTTTGTTTATATCACCTAGGCTTTTCACATGTTGAACACAGAGGCTTTGTGATGGATTCTGGTGCACCAGAAAATTTCTGAGTATTTTGGAATGACTTCATAATGGCATGGTTGTTCACATAGATTTCTGAACCCATAAATGTCACGAATTGAGTGAGGCCGGGAAACATTCTTTCTTTGTACTTGCAATGGTATTTAAATTGGCATTTGGGGAATATATGCTTGGTGTTTTTGGCAAAGACAAAGGTATTTTTGACATTGGTGAGTGATCTGCTCTAGGCTGATGCCTGAAATCTTGTGGTTCACAGAGAAGATGATATGCAACACCCAACACCTTTTTGATAAGACTTACACTGACTTGTGGCTGATAATATTTCCTGAGAAAACTGTGGTGATGCTGCAATCTGCACCCAGAAACCAATACAGAGAACTTAATATCTTTGTGTATGGAAAAACCTTGGAGTAGTAGAAAAGTATGTTTACATTGGTAGCACTGTGAACAGATCTTGCACCTGGATTCTGAAGTGAGTCTCAGGATTCAGCAAGTCATGCTTTTAGGAAGACATGTCTATTGTCCCAACATGAGAACTTATTGCAAACAAAAGTAAAAGTATACAATGCATCTGCTCTCACATCATAACTGTACAATTGTGAAGCATGGGTAACTTACATACATCACCACAAATATTTTGGAAAATTTCCCCAAACGAGTCTCAGAAGGATTGTTGTAATTGAGTGGAGACACCATGTAAGTGATACTGAGTTTCTTGAGAGAACATATTGTGCAAACATTGAATCTGTTTCCGAGAAACAAACTGAGATGGAATAATCACATGGTGCATATCTATGACACCTTGCTACTCAAAAGGAAGTTGTAGGAGAATTATCCAGTGGAAAGTGACACCACAAACCCTGGCAGAGATATAAGGACTCACTTAGAGAGTCACTTATATGAGCTAATATCAATATTGAAACAGAGAAACTGAAATCTTTCACAGGAGTAAATAGAGAAAGATGGCCTATCAAGGAAAAATTGTTTGGGTGATATATTGAGTACAAGAGAAATTTTAAAAGGATTTCAGAAAGGATTCTTGCTGTTGATTTACCACAAAAATCTTGTGATGTCTATGGTTTAATATGCAAAATATGTAGCAAATACTTCAGCAAGTTTGGTAAGAAAAATAACTTCTCAGTCATGAGCTTCTGCTGATTACCAAATCACCCTAGCTGGAAATGCAACATACACATGCACAAACTGTGGCAAAAATGCAAGTCTGCTGGTGGCATAATGACACTCAAGAGGCAAACAATGTTATATTGAGAGAGCTGTACACCTGCCAACTTCATAACTTCATGTAAAACACTGTAAGTCATTTGCAGGCCTAAAAACCCATATCTGTTTGCAGCACTCACAAGACACAAGCTGATGATATTTGATAGATATGACAAAATGTGCCCAGTCTACACTGTAAAGTGGTCATGTTGTGGACGTGACAAAAACATCCCAGTCCACATTGGAAAATGGTCATTTCAGTGCTACAACAGAAAGTACCCAGTTCACACTGTAAAGTAGTCATGTTGGTGACAACAAAGATTAGTCAGTCCACACTGTAAAGTGGTCACATTGATGTCATGACAAAAAAGGTACAGCCCATACAATAAAATCTTCTTGTAGGTATCACGATAAAAAGCACCCATCAAAATGTTTGGCATTAAGAAAGGCATCCATCCAGCCATAGAAACCAAGCCAGAAACTGTTCTGTTTGAGCAAGATATGGTCATCTGATCTAAATTGTCTAACAATGGGAAAGCTTTTCTAACCAATGCTAGCATGGAAAAGAAAAATTAAACCGTGATCTATCTATGGCTCTATATATATATGTATCTATGTATGTATGTGTGTGTGTGTGTGAACATAATGCATGACGTAGCTTTAATTTAGCTGGTTGCTAAACCATCAATATTATTAATGTAAATTATAAAGTTCAAATCCCGCCGAGGTTGACTTTGCCTTTCATCCTTACGGGGTCGATAAAATAAAGTACCAGTAATGCACTGGGTAATTGCTGGCCTTGTGCCTAAAGTAGAAACAATTATTAATGTAAATTCTTATAAAATAAAAGATACAACTAAAATTGTGGCTATATATATATATATATATATTATATATATATATATAATATATATATATATACACACACACATATATATATATAATATATAAATATATATAATATATATATATATATATATATATATAAAATATATATATATATCTATATAAGATATGTGTATATATATATATATATATACACACACACACACACATATATATATATATATATATATATACATACATACATGTGACTTACTTAGAAAGTTGAATAAAATGAAACAGTAAAACACAAGATTTAATGAAAAAAAAAAACAAATAAGATCTGTGAATGTGAAAGTGTTGAAAATTTTAATTTGAAGGAAAATCACCACCATCATCGTCATCCCTACCAACATTAACACGATGGTTATCATCACCATCATCACTTTCCTCATCCTCACTAGCATGACAACCACCACCACCATCACCACCACCTTTATTCTCATCACAACTGTCATTACTGCTGTCACTGGCCCCAACCCAATAAATATGTATGTATGTATTCATATATTTAAATACATATATATATGAACAACGTTAGCTATGGAAATTTTTATTGTTAATGCAGCCAACTACCAATCAGTTAATATATGATAATATCCAGTACTTGTTTACATTTTTACAGAGATAGAAATTCTCTAATCTTCTGTCAAACTTATTCTTCTCTTTATTTTCTTTCCTTTTGACTATTGCATAAATAGATTATGTCCTGTGATGAATTGTCAGAGTTATTAGATTATCTAACACATTGGCATTTAGTTATGGCCCTTTACAATCCGAGTTTAAATCCTGCTGAGGTCAAGTACTGGGACAATACAACCAACTTTCTCCTCCCCCAAATTGCTGTCCTTGTGCCTAAAGTAGATATCATTATTATTAGTGTTACTATTATTATTTTCAGTACTATTATTATTGTTTTTTGAGTCTCAGTCATTGAAGTTATTTAACTGGAAAGTTTGTTGACACTACCTGTAGCCTCAGACATTCAAAATGTATCGGAGGGTTCTTGCTGTTCCTAGCAAGCATCCCTTTTGAAGTGTTCCAAAAAGGGTGGCTGGACTAATCTTCTGTAACTATCCTCTTCCTCGACAGTGATAAGGTGTGGTCGCCCTTTGCTAGACACATGTTTCCCCAGCTTTTCTCCTTGGTGGAGCTGCAGTCCTGGGTCAAGCGAAGACCGAGAGGAAGCGCTTGGAGACTAGAATGTCTTCAGGTGCTTACAGCCCTCGACCAGTCGAGCAATACAATCGCTGGAAACTCCACCTTGGCTTTCTATAGAGGATTAGTGGAAAGAAAGAGCAACGACGTCCTTGGGGAGACTCTAGATGTCGACGAAAACCAACTAGCCAATCTCTTCGGGAGAACTTTCGGGCCGGGGCCCATGGACAACTTCCAGAAATCCCTGGCCTGGCAGTGCCACCGAGGAGCCTTGCCAGTTCGGGATAGACTCTACAAGCAAGGGAAGTGCTGTCAGCCGAGCCTGTCTGAGATGCGCACAGGGCGATGAAACTGTCCTGCACGCACTCGTCCAGTGTCCGAGCATTGCTGATTTGTGGGTTTATGCCGAACACCTGCTGTCACGTGTAGAACGGATCTGGCTATCAGCTGAGTCCATCATGAAGATTGCTTCACCGCCTTCCTTTAGCTGAGAAGGGCAGGCAGTTTTTATCTGCCTGGTGGCCATTGTAAAAGAGATTGTATGGTGGACACGTCTGAAAGGGTTGAGCATCGGTACTTTCCTCTTTGGTGACGCCCTCATTAACTTTTTCAGATTTCACCTGAAGAGGAAAATCAGGGTGGAGAGAGAAGTGCTGACCGCCAGCCATTTTGTTGAAAGGTGGGTGAGAGAGGCATGAATGGCCCGTGTGAATGGGTCTACACTGAGCGTGTGCCTGTAGCATTGTAGGAGGAAAACTGGAAGAGGGCATTTGCCCTAGCAGTCAGGGTAACCATGGCTTTTCTTGTGAGCTTTCTCCACGAGCAACCCTCGTAGGTCTCCACCCTATTGGGAATTTTTCATTGTTTCCTTTTGTCACACTCTGTGTTTGTTTGTTTTTTTACACACAGAAATGCCCATTTGTATTGTCCTGTGTTGTCCTTAATGTTATACTGTGTGTCAACTCTTGTGGTTAATAAAGAAAGCATTATTATTATTATTATTAATTTTATTATTACAGTCACACATGATCAGGCAATCAGAATGAATTGGGTAAAATGTAATATCGATGGAAAATATTGCACCCCACTTTGCAGAGTATGCCATAAAACAGACGAATCTGTGACAGATATTGCTATTGGATGTGAGCAATTAGCAAAATGAAGTTACAAAATTCAGCATGATCTTATAGTGAAAGGAGTCCATTGGGAATTGTGCCAAAAATATATTAAAATGCAATCTCAGTGACCTGATCATACTCATCTTGAACCCGGCCTGTTAGGCGAGGGAGTAGAATTATTTTGAGACCTCAAGATCAAAACCACAAAGTCCAACACAACTACCCTGACACTGTTGTAAAAATAAACAAGTAAAAAATGGATTCTAATTGATATTGCAGTCTCTCATGATCACAATGTTTTTGAAAAGGAAATGGAAAAGATCAAAATGTATGCAAACCTTGAAGGCAACATTAGAACTGAGCACCATGTAAAGTCATGCCAATCATTATTGGGATGCTAGGCATGGTCCCTAAACTGTTTATGTCTTTCATCAAAAGCCTTGGAATCCCTGATTTCATAGGCAGTGCCTACATTTCTACCATCACTAGCACTGCCAGAATCCTGTTTAATATATTGAGTCTCTGAGATCCGGGACTGATCTTAGGCTAATTAATGTTTCACCTGGCAAGAGCTTTTGGAAATAAAAATTACTATTATTTGTAGAGTTACAGCATTTACATTTTGAGTTCAAATCCTGCCTCTGTCAGCTCTGCATTTCATCCTTACAGCATTGATAAAATAAAGCATTAGGAATGCACTGGTTTCGATTTAATCAACGTTCCTTTACCCAAAAATGGTTGGCCTTGTGCCTAAATCAGAAACCATTACTTAGTCAGTTAAATCTGAAACCTGTTAATGTGGGGTCTGTTAAATCAAGGGTTTACTATCAACATTATTTATTCAGTCAAGAATTTAGATGATCATATTGACTCCAGTACTTATTTTCTTAAAGTCTGGCACTTATACTATTGGTCTTTGTTTGCCAAACTGCTACATAACAGGACCTAAGTACTGATATGGACACACACACATGTACACATATACATGGAAGGAAGCTGTTGAAGATGACCAAGAAAGAAACAAGTAGAAAAACAACAACATTGAAAATGAACGTAAAAATGATAATTGTGAGATATATACAAATTTCACTCACAAGACCTTGGTCAGCTCAAGGCTATAACAGAAGACACTTGCCCAAGCTGCTACTCAGTGGGACTGTACCAAATCCATGTAAGTGCAAAGCAAACTTCTTAACAATACTACCCTCCCTGCATCTATGTTTCAAACAGGAAAATGTTCTTCTGTCTATTGATCAATCTAGTGCTTTGGGTATTTGTCTCATGTTCCTCGTAGGTTCAATCCCTGATGGTGCATTGTGTCCTTAAGGAAAGCAATTCATTTCCCATTGCTCAAGTCCTCTCAGTAGAAAATGTGTACTGATAATAACAACTAATCACACGAAGAATGTTGTCTTGTACTTTCAACTGTTTATCACTGCATGTAATTGACTAAAGCTATGTCCAGGCTTGAGCCAACATGAGAAAACAGACTTAAAATCAATGATAATTAACTGCTTTCAGATTATATTCTCTGATCAATATTGTTGCCTGAAAAATGTTGCATAGTATTAGTAAACTATAGTAATACTTCCCAATGTCACAACTGTTCATATTTTGAATATAAAGAAGAAATACAACAAGAATTATCAGCATTGTTTGTTTTTCAAATTTTCTGAAAAAATTCTATTTTTATTTTTATTAAACTTTCCTTCATTTTTGGAAAATGTTGGGTCTGATTCCATCCACTTTATTTCACTCCACCCTCCACACATCCTACTCTCCAGGCCCCACTCCTCTTGTGATCAGAGTACAACTTCAAGCTAAATGAACTTAATCTTTTCATTTAAATTACCGCACTCGATGTCAAAAAACTGGTTCATTGGAAGACATTTTGAATATATTGAAAAATTTTGGAATCTGAATTGCAGTCTGTCACTGATTAATTTATTGCAGGGTAAGAATAATCATCTTCGTTTGTTATGCAAATTAAGATGCAGAACACACGCTCTCCCCATCCCACACTCACTCTAGGCGAACAATCAACCAAGATTTCTCTCCCCCTACATACACATATACACCACTCTACTTTTTATTACAGGCAAATATCTCACGGCATTGACTTCAACATTACATTAATATTCAATATAAAACTCAACCTTTTATTTTTGAATATATATACACACACACATACACACACACACACACACACACACACACACACACACACACACACACACACACACACACACACACACACACACACACACACACACACACACACACATATATATATATATATATATATATATATATATATACATACGTACATACATAAATACCTATATACATATATATATATATACACATCATCATCATCCTCATACATACATATATATACTATATATACATATATTCATACACACATATATACATATAAATCTATATATACACATACATGCATATTTGTTTATGTGTTTGCTTACATATAAGTATTTGTGTATATATATATGTAGCGACGTGGTTAGTCAGTCTGGTCACCTCTTCTGATCAGATCCGAGAATAGCCCTTAGAAGAACTCTTATCGCATACCGTCTGATCAGATCTGAAGATAGCCCTTAAAAGAACTGTTGTCACATACGGTAAGGATGAACAGACGAAAGCACAAGTTGAAAGGACGAAGCAAGGCGAGAGATGTAATTTCGATCAGCTATTTATTTTCCCATGAAGCGACGATACAAGGTACAAGGCGTGTGTGAGTGACAAAGCGTGGCAGAGGCGAGGAACAACGATACGCGGGTTGACACTGCCAAATGTCGACTGGCGAAGTGTTTGCAACCACTCTATTTATACAGAAATAATCGTTTTATGTTTAGCCCCTGTGTAGGCGTTTATTCTGGTAGCTTCTAAGGGTTGTTTTGTTTCACGGTGAGGTAGCTAGCTAACAGGTAGATGGCGCTGTATATTTCACAAATGTTATTTCCGGTGGCTGTACATATATATATATTTATATAAATACACATGTATATATATATGTATGTATATATATATATATATATATATATATATATATATATATATATATATATATATATATATATATATATATATATATATATATATATATATATATATATATGTAGAAGGTGAGTTTTATTGTAGTACAATAAAGCAATGCAGATATCGGATATGAAGCACTCTACAATTTGTAGGACTAGAGTATAAATAATATATAAGATCAAAAGATGGTTAAAAGAGTTCCATGTATTTTATTATGCGCATTTCAAAAACAAATATCATCATGCAATAACATTTGTGTTTTCGTCAGATAAAATAGGGAGACATGATATGAAGGTTAAAATACACTTGTGAATAGTGCAGTTTTAAATCAACATATGAAAAGTAGTTTTGGATTGATGTGTGATATTGGGGAAAAAATGTTGGAAAGGATGAAAAAGAGGAGGAGATGAGAGTAAAAAGTGGAGGGGGGGGTATAATGAGGAAGGATGAGATAGGAGG
>OZ024743.1:254224695-254257195 GCA_964016885.1 Eledone cirrhosa | reverse complement strand
TCATCGGAACTCTCTGCGCAAAACAAAACAGTGGCTCTCAATGTGTCTTCTGTGCCTGTCCGAACACCAACGTTTGGGATACTCAATTGGACGATAGACGAAATCCGAGCAGTTGATGTTGGAACTCGAAAGATACTGAACAACAGCGGAAATTTCCACATCAACAGTGACATAGACCGCCTTTACTTGAAACGTAAGCAGAGAGGCAGTGGCCTAACATCAGTCCAGACAACATTTGAATGTTGCATCATATCTCTCCGACAACATCTACGAACCTCGAAGCGTAGGAGCCCGCTTCTCGAGCAAGTCTATCTGCATGAAACAGATAAGATCATGAGAGATGGGAAGGAACTACTTGAGAGATATTCCCTGTGTGATAATCAAACACTCACACCCAGGGATGTCGCTCAGCAGTATCGCAGTCAATCCATGGATGAAAAACTGCATGCCTATCAGCAAAAAATCATGCATGGATATGTTGCCAGGAAGCTCCTTAATATAGATAAGGAAAGTAGTCTATCTTGGACCAACAACCGCTATATTGGCTCCCACTTTGAAGGATACGCTTTTGCAATCCAAGAACAGGAGATTAGCACGAAATACCTGATTCACAAAAGAGATAGGAATACAGGCAAAACACCTAGATGTGATAAAAAGTGTAGTCTCTGCAGAACTAACATTGAGGATATCACCCACGTCATCAGCAGCTGTCCAAAGATGTCATCGCGGTACTATCAACCTATGAGGCATGAAGTAGTGGCCAAAACACTGTACAATGCAGTTCGTGAAAAAGATAGCCCCGATAATAAACACATTAAAAGCTACAACAATGTGGAAGACTTCCATGTACATAATATGAAAGAGTACTGGTGGAATGTTCCAGTAAAAACCCCAATAAAATGCAGGCATAAAAGACCAGATATTATGATATGGGACAGGGAGAAGAAAATATGTATAGTAGTTGAAATTAGCTGCCCAGCAGATGCCAATGTAATATCAAAGATTAGTTAAAAGGAGAATATTTATGCATAACTGATGAGAAATCAGCAGATACTCCACCCTAATTGTACCTTCAGATTTATGCCTGTGATTGGTGGGGCACTGGGATATGTTAGTCACTGCCTCAATACAAATCTTGAGAAGCTAGGCTTCACAGGAACAGAAAGAACACAACTAGTTAGGAAACTACAAGTACAATCCATTAATGGAACAGTAAACAAATGCAAAACATTCCAAAAATGTTGCATCTAATATCTGCATATACACATGTACAGATACAAAGCATATACACATGCACACGTACAACTCAAAACATACACATCCACACATACAATGACATCCATATCTACACATGCATACATACATATCTACCTAGTTGATGTTGTGTAAATTCCAATGAGAGAGACTTGTGTCTATGTTAGAAACCGACTCTCTCTCTATTGGTAAAATTTTGTGAAAGTATAAAACCAGTAGAACATATATATATATATACATTCATATATATATATGCATACATATATATATACATATATATACATATATATACATATATATATATATATATATATATATATATATATATATATATATATATATATATATATATGTGTGTGTGTGTATATATATATATATGCACATGTATATACACACACATATATATATATATAGACATATATATATACACATGTATATACACATATATATATATACATGTATATATATACATATATATATATACACATGTATATATATATATATATACATTATATATATGCACATGTATATATATATATATATATATATATATACACATGTATATATACATATATATATATATATATGCACATGTATATATATATATACACATGTATATATACATATATATACACATGTATATATACATATATATATATATATATATATATATACATGTATATATATATACATATATACACATATACATGTGTATATATATACATACATATATATATATACACATGTATATATATACATATATATATATATATATATATACATATATATACATGTATATATACATACATATATATATATATATATATATATATACACATTTATATATATACACACACACATATATATATATATATATATATATATATATATGTATTTTCCAAAACAAATCTCTTGTATTTCTGTCATGCTTGTAAAAATACGGAAGTTTTTGACGTATATTTACTAAACAAATCTTGTATTTTTGTTCGTTAATACGGGGTTCTCACTTAAAACCTATCTTCTCATATACAAATATTTTAAATATATTTGTTACTTCAAACTCCTAACAATATTTCAAATATATGTTACTATTTCAAACTCTTAATTACCGCTCCTTAATATCTCCTTCCCCTCCACCACACTCTACAACATGCGGTCAAATCACCACCACCACCCACCCCTCTCTCTCTCTACCCAACCCAGATACATATATACGACAAAGTAATTCACTTTCGCTAAAATGTGGCTGTAACTTCATTCATTCATGATTATAATGTAATGTACTCATTTTTCCACCTCTTCTAACATACGCCTAACTCCATAGTCAGTCCTTCCAACAGCCTTTTTAGTCCTTCCAATAGCATTTTTTCTATCCTCTTTCCATTCCCCATGTATTTTCCAAAACAAATCTCTTGTATTTCTGTCATGCTCGTAAAAATACGGAAGTTTTTGACGTATATTTACTAAACAAATCTTGTATTTTTGTTCGTTAATACGGGGTTCTCACTTAAACCTATCTTCTCGCTAACAACACAACACCCCTCCCGCCCGCCCCCACACACCACCATTATTATTACGTGGACCAATCATAAGCCAGAGGCCTATACTATCGCTTACCTGGTCGCCTTCGATATGTAGGATGGAAGGACTACGGAGTTCCGGAGAGTTGAAGAGAGAAAAATCTGGACGCTCAGCGAAAATGCCAAAGTTAAAGACAATCACACCTCGAGGACGAAAATGCGAGCATGCCTCTTTGTTTCGGCCGCGGATGGCTAACATAACCCCATCTCCCCCCGCTCCCCACCTTTCCAACCCCCCAAACGCAATCCAAAACTTCAGATTTGGTACCTTGAATGTAGGCACCTTAAAGGGTCGCTCTAACGAGGTTGTAGAAATGCTTGAACGTAAGGAGGTCGATGTTTGTTGTATTCAAGAGACCAGGTGGAGGGGTGGATCTGCTAGATACATTGTGGGTAGAAAACGATGTTATAAGCTTTTCTGGGTGGGAAACGACAATGGGCTGGGTGGAGTAGGAATCATGGTAGCAAATAACCGACAGTGACTATATAATTATTGCAGGCGACCTAAACGGTCACGTTGGACAACATTGTGACGGCTACGACGAAATCCATGGAGGCTATGGGTTTGGTACTAGAAATGAGGAAAGCTCCAGAATCCTGGAATTCTGCGACGCAAATAACCTAACTATCTGCAACACTAACTTAAAAAAACGAGACAATCACTTGATCACCTACAGATCAGGGGAACATACTAGCCAGGTAGATTATATCCTTACCAGAAGACGTGACAAAGTGACTGTCGTAAACACTAAATCCCTCCCCCATGAAGAATGCACAACATAGACTGATAATTAGCGACCTAATAGTCAGGACGAGACGTACTAGACAACAGAAGAGGACTATCCTCAGGAGAAAAATATGGAAGCTAAAGGACCCCACAGCCAAAAATAAATTCCAAAGCATATTACTTGATGCTTTCGACAGTGAGGAAGAGCAATTAGAGACGTACAAGGTAGAGGAACAGTGGGAATTCCTGAAAGCAAACCTGCTGACGGCGGCAGACGAAGTCTGTGGCTGGAGCAGGCCTGTAGGCAGGAGGAGAGTAACATGGTGGTGGAACAGTAAGGTGGAGGGGTCAATTAAGGCCAAAAAGCAGGCTTGGAAAGTATGGCGGGATGGGGGAAGCAGAGAAGACTATCAAGTGGCCAGGAGGGAAGCTAGGAGACAAGTGTACTTCGCAAGAAAGGAAGCAGAGGAAAGAAGGTTCAAGCATGTTCTACAACGTGAGGACCAAAAACATGAGGTGTTCAGGATTGCTAGGCAATGTGTCAAGGAAAACAGTGATATTGTCGGGGAGAAGTGTGTACTTAACGATGACGGCATACTTGCCATCACCGACGCCGATAAGAAAGTAGCTTGGAGGTGTCACTATGAAAGGCTACTAAATGAGGAGAATAAATGGGAGAAAGACAGTCTCCCCCACATCGACCCAATACAGGGACCAGCAGTGTTAGTCGAGGGTAGTATAATAAGTAAGGCAATCAAAGATATGAAGACAGGCAAGGCGGCTGGGCCTTCGGAAATAGTTGCCGAGATGCTGAAGGCATCTGGTACGGTGGGACACACCATGGTCACCCGGATAGTCAACCAAGTCATACAGAATGGACTGGCGCAGCAGCATTATCGTTAACTGTTATAAGGGTAAAGGAGATGCCCTAGATAGGAGTAACTATAGAGACATTAAATTAATCGACCAGGTCATGAAGGTCACGGAAAAAGTTATAGCGCAACTAATCAGAGAGCGAATTGATCTAGATGAAATGCAGTACGGGTTTGTGTCAGGAAAAAGTACCACAGACGCTCTTTTCATTGTACGACAACTACAGGAGAAGTACCTAGCTAAAAGTAAACCCCTATACTTAGCTTTCGTCGACTTGGAGAAGGCCTTCGACAGAGTCCCCCGTTCCATTATCTGGTGGGCTCTTAGAAAACTAGGTGTTGATGAATGGCTTGTGAGAGCTATACAAGCCATGTATAAAGAAACAGTCAGCAAGGTTAGAATTAACAACGAATATAGTGAAGAGTTTAGTGTAAAAGTTGGTGTTCATCAGGGCTCTGTTCTTAGCCCCCTACTATTTATTATTGCCCTCCAGGCTATAACAGTGGAGTTCAAGACCGGCTGCCCATGGGAACTCCTATACGCAGATGATCTAACGCTCATAGCTGAATCAATGGCCGAGCTAGAGAAGAAATTCCAAACATGGAAGCACGGCCTAGAATCAAAAGGCCTTAAAATTAACCTGGCTAAGACTAAAGTTCTAGTTTGTAAGAAAGAAAATAAGGCGGCGGTCCCCTCCGGGAAGTGGCCATGCGCAGAGTGTAGGAAAGGCGTAGGTAGAAATTCGATTTTGTGTCCCAAATGCAAAGTTTGGGTGCATAAAAGATGTAGTGGGATCACAGGTAAGCTAACTAAGAACATCGATTTTACATGTGGCCGGTGTTCTGGGGAAATAAGTAGCAGCAAGTGCCCACAAAATACTAGCTCTTTCAACTGCGCAGAGGGTTCTATAGAAATAGTGGACAGTTTCCGTTACCTGGGTGACAAAATCAGCAGTGGGGGAGGGTGCTCTGAAAGTACAGTAGCTAGAGTCAGAACTGGGTGGAAAAAGTTCAGAGAGCTTATACCACTATTAGCCGCTAAAGGGTTCTCCCTAAAAATGAAAGGCAGGCTGTACGATGCCTGCATACGAACAGCAATGTTGCATGGCAGTGAGACCTGGGCATTGTGTGCAGAGGATATACGCAGACTAGAGAGAAACGAAGCTTGCATGCTCCGCTGGATGTGTAATAGTAATATACGTGAACGACAAAGCATAAACGAACTAAGGAAAAAATTAGAAATAAGAGGGATCAGATGTTGTTTACTAGAGAGAAGGCTACGTTGGTATGGTCACGTGATGCGCATGAAGGACGATAGCTGTATAACAAAGTGCAGGGCAATAAAGATAGACGGTAGCCACGGAATAGGCAGACCCAGAAAAACCTGGGACGAGCTGATAAACTCCGACCACACACACTTACACCTCACCAAGACAATGTCACTGGACCGAGACGTTTGGCGGTACTCAGTAATAGAGAAGACCCGCCTTATCTAAATACAAAGTAAAACCTACTACAGTCAGTAGGCATCACTAACAAAATACACCCCCGTCCCACCACCCCCACCCCATCCACACCGCCCCCTTCTATGTAAAGTTAGGTTGGTGCCACACCATCCAGGCCGAAACAAATGAGATCGTGTAGGTGTCACGACAAAAAAACACACAGTCCACGCTGTAATGTGGCCGTGTAGGCAACACGGTAAAAACCTCCCAGACCCACACTGTAAATGTGGTTGGTGTTAGGAAGGGCATCCAACTGTAGAAAACCTGCCAGACAGTCCTATGCGAGCAAGACAATCACTCTTGCCTCAAGTGGGAATAGCCCCTATCTTCCGGCCTTTCTAGAGAATCGTATGTGTGTATTCATATGCATACTAGTATTTCAGTATACATATGTGGATGTACATTTTTAACTTAATTGTTTAAGCGTCAGTCATACAAAAGTGAGTTACAAACGAAACGAAATTTAATTTCGTTTCGTTATTTGTTTTTATCGTCTCCGTTGAACCGGTACGTACTCACGCTCTATGCAAATTAGTCTGCTCACTACTGATTTTCATCGAAAAAGCATATAACGATATGTGCTTTTACGACTCTCTAGAAAGGCCGGAAGATAGGTAAATATTGCTGATGAGATGTAACAACATCGAAACTAGTCCAATATTCCTTGTCTGGCTTTCTGGAGAATAGAGGAAAGGTGTTTCCTCAAAAACCAGTATGACTCTAAAAACCGGTTTGTCTGTGTGTTTACATACAGAATAGCTGGACACTCACAGTAAAGTGACCAGTGAAAAACTCGGTACATCTACATATGTACACGTGTGTGTATTCATATGCATACTAGTATTTCAGTATACATATGTGGATGTACATTTTTAACTTAATTGTTTAAGCGTCAGTCATACAAAAGTGAGTTACAAACGAAACGAAATTTAATTTCGTTTCGTTATTTGTTTTTATATATATATATATATACATGTATATATATATATATGTATACATACGTATATATATATATATGTATACATACGTATATATATATACATATACATACGTATATATATTTATATATACATATACATATATATATATACATACGTATATATATTCATATATATATATACATATACATATATATATATATATATACAGGAACATATATATACATATATACATATTTATATATACATATACATACATACATATATATATATATATATATATATATATATATATATATATATATATACATATACATACATATGTATATATATATATACATACAGATATATACATATACATACACACATATATATATATTTATACATATATATATATACATAAATATATATATATATATACATATACATATATACATATACATACATACATATATATACATATATATATATATATACATATACATACATACATACATACATACATACATACATACATACATACATACATACATACATACATACATACATATACATACATACATACATATATATATATATATATATAGTAATAATAATAAATTTGAAGACTAAAATCCAAAGAGGGCTCGATAAGGATAAATATATATCAAATATATATATAGAAGTGGTTACACAACAGTTAGTTCACCATACCGAGAACAATTGTTTCACCTTCGCGGATCTTTAGCTCGGGATGTATTAGTTATAGGAACAGGAAGGACAACCGTACGAACGCGCATGCTCCGAAACTCGGTCTCTTCACACAGGCAATAGTAGACTGCGTGCGGGGGTGTAAGGGAGATAACTGCGAAATTCCGGAAAGTTTTTTGGTTGAAAATAAAATTAAAATATTAAAAAATAAAATTACAAAGAATCAGTACGGAGGCTTGTAGTTATGTAATAAATGTTTAGTGACGTGTGGACAACGTGTGAAAAATTCACTTCTCGTGTTTAGGCAATCACTATTGCGTAATCTCTTTAGGATAGTTATTCGTTCGTCAATACATAAGCCACACGTCGGATTTCCCCTTGCGTATTGCTTGGACTTAGTGATGGCTTTCCTTTGAATGGAGTACCCTATACTTGAGTCCTTGAAAAACAATTACACCCAAAGACAGGACCACGTTTATGGTATAAAATAAGTCGTAGACAAATGTTCCCTTAGGTGGTTCATAGAGACGTTCTCTGGCAATGAACGAATAAAACGAAGATAATACGTGCTATGTGTAGCGTTGAGAACAATTGCACGCAAAGAGAAAACCACGTAAAAGCTGAAGTCGTAGACTAAAATTCTAACTAGGAAACCGAATGATTCTACGCTTCAGAGTTAAGAATAAAGTAAATAAAATACAATACAGATGTAATTGAAATGAAATAAATACATACACGCGTCCAAATACGTACATACACAAGCATAGGCGAAAACACTCGCCATAGATATACAAAACCACGCACTTATAAATATGTGTGTGTGTGTGCCTGTATACAAATAAATAAATAATTATACCTACTTAAGAGAACATTAGTCTACGACTTCTTTTATACCATAAACGTGGTCCTGTCTTTGCGTGTAATTATTTTTCACCGCTTCTATTAATGACGTATTATATTCGTTTTTTTCCGGTTCTTTGTCAGGGAATGTTTCCACGAACCAAAGTATCGTCTTCCTGTCTTCCTCCGGTTGCAACGTTTTTTGAAATATCCACTTCTGCGTTTACAGATTGACTTTGTTAGTTTCAGAAGATCCCGTTAAGGGTGAAAGCAGCGATTCTTTGCTTAAACTTTAATCTGTTATTTTAATATATATATATATATATATATATATATATATATTCTCGAGAGAGAAGACTACATTGGTACGGTCACGTGATGCGCATGAAAGACGACAGCTGTATAAAAAAGTGCAGGGCGATAAAAATAGACGGTAGCCACGGAGTAGGCAGACCCAGAAAAAACCTGGGACGACTTGATAAATTCCGACCTCACACACTTACACCTCTCCAAGACGATGTCACTGGACCGAGATCTTTGGCGCTACACAGTAATCCTGAAGACCCGCCTTGCCTAAGTACAAAGCGAAACCTACAGTCAATAGGCACCTCTAACAAAAATACACCCCCGTCCCACTACCCCCACCCCATCCACACCACCCCTTTCAATGTAAAGTTATGTTGGTACAACAACATCCAGTCCGAAACAAATGAGGTCGTGAAGGTGTCACGAAAAAAAAACACAGTCCACGCTGTAATGTGGCCGTGTAGGTAACACGGTAAAAACCTCCCAGTCCACACTGTAAACGTGGTTGGTGTTAGGAAGGGCATCCAACCGTAGAAAAACCGCCAGACAGTCCTATACGAGCAAGACAACCAATCTTGCCTCAAGTGGGAAAATTCCCGTCCACACCCATGCTAGCGTGGAAGATGGACGTTAAACGATCATAATGATGATGATGATGATGATATGTATATATATATATATATATATATGGAGGCACATGGCTTAGAGGTTAGAGGATTGGGCTTGCAATCGAAAGGTTGTGAGTTCAATTCTCAGACCGGGTGATGTGTTGTTTCCTTGAGTAAGACACTATATTTCACATTGCTCCAGTTTACTCGGCTGTGGAAATGAGATGCAAGGACTCCACTCCCTATCATTCCACTGCAAAGTGTTTGTGGAGGTGCCACGGCAAAAAAGCACCCAGCACTCACTGTAAATGAGGTGGGTGTTAGGAAGGGCATCCAGCTGTAGAAATCAAGCCAGAATCAGTTCCCGTACCACCCAGGGAAAAAGCGGACGTAAAATGAAATGACGATGATGATGATGTATATATATATATATATGCATATATTTATATATGTAAAGTGGACGTGTAGGCGTCACGAAAAAGCACCCAGCACTCACTGTAAATGAGGTTGGTGTTAGGAAGGGCATCCAGCTGTAGAAATCAAGCCAAATCAGTTCCTGTATGAGCAAGGCATGGTCAGCCGACCAGACACTGCCCACAACAGGACAACCCGTCTAACCCATGCTAGCGTGGAAGATCGGACGTAAAACGGTGATGATGATGATGATATATATATATATATTTATGTTATATATATAGAGAGAGACAGAGATAGATATATATAGATATATATAGATATATATACATACATACATATATAAACACACAAATACATATATGTAAGAAAACACATACAAATATGTATGTGTGTGTATATATAGATTTATATGTGTATGAATATATGTATATATATATGTATATATGTATATATATGTATATTATATATGTATGTGTATATATATGTATATTATATATGTATGTGTATATATATGTATATATAAGTGTATATGTATGTATATTTTATATATCTACATATGTATTTTCATATATATATATATATTTTCATATATATATATATGTATATATATTATTTTCATATATATATATGTATATATATTTTCATATATATATATATGTATATATATATTTTCATATATAAATATGTAAACACATATTGTTATATCTCAATAAATTCTGTCCTCTTAAAAATTTACACTGAATTTATAATATTTTTTACTTGTCTTCTTTTTTCAAGTTTTATTATGAACATATCAAGGCAATGTCCTGAAGGCATTCCACATAATAATCAAGTGTATTAGACTAAATTTTTGATATTATAAAAAATAAAATGCCAAAGAAGTAAAGAGACTAAAGCAAGGTTATATTTATAAAGATAATTATAAATGTAGCAGAATTTATCAGATTAAACCATCAGCTCAATCAATGTGTAGTAAACAGATGGTTTCTCTCAATCCAAATATGTCAAAACATATATGTTCAAGCTATAGACGTTGTTGTCAAGGCTTTTTAGATGTTAGTTATTTATTCATCATTATTATTATGATCATCATCAATGTCATCATCATCTTTATTTTCATCAGAGGCAATGATGATGACATCATACTCATTATCATTATAATCACCATCATCATCATGATCATCATTAGTGGTGATAAGAGCAACAACATCCTCATTATCATCAACATCTCCACAATCATCATCAGTGGTAACGACGGTGACATCTTCCTCATTATCACTATTGTCATCATCATCGCCTCCATGATCATATCATTACCATCACTGTAATCATCATAATCACCATCATTATCATCATCTTCCTTCATGGCAAAGAGTTACGGCCCTTTATGATCTGAGTTCAAATCCCGCCGAGCTTAGCTTTGTCTTTCATCCTTACAGAGTCGATAAATAAAACACCAGTAATGCACTGGGGTTGATTTAGTCGACTTTCCCTCCCCCCAAAATTGTTGGCATCGTGCCTAAACCCGAAATCATTATCATCATCTTCAACATCTTTTTCATCAACATTGCTTTCATGAATATCATCTTCACTGTAATCATTATCAACATTATAATTATTTATCTATACATAAAATTCTGTGATTCTGTTGCAACATGTAAAAAGAGAGTAGTAGTTTGACTACTTCATACTACTCCTCTCTCTTTACATCTGCTGCCTGTATGAATGTATGTGTGTGTAAAAGGAAAGAAGGGGATGGTGAAAAAACTATGCTGTGTGTGAGTGTATGTGTATGTGTGTGTGTTTGTGTAAATATGTGTGAATGTATGTCTATGAGTGTATTTATATAATTGTGTATGTGTTTGCACGTTTATATTTATATACTCATACATATAAATGTATGGATATGCACACACATACACACATACGTGTCAGCGTATATATAAACATTCTAGTATTTAAATATTTTTAGGGTATAATTAGTAGAAGTATAACAACAATATCGGTGTTGATATTTTCCTTGAAGTGATATATAAGACATGGTAGCTTTAGTAAAGAGTTTTGTCCAAGGAAGAAAGAGTAAAAGGCTTGTTTCCAGGGATATATGTCATCATCATCACTATCGAAGGCTCCACTGGAGGACTGACCAGTATGTGACATGCATAAACTTTGCTCACTGGAGAAGCAGATGCTAAACGATGATGATGATTTCCATGCTGTTATTCTAACATACCAGGTGTATTGCTTGGTTTGTATTAGTGATGTCTTGTGTCTCCCATCCAAATTCCAATACCAAAACAGCTCAGTAAACGAAATGATAAAGCAGAGAATGAGGAAGTGTTGAAATCTTCAGAAATGGAATTCATGAAGATGATAGCTTTGATCTATTTTCTTCAGATATATTTGTATTGGTCAATAAATACACCTTTCTCTTCTGTAATTCATACCTGTTCAGAAATATAAAAAAAACAACCCTCTACCTGCACCCCTTCCACTTCTAAATTTATCTTTCTTCAATCATTCAACTCACAACACACTTTTCATACGGAACAGATATATGATTCATGTCTAAAACCTAATAACATATAATTTAGACTCTTCCTTGTTGTTTGTATTGGATTTATGGTGAAACTAGAAATATGAAATGATGGGATAGTGTGTATTGTGTATATATCATAGCGTAGAACACCCCTTATTCTTGAAAAGATGGAACATAGAGAAGGGAAGAAGAAAAAGACACGGGTTTACATTGGATGGATGATGTTAAGATCTGCTATAAGAAAGGCAAAAGGGAGCCAGTGATGGGAGATAGTGGGTGAAAGAAGAAAAGAAGGGAAAATAACAACAATAATAACAAGAGAAAGACAATATTGTGCTTTGTCAGAAATATACTGAAGTGGATGTGAGATGGTGTTATTGGAGAAGAAATATGATGATGTCTGTAATATATATATATATATATATATATATATATATATATATATATATATATATATATTCATACATACATAAATAATACACACACATATCTATGAGCTTGTATATATATGCATATATATATATATATATATATATATATATATATATATATAGATGTATATATATATATGTGTGTGTGTGTATAAACATATGTATATATACATGTGTGTATGCATATATATATAAATATATATGCCTTTTTTTACCATTCACGACTATAATAGTTGGATTATTTCTTGAGTTATTTTCGAATAGTATAGTTTCCAGCTCTGCTGTTGTGTCTGGAGATCAGAAAATGCACCAACATTTGACTACACTAACCCACCACCATACCAGTACACCAATGCACCAATATGCCAATGCAGCAACATACCGCCACAACGATGCACCTACACACCAATATGATAATCTAATGCACCACCATCACAACACACTACACAAAAAACACCAACACACCAATACACCTCAAGCTCAATGCACCAATACCCCCAACACACCAATAAGCCAGCACATCACACCATCACCTGAATATACACCAACACACTTCCACGTCAACACATCAATACACCTCCACCACAACACATTGCACAAATACATCAACTCACCACTGTAATAACACAGCTTGGCCTTTTATTTATGACAATCTTTGAAGAAATGTTTTAACAGGAAATCACTGTTCCTTACTTTTTGCTGTCTATAAATTTAAAGGGTATTGTGTTTGGTAGTAAGTTTACGATTATTTATTGCTGGTGCTATCTTGGTTTTATAGCGAAAGAAGAAAATGACTAGTTGCTACCGGTACCGAACAGAAGGTATTTGTTGTATATAGCATGTTATGAAGCTCTTCATTTCTTATTCATAAATATATATATATGATATTTTTTTGTATCTGTTTCCCATTCATATATTATTGTTGTTGTTGTTGTTATTATTATTATTATTATTATTATTATTATTATTATTATTATTATTATTATCATTGCTATTATTGTTATTATCATTGGTGTTTTTATCATTATTACCATTATTATTATTATTATTGTTTTCATATTCATTCACAAAAAATATTTTTTCATTCATATATGATAGAAGAAAAACTATACCAATTTTTATATATGTTTATGTGGGTGTGTGCATGTATGTGTGTATGTATGCATGTATATATATATATATATTTATATATGTATATATATATATATATACATAGATATACATATGTGAATATATATATGGATATATATATATATATATATATATATACATAAGTATATCTATGTATAAATGCATGTATCTATGTATCTATCTATCTATTTATCTATACACACACACACTTATGTATATATATATATATATATATATATATATATATATATATATATATATATTTCATTTTTATCTCTGTATCTTTTATATTAATATTAATTTTTTTTTTTTGTATTCATCCAACATTTTTTCTTTTATCTATTATAGGACAATGAATAAACCAAACTAATAATAATAATAATAATAATAATAATAATAATAATAATAATAATAATAATAATAATAGTAATGATAAACAAATAAATAAATATATGAATAGATAAATAAATAAATAATCTAAACCTACAGAATTTATTGAAAGAAATGCAAATCTTAAGAAAAGTTCCTCATGGAAGCGAAGAGAAGAGAATTGCGCAGTGTTGTATTGGCGATGATTTCCACCCAGTAATCCCATAACTATCCCTTAATAACATAACTTTTTAGAAATATTACATCTTTCATTTGAAGAGACAGGAAAGATAGGAAAGTGGTTTAAGAATAGTAGAGGGAAAATGAAAAACATGTTATATGATTTTTTTTTTTTAAGTAGAGCAGAAGGGAAAACAAGAAAAGAAGATTGCTGGTGGTAGATGGGACGGGAAGAATTGAGAAGGATTTGTCTGAAAAATAGCTTTATTGTGCAATTGATGTAAGAAGTATGTAATAATTGAAATAGGTTTATAATTTTACTGTACTACTCTGTATGTTTGTATATATATATATATATAAGTTTGTGAAAACGAAAAATCTAGAAATTAGCAAAATACATATACAAGACATAAAATAATGCTTCCCTTAATTTATATGTATTTGTGTGTGCATGTGAGACCAGTGAGTAAGTTTCTTGGGTTGAAGCTCCTACAAATAAAAGGTGTATGAAGCAATGCAGACCTATCAAAAGCCTGGTTGATGTCTGGAAGAAATCTTGTCAGACATTGCTTTGGCTTGAGAGTTGACATGTGATATGGCTAGCAACCATGCTAGGTTCAGATTTTTCATCACCCAATGATACATATCATGAAAGAAGTACTCAAGTAAAAGAAGTGGGTGCATTGTATTTAAGTATGTAGTGGATAAGACTCTCTTGTTATGTATCCAAAATGGGAACAGATATTTTGAGAGAAAGGAAGAGAAATAGAGAGGATTGTACCAGTATTATCATCATCATCATTTAGTGTCTATCTTCCACTAGCTGGTATATATTTTTTACTGGCACTAAATGAATGAAAGGCAAAGTTAGTAGGACTGAAAGTCAGACTAGAGATACCCAGAACAAATATTGCAACACAATTCTGTTAGTGATCTCTGAATGTGGAGAAATAGCAGCATTAACTGAAGTGACTCCCTAATCTCTAAGCTATGCATTCTATTATGTAACATTGCTCCAGAGACCCTTTGGAGGAAGCCCATTTCGGCTGCTTATATTTGCAATGAAAATTCTTCTCTTGATTCGGAGAAAGGGCAGCTATGCACTCTATTGAATAATATTACTTCAATACCTTTTAGAGGAACCCCAATTTGTCTGCTTGTATTCACTATTGTATTATGGTCAATATCCAAGATTCATGAACATAGGTAATGGTTCGCACAAATACTGAATTGAAGATAGCAAGTTTGGCTTTTATACCAACCGTGTTCAATCACTCAAATATATGTCCCTGAGATAGTTGAACTTCTCCACTTGTTTCAGTGGGACTCTAATCACATGTGGTCAGAATCGTTAAGGAAAGAATCATTGGACAGATTTTATGGGGAAAAAACCAACTGACAGGAGACCCAGAGGTAAACTCTGAACAAGATGGTTGGATAACATCCATGAGCTCAGTTGGTTTCACTTGAGGATTCAGCTGGATCAATTGGAGAAAATTGCTTCTCACAGAATCCTGATAAGCCCCAGGAATAAGTGAGCAAAAAAGAAGTAGAATTCTGTTTGTTCTATCAGACTTTCCCTGGAATTAAACAATGATGAAAATGACATCAACAACAGCAGCATAAATAAGTCCCACAGCATCATCATCAACTAAAATATGATAATGCAAAGTGTTACAGTACTTGGAACTAAGTCAAAAAGAGAGAACTCATCTTGGGGTCTTCCTATTACAAACATTCATTAACTTATAACTTTCCAGTTGACATTATGATAAATAGGAAGCTCACAACCCCAAGTCTCATTAAACAAAGTCTAATTAGATGAAGTCTAATTAGATAAAGCACAATTACATAAAGTCTCATTAAATAAAGCAATCATCACCATCAATTTAACTAAAACCAATGCATTTTGAAAAGACTATTACAATCAGTTTAAAATGTGCTAAAACACTGCAATAAAAGAACCATACAAAGGTGCTTAAGATTTTAAGGAGATATTAGTGAGATGTAAAGAAAATGGAGTATGATAAATGGGGTTAATTCTTTTGGTACCAATTCATGCAATACTGCCCAAAATGCTATGATATAAAACTGACCATTTTAAAATGTGCATATTCAAGTTAAAATCGTCCAACATAAGTTGATGTAAGAATAATTTATTTTATGTTACATATATCTTAATAAGTTAGACGTTAATACTTACATAGTAACAAACATTAAAATGGCAACTTTGTATGTATGTGTGTGTGTGTATGTGTATGTATGTTCTCTTTCTCTTAATTTCCCGGTGACAAGGTTGTAAAAGCAAAGAAATTGTCATCCCTTGAATTGCAAGAAAGTTTTGCAAATTTTGAAGGTGCCGGATATCACAACTATTTGGAGTCTATGAATTAGTGAACTGCGCCCTTTGTCCACTAATCCAAGTTCAGTCATACTTTTGTCCAAATGGGTTGGTATATAACCTGTAGCTCCAATAATAATGGGTATGAAGCTGAAGGCGTATCTTGGATACTGGATCTACAAACACCTCATCAATGTTCTGCAGATGTCCTCCTTCTCCTGTATTTTTCTTACAAAGTTGACATAAATTCGGCAGCTGATCTCTACAACAGTGCACATTTTCAATGTATGATTCCAAACAACAATATGAAGCCAGTTGTATATATGTATGTATATGTGAGACATCCGAATGAGTATTCTCCAGCTCCATTTATCTTACCCTCCGCCTATTGATCCTGGCTGACAGGACAGAGAATACATTGCCCTGGAAGACAGCAAGGGAGATGCACTGCAGCAACCACTCCACCTTGCGGGGCTCACATCTATATAATATTCTTAGTAAATTCCTTCATATTCTTCATTGATTTATTAAAATGCAGTATTTCATTAGAAATATGTGTCATAAAAGTGTTAAAAATTAACTCAGCTGAGGGAAATGGGCCACTGGCAGGAATCAGTCTAAATATCCTAAAACAATTGTGATAAAATTAAAAAGAAAAAGAAAAATCGAATTAAGAATAATTTACCGTAATGTGATAAATGTTGATGTTGTTTAATCCCAGATCAATGTATTTTGATCAATAATTTATAATCTGTTTATTTCCTGTTGGGGGAACCAACCGAGACTGTGAAGTACATGACATCCAAATTCTAATCTATTTCAACCTTTACCCTTTAGAAATAAAAACAATATATATGAAAAAAAAAAAAGAAAAAAATCCTCATCTCTTTGTAAGTCAAACTATAAACTATGATGATTTTTCTGGCAGGCAGTTGACTGAGTGAGTCACGCACATTGGATTTCTATTAAATTTTCAGATATTATCATGATTTTTCGTATCTAATTCCTGATCATTCATTGTAAAATTATAATGTACGTTAGGAGCCATATTGTTTAATTTGAAAATGAGATAAGAACATTATTATAATTATAATTGTTACTATTGTTATTATCATTATTATTATCATCACCACCATTATTACTATTATTATTATCATCATAATCAACACCATTGTCATCACCATTATTATTATTATTATTATTATTATTATTATTATTATTATTATTATTATTATTATTATTATTATTATGTTTGCAGGACATAGAACAACAGTACA
This sequence comes from Eledone cirrhosa, assembly GCA_964016885.1. Classification (NCBI taxonomy): domain Eukaryota; kingdom Metazoa; phylum Mollusca; class Cephalopoda; order Octopoda; family Eledonidae; genus Eledone; species Eledone cirrhosa. The sequence continues at coordinate 254,239,190 of OZ024743.1, read as the reverse complement.
GCAATTTGTTTTGTGTCTCCAATATTTTATATATTAGACTTGCCATAAACAGAGAGAGAGAAAGAGAAAGCTGTAATTTTTTAATCAGACTTTAATTTAAGACTCAGTAATGTTATCACCCTTGAAAATCAATATCAAGGATGTTATCTATATTAGAAAAAAATGATTATTATAACAGCAAATGGTTCATTTGTTTTGTATACCATTATTTATATTAGTGGCTGCTTTTATCAACACATTGGCATCATTGCAGACATAGCGTTCCAGTCAATAATTTATGTCCCCCACTGTTCTTGTGTGGACCTGAGTGGCATGCTACAAATGAGGTGGAGACTGTCACTGAAACTGAAGAGAAAGGTTTAGGCTACATGTGTGAGATGTGCCTTCATTTATGGAAGTAAGACATGGGTGATGAATGTGGAACAGGAGAGATAACTGAAAAGAATGATAATGAGAATGGTTCTATGAATGAGCAGTGTATTGCCCAGAGAGAGAGGAAGATAAACAATGGAGCCAGTGATGACTGTTTTAAAGGGAAATGGGATGAGACGCCTGGGTCATGTGATTAGTAAAGATAAAAGTGACTGGTTGAGAGGAATTGAGCCAATGATGAATTTTGCTAAAAGAGATGGAATGCAATGATTGGATCATGTGGTGAGGAAGGATGAAAGTGACAGCTAATAATTTTCAAATAATTTTGATAATGTTCAAGAATTTTTAATGATTTAGTAATATTACTAACTTCTTCATTGTTAAGTTGGTGTTTGAAACATATCTATGAAAAAAAAATAATGCAGGTGATGATGATGATCATCATCATCTTCATGATCATTATCATCATCATCATCATCATAATTTTCCCTATTCTCATTTGATTGCCTTGAACCTAAATTGAAAACTATTAGTTTGACAATGTTTTGTTATATCATAGATGTTAAACACCTTGATCAGAACATGGGGTATTGTTTATAAAAGAATTCAAATTTATGATAGCTTCTACCACAATGTGTCTTTTACCAAACAAAATAAAAATACATTAAAAAAAATAGAAAAAAATATATATCTTCAGCATTTATTTAGTAATTTCTCTAATTTTTTTTTGTTTCACCGTCTATGGTTCCTGATACCATTTCTTCAACTTAAAGAATTCCTACTAGATTTAAAGTTGTTCTTCTTTAGTATATTTTAAAATTAAAATTATGATAATTGTTTTTCTTTCTTCACTTCATCACAACAACTTTAACAAATTTGCAATTAGATTATCTTATCTGAATATATATAAAGGATTTGAATGACTAATGTTGATTTACTAAAGAGGACTTTCTCTGGAGGATATGAAGCAAAGTTTAGAAAGATAGGGATAAAGAGATAAACATAAGAAATTTAAAAATAAGTAACAATAAACATATCATATAAAGGTTTCGATATTTTGAAATTAGAGTTGTTTCCATTAAAAAGATTTAATACATATATAGATTAAAACAAACAAAAGAACATACACACATACACAAACGTGTGTGTATATATATATATATGTGTGTGTGTGTGTGTGTGTGTGTGTGTGTGTGTGTGTGTGTGTGTGTGTGTGTTGGGTCTATGTGTGTGTGGAGGGGTTGTACTTATATAGGAGTTGGAAGTATGTTTAAAAGATCTGCTGTCCAAAACACTCAGAGTTAATACATATTCATACACCTCACATTTCAGAATTACAAATATTTCCATCTAGCAATACCAGCCATGCAACCCCACCTCTATTACCACTACTATCATCCTCATTATTCCTAATAATGACTTCACCATAATTGCCAGCAACCGTTAGTGGTTAAAATAAATGGTGCCTTGTGATTACAAGGATGAGGGTTCAATTACTGGACCGGATGATATGTAATATTTTGAGCAAAATACTCTATTTTGTGCTGCTCCTTCTGCCAGAATTTCCTTGGACTGATCTGATAATCTACTAATTTCTTCTCCTTTTTCCTTTTATATTAGATGATTTATCTGGCATTGCACAGATCATTACATACCTTTCATGAGTAGAAAAACTGTGTGACATATGAAATAAAACAGAAATTCCCAAATGTCTCAAGTGCATCATTCTCTTTTTAGTGTGTATGTATTTGAAAAAAATCATTATTTTATTTGTATATAATTAGAAACCACCTTTACATAATTTTTTTAATGAATTAATTCAGAAACATAAAAATAAATGATCCTTTCATAAATTACAATTTGTGTGAGATATTTCTATGTAATGCATGTATTTTATACTGATACATCAACATAAATTAATTTGAACTTAATAAATAATGTGAGAAAGTATAGCTATTAAGTACCCTATTGTGATGAATGCTAATAGAATAGAGTTAGAATGATTAACATCAAATGCATGAGGCACAGTTTACTTTCCTGTAAACTTAAGGCATTGTATCTTTCCCAATAATGGATTTGAACAATTATTGAAAAATCTCAGAGCCATGTATCATTTGTCAGGAATAAAGAATCATATCTGTGTATTCATCATCATCATCGTTTAACGTCTATCTTCCACGCTAGCATGTCTTAGATGAGAGTTTTCCCACTTGAGGCAAGATTGGTCGAGTGACCGTGTCTCACATGTATAGGACTATTTGGCAGGTTTTCTATGGCTGGATGCCCTTCCTAGCACCAACCACATTTACAGTGTGGACTGGGAACTTTTTACCGTGTTACCTACACAACCACATTACAGCGTGGACGGTGTGTTTTTTTTTTTTTGTCGTGACACCTACATGATTTCATTAGTTTGGACTGGATGTTGTGGTATGATTTGTTTAAAAAGATTAATAAAACTTAATAACTAGTAAAACTTAAACATTTTTTTCCATGAAAAGAGATGTTCACATTTCCTAACATAAGTCTTACTCTGACCTGGAAATCCTTAAATTCAATTCAGAACTCATTGTTAGAAGAAACGATTGCAACTATTATTGAATGGAAAATGAACATTTATATTTGAAGATTTTACATGGTGAATTCATTTTTTTAACTTTCCAAGTGCAAGGCAGATCATTTAAGATGTAATGGCATCCTGGATTTGTTTCTTATGTTAAAACACTGCATTGATGATTAAATGTCAATTTCATCATTAAATACTGCACCAAATACACGATAAATAATACCATTCATTTTCTTTTGAAATATTCGTTATTATGAAGTTACTTTAAATTTTGTAAAGTTAACCATTTCATCTTCTATGCATAATAAACTAACAAAACCCAAACATATATTATCTTTTTCCCCCACCGACATATAAGCACACACACACACACACACACACACTCACACACGCACACACACACACACACACACACACACACACACACACACACACACACACACACACACACACACACACATATATCATCATCATCATCATCATCATCATATATATATATATATATATATATTATATATATACAATGATATTAAATAAATGGAAACTATATTTATAAAACATTTTGCATTTTATCTGATGATATTTTATTCTATTTCATTAATATATATATGTATATATATAAATATATATACATAAGTATGTGTGTATATATATATAGGCATATATATATATACACACACGCATACACACACACACATATATATATATGGGTATATACATATGGTTTGTTTGTGGAAGACCAGCAATCACCCATGCATACCAGTCTCCCCTATGCACACTGCTGATGTTGTCGAAGGGAAAGGCAAAGGGTGTTACAGCTTGGTACCAGTGATGTCAAATCTCATTTCTACAGTTGAGTGAACTGGAGCAACATGAAATAAGGTGTCTTGCTCAAGAACACGATCCAAATCCTGGCCTAACAATCGAACTAACAACCTGAAAATTGTAAGCCACTAAGCCATGAGCCCTCACACACACACACACAGACATATATATATATATATATATATATATATACACACACACACACACATACACACACACACATATATATATTTATACATATAGATATGCCTTTGGGTTTTTTTCTCTGCGTTTAACTTAAATGTTTCACGTATGTCTTTTCCGTTTGTTTTTCTATTTACTTTGTAGCCATAGTCATTGGTGTATTATACTTTTGGTATTTTATATTGAATATATTCTTCTCTGCTACTGTTTTGGGTTTTGCTGCTCTTAGTGTTGCTGTTGTTGTCAGTGTTGCTGTCGTGTTTTATTTATTATTTATTTTTTTTAATACTAAGTACAAACCTTGTTCTGCGCTGCATTGCCTCTCACATAAAACCAAATTATTAGCAGACACAAAAAACTATTCAATATTGTTGCTATCATAATGTCAAAGTAAAGATGTGGGGTGGTTAATGTACACATTGAGTCATCAAGTATGAAATTTATAGTGAGGCATTAACAAACTTTGTTTTTTCTACAAATTTCATACTTGACAACCCTATATATAAAAGACTTCTACAGGACTAGAACTGTTTCACTCATATGCTATCGTCAAGAATGCCCTGATGATTTCATATAAATGAAACAGTGTCAATCCTGTAGAAACTTTTTCTATATAAACTTCTGTCTTCACTCTACTCATGTATTGTGTACCTTATTTACTGTGGTTACTCCTGATTCTATGCGGGAACAACATATGTATATATATATATGCATGTGTGTGTGTGTGTGTGTATATATATATTTACATACACACATATATCTATAGTCTGGATGAAGGATACACGCACACACATGCACACATACACACCAACACACACACACATACACACACATACTCATTATACATTAATTATTTCCCTTCCTAAACCTCTCGAATGCAGAAGTTACCACTTGACCAGCCAGTGTCCAAGATGGCTGACTGAATACACATGTGTGTTTTTTTCTCTCCTTTCCCTGTTCCTTCCCCATATCACTCTTTCTATTTATCTTCTCTTTCTAACTATCTTCTGATGAAGAACTAGTGTCCGAAATGTTAAAACTCTCTTCCTGCCATTTCAAGCATTAAACTAATTCCATGTACAATGCCGCTTGTTTTGTTTTTGTTATTTCTGTTTATCTTTTTCACACACACACATATTTATATATATTAGTAGTGTACTATATATAGCAGTTTGATAGTTGGTATGGAACTGTGTGTTCATGAGTAATGGAAGGCAGGAGGCTGAATTAAATGCAAGAATTGCAGGAGCTGGTGCAGTAATGTGCCAGCTTCAGCATTTGCTATTCAGAGAAAGGGAGCTAGACGTAAAATCCAAACTCACTATCTTCAATTCGGTATTCGTGCCAACCATTAATTATGATGCTGAATCTTGGGTAAATGGGGTTCATCTGAAGGATCTTTGGAGTAACGTAACTCGGACATCAGAAAGTCATTCCAGGTAGAGCCATACAAATTGAGAAATCATTGCTCTGATAATATGGGCATGTGGTTAGAATGTCTCAGGAAAAAATCACTGGACAGATTTTACAGACAGACCCAAATGGCAGGGGACCCAGGGGTAGACCCTGAGCAAGATGGTTCGATAACATCCATGAAATCGGCTGATCTTGCTTCGTGATCCAGCCAAATCTGTTGGAGATGGTTGATTCTGACAGTACCTGCTGCTGAAGAAGAAGCAAGTATGGGTCTGGGTATGTTGGCATGTGTGTATGTATGTTGAAGTGTGTGTTGGCATGCGAATGCATATGTACATTCATGTGTGTATGTATGTTGGTGAGTGTATGTAGACAGGATAAATGTTAGGGAATCAGGGAAAAATGGTATTCAGAATTTGAAGAATGGAATATTATTTTTCAGTGACATATGTATATACACATATACATATGTATGTACACATATACATGCATACATATATATTTATACACACACATGCATATATAAATATATATACATATATATACATGTTTACACAACATTCATGCATATATATTTAAATTCATGCATACAAGCTTACATATACACAAATATTAATATATATATATATATATATATATATATATATATATATATATATATATATATATATATAAACATACATATGCACATACATAAACACACACTTCTGTGTGGGTGTAGGTAAGACAACTTACTGCTATCACCACTTTATAAAAGGTAATTTGAAGAAAAGTTTTGTTAAATGTATGTCTTAGATATGCAATATTTAATTAACAGCACAAATGGAAATTGAAGTTAATCAGAAAATCTTAATTAATCCTGACTAAATGACAATCTTTGAAAAATTTTGAAAATTGGAATTGTCAAATTATTTTCCTGTCTTAACTTTTCCTTAGTGTGTGAATTAACTTCATCTCCAGTCGGAATTATTAAAGTTAAATTAAAGAAGAAAAATATTCGTTATTTTGCTGCTGTTGAGATAATAAAATGTGTTGTATTGCAGTCACTGGCATAGCTGTGTGATTAATGGGTTCTTTCAACAACGTTGTGCTTATTAAATCAATACCACAATGCTTCCAACTTGCTTCTTTATATCATATAAAATATACAAACTCTATATGTCACATCATTACTTTTAGCCCTTTCATTACTATATTTCTAATGAAAGATACTGGGTATGATTTTCAAATAATTTTCATGTTTTTCGTTTGGGACTCAACTTTAGAAATAATGAAAAAATTAATCTCTTTAGCTTAGCAAGCTGTAAGTTGAAATTATTTTATATAGGAGAATGGGGAACATAAGTGGAAGAAAATTGTCTATATAATAAATGTAATATATATTTATACGTCATAATATATGAGTATCCCAGCTTATAGCATAGGTACACCATATCCTTACATGTCTTAAGAGGAAACTAAATAGGTTGGTGTTAGGAAGGACATCTAGCTGTGAATCATTGACTCAAAACTTCCTGTCCAAGTCATATCATCATCAAAAGTGGATGTATAATGATGGTGATGATGTATATCATATATATATATATATATATATATAATACATTTATTATATCTATTATCATATCATCATCATCATCATCATCATCGTTTAACGTCCATCTTCCACGCTTGCATGGGTTTGGACAGGAGTTTTCTCGCTTGAGACAAGATTGGTTGTCCTGCTCGTATAGGACTGTCTGGCGGTTTTTCTACGGCTGTGTGCCCTTCCCAACACCAACCACGTTTACAGTGTGTACTGGGAGGTTTTTACCGTGTTACCTACACGGCCACATTACAGCGTGGACTGTGTGTTTTTTTGTCGTGACACCTACACGACCTCAATTGTTTCGGACTGGATGTTGTGGTACCAACATAACTTCACATTGAAGGGGGTGGTGTGGATGGGGTGGGGGTAGTGGGACAGGGGGTGTATTTTGTTAGTGGTGCCTACTGACGCTAGGTTTTGCTTTGTACTTAGGCAAGGCGGGTTTTCTGTATAACTGTGTAGCGCCAAAGATCTCGGTCCAATGACATTGTTTTGGAGAGGTGTAAGTGTGTGAGGTCGGAATTTATCAAGTCATCCCAGGTTTTTCTGGATCTGCCTACTCCGTGGCTACCGTCTATTTTTATCGCCCCGCACTTTTTTATACAGCTGTCTTCTTTCATGCGAATCACGTGACCGTACCAACGTAGTCTTCTCTCGAGTAAACAACATCTGATCCCTCTTATTGCTAATTTCTCCCTTAGTTCGTCTATGCTTTGCCATTCACGTATATTACTATTACACATCCAGCGGAGCATGCAAGCTTCGTTTCTCTCCAGTCTGCGTATATCCTCTGCACACAATGCCCAGGTCTCACTGCCATGTAACATTGCTGTTCGTATGCAGACTTCATACAGCCTGCCTTTCATTTTTAGAGAGAACCCTTTAGCGGCCAAAAGTGGTATAAGCTCTCTGAACTTTTTCCATCCAGTTTTGACTCTAGCTACTCTACTTTCAGAGCACCCTCCCCCACTGCTGATTTTGTCACCCAGGTAACGGAAGGTGTCCACTATTTCTATAGAACCATCTGTGCAATGGAATGAGCTTATTGCACCAGAGCACCGGCCACGTATAAAATCTATATTCTTAGTTAGCTTACTTGTGATCCGACTACATTTGTATGCACCCATACTTTGCATTTGGGACATAAAATGGAATTTCTGCCTACTCCTTTCCTACACACTGAGCATGGCCATTTCCCAGATGGGACGGGTGCCCTATTTTCCTTCCTACAACTAGAACTTTAGTCTTAGACAAGTTAACTTTAAGGCCTTTTGATTCTAGGCCATGCTTCCATGTTTGGAATTTCTTCTCTAGTTCAGCCATTGATTCAGCTATGAGCGTTAGATCATCTGAATATAGGAGTTCCCATGGGCTGTCGGTCTTGAACTCCTCTGTTATAGCCTGAAGGGCAGTAATAAATAGTAGGGGGCTAAGAACGGACCCCTGATGAACACCAACTTTTACGCTAAACTCTTCACTATATTCGTTGTTAATTCTAACCTTGCTGACTGTTTCTTTATACATGGCTTGTATAGCTCTCACAACCCATTCATCAACAACTAGTTTTCTAAGAGCCCACCAGATAATGGAGCGGGGTACTCTGTCAACGGCTTTCTCCAAGTCAACAAAAGCTAAGTATAGGGGTTTACTTTTAGCTAAGTACTTCTCCTGTTGTTGTCATCCAATGAAAAGAGCGTCTGTTGTACTTTTACCTGACACAAACCCGAACTGCATTTCGTCTAGTTCAATTCGCTCTCTGATTAGTTGCGCGTATTATTTTTTCTGCGACATTCATGACCTGGTCAATTAATTTAATGCCTCTATAGTTTCCCCTATCTAGGGCATCACCTTTACAGTTAATGATGATGCTGCTGCACCAGTCCTTCGGAACGAACCCATTCTGTATGACTTGGTTTACTATCCGGGTGACCATAGTGTGTCCCACCGTTCCAAATGATTTCAGCATTTCAGCAACTATTTCCAAAGGCCCGGCCGCCTTGCCCGTCTTCATGTCTTTGATTGCCTTACTTATTATACTACCTTCAACTTGCACTGCTGATCTCTCTATTGGGTCGATGTGGGGGAGACTGTCTTTCTCCCAATTATTCTCCTCATTTAGTAGCCTTTCGTAGTGACACTTCCAAGCTACCTTCTTATCAGCGTCAGTGATGGCAAGTACACCATCATCATTACGGACACACTTCTCCACGACAATATCAATGTTTTCCTTGACACATTGCCTAGCAATCCTGAACCCCTCACGTTTTTGGTCCTCGCGTTGTAGAACATACTTGAACTTTCTTTCCTCTGCTTCCCTTCTTGCGAAGTACACTTGTCTCCAAGCTTCCCCCCTGGCCACTTGATAGTCTTATCTACTTTCCCCATCCCGCCATGCTTTCCAAGCCTGCATTTTGGCCTTGATTGACCCCTCCACCTTACTGTTCCACCACCAAATTACTCTCCTCTTGCCTATAGGTCTGCTCCAGCCACAGGTTTCATCTGTCGCCTTCAGCAGGTTAGCTTTCAGGAATTCCCACTGTTCCTCTATATTGTACGACTCTAATTGAGCTTCCTTACTATCAAAAGCATCAAGTAATATGTTTTTAAATTTCTTACTGGCTGTGGGGTCTTTTAACTTCCATATTTTTCTCCTGAGGATAGTCCTCTTCTGTTGTCGAGTACGTCTCGTCTTGACAGTGAGGTCGCTAATTATGAGTCTATGTTGAGAGGTGCATTCTTCATGGGGGAGGGATTTAGTGTTTACAACAGACACTCTGTCACGTCTTCTGGTAAGGATATAATCTACCTGGGTTGTGTGTTCCCCCGATCTATAGGTGATCAAGTGATTGTCTCGTTTTTTGAAGTTAGTGTTACAGATAGTTAGGTTATTTGCGTCACAGAATTCCAGGATTCTGGAGCCTTCCTCATTTCTAGTACCAAACGTATAGCCTCCATGGATTCCGTCATAGCCATCACAATGTTGTCCAATGTGACAATTTAGGTCGCCAGTGATAACTATGTAGTCACTGTCGGTTATTTGGGAGGTAGTGAGCATTAACGTCTCATAGAATCTGTCTTTTATAACGCCAGGCAGTCAGGATTGTGGTGCATATGCAGATATTATTGTCACAGTAGTTCTATTGAGGACAAGTCTTATTTTAATTATTCTGTCGTTCACTCTATTTACGTCTATTATCTCATCTGCCCACTTTTCTGCTACCATAATTCCTTCTCCACCCAGCCCATTGTCATTTCCCACCCAGAAAAGCTTATAGCATCGTTCTTTACCCACAATGAATCTAGCAGACCCACCCCTCCATCTGGTCTCTTGAATACAACAAACATCGACCTCCTTACGTTCAAGCATTTCTACAACATCGTTAGAGCGACCCTTTAAGGTGCCTACATTCATGGTACCAACTCTGAAGTTTTGGATTGCGTTTGGAGGGTGGGAGCGGTGGGGCGCAGGGGTGGGGGGTTGGGGTGAGGGAGATGGGGTTATGTTAGCCATCCGCGGCCGAAACAAAGAGGAGGAGTCCTTGCATTCTCGTCCGGCAGCATGAGGTGAATTTGTCTTTATCTTTGGCATTGTCACTGAGTGTCCAGATTTTTTTCTATTCAAACTCTCCAGAATTCCGTAGTCCATCCATCATATCGAAAGGCAACCAGGTAAGTGATATCATAGGCTGCTGGCTTATGATTGGCTCACATAATAATGGTGGTGCGTGGGGGCGGATGGGAGGGATATTGGGTAGTTAGCGAGAAGGTTAAGTTTTAAATAAGATCCCCGTATTATGGGCATAATTTAACAAGCATAAAAAATAATACAAGATCTGTTTTGAAAAATACGCTAGAATTATCGAATAGAAAAGCAGATTGGATTCTGGGAGAAATGATACAGATTGATGAATGGACTAGGGAATTAAAATGGTGAGACGAGTGAAGAACTATTTGTACGTTACATTACACCGTGTTAGCAGCCTAACCTGAATAGGGTTGGCGTTTTCTGAGGTTTCGTACTTGCAAAGGATTTATTTTATATTTGGAGAGAGAGGAAGGGATTGGGGGAAAACCAGCATGATATAGAGGGGGGTGAAGATAGGGGGGACCAGAGGTTATGAGTTTAAATAAAGTCCTCGTATTTGGGGCATAATTTAACAAGCATAACAAAATATATATAAAAAATATATAAGAAGATGTGTTTTGAAAAATACGACAGAAATATATATATATATATATATATATATATATATATATATAAAGAAAAAGAGATGAAATCGAAAATGCAACTGGAGTCTTATTTTTTTTTTAAATATATATATTTATTTGGTTCCTTTACCGGTTTCGCAGTTCTTCTGCGAAACCGGTAAAGGAACCAAATAAATATATATATTTAAAAAAAAAATAAGACTCCAGTTGCATTTTCGATTTCATCTCTTTTTCTTTATACTTTCACTCGTGTAGGACACCTCGGTTATTTTTCATTTTGTAAAAAAAACCTCACTTTCTAATATATATATATATATATATATATATATATATATATATATATATATATATATATATATATATATATATATATATGTATGTATATATATATATATATATGTGTGTGTGTATATATATGTATAGGTGTATATACAAGAAAGTACGTCCATAGAATCATTTGATAAAATATATACAGTATTTCTTCTCCCAATCAGCATAATCAACCACACAAAAGAATCAATTAAACAACGCTATAAGTTTAAAATGTACCTATGAAGAAACAATAGATAAATAAACGATAGCTATTTTATCCGCGATCAACAGCCACAGAATATTTACCCAGTATTTCTAATAGCCCGAGGAAATCCATTAGATATATAGCCAACCATACACAATTAGGCACAAAATCAAAGTTAGAAGAAAAAATGTATATAAGCATACCAAAATTATGTCTCCATCCTATTAGGTTTCATTCGCTTTTTGGAAATATCCGATCAAGGATAAATTCAAGAGTTTCGAAATCATCAGCTCAATTGGAGAAAGATTTTTCTTAAATGATCCCCGCCAGAAACGAATTCAAAATGGCTAAGAACTGTGACGTGGCTAGTGGTCAAGCCAGAAAGTTTTTGAGTGATGCCTTACGGTGAGTGGGCTGGTTGCTAGAAAGCGTAGCCGAATACTGCCTAAATTGTTTCTCAACGACATGGGAGATTATAAAATATATAGATTTACATATACATAAACTAGACAGAGCCATAGATATATACTGGATATATATATGTCTTTTTGGCAACCATTCACGGTGTGGTTCATTGACGAATTAATTAATTAAATAATCAACAATCAGAGCAATATACAAGAAAGTACGTCCATAGATTCATTTGATAAAATATATACAGTATTCCACGGGCTATTAGAAGTAGTGGGTAAATATTCTGTGGCTGTTGATCGCGAATGAAATAGCTTTCGTTTATTTATCTATTGTTTCTTCATAGGTGCTTTTTAATCTTATAGCCTTGTTTAATTAATTTTAGTGTGGTTGATTATGCTGATTGGGAGAAGAAATACTGTATATATTTTATCAAATGATTCTATGGACTTACTTTCTTGTATATTGCTCTGATTGTTGATTATTTAATTAATTAATTCGTCATTGAGCCACACCGTGATTGGTTGCCAAAAGCATATATATATGGCTCTGTCTAGTTTATTTATATGTAAATCTATATATTTTATATGTGTATATATATATATATATATATATATATATATATATATATGTGTATATATATATATATGTGTATATATATATATATATATATGTATATATATACATATATGTATATATATTAAGAAAAAAGAACAAAGGAACTTTTATGACATAACAAGTTTATTGCCGACAGCCGTTTCGTCCGACCATATGGTGGGACTTTTCAAGGCATATTACAGGTAATTGTAAGTTCATTATTTTCATCAACGTTTCACCCAAGATTAGCAGTTTGAAATCGTGGTATACATCAACAGCTCAGCTTGTTTATCTGGGGTCTATATTCTAAGGGGGCTCTTTTATAATAGTTGTAGGAGTTGTAAAAGGGTTGGGTTAGAGGGAATTAAGAGAATTTGAAAAGGGCCTAAAAGTTAGGGATTGAAGGTTAAAAATTAAAAATTTATAAGTTACGCATTAAAAGTAAAAGACTTGGGATCCCTCAAAAGCACCGTAGAAAACACCTCAATAAGCGCATAAAGCTTATAAGCCCTAATAAACCTAAAAAAAACAGAAGAGATTAAGAGAATAAAAAAATAAAAAGTTTCCTAAAAAATTCCTTCCAAAAAATCTTTCTAAAAGATTCCCTTAAAAAAATTTACGAAGATTTAATAATCCCTACGAAAGTTCTAAATTTAAAAATTAAACATTTTGGAAAAAAAAAATACTTTCAAAAAGATTTAAGAGGTTAATAATGTTAATGATTTAGGGAATCCATAATATAAAGATTAAGATTTAACTTAGGATTTGAAGTTTAGGAGTTCCAAACCCAGAAATTAAAAAATTTAATGAATTTAAGATTAAGAAATCTTATATATCCAAGATTCAAAATTAAAGATTAAGAGGTTGAACATTAAATTTAAAAATTAAGAAATAAATAGTTGAAAGAAATTAATCAATTAAAGATTAATTCAAAAAGCCTTCAAAAAATCCTTCAGAAAAGGTTTCTTTAATATTTTCAATAAAAACCTCTTCCGAAAGACCCTTCAAAGAATTAAAAATTTAGAAAACCTTTAAAAATATATATAAATGAATTGAGGAAAATTACAAATGAAAAATTATGGAATTTGGGAGATTCGAGGAATTTCCAAAGGGTTGCTTCAACAGATACAACAACTTAGGTATAATAAATAAAGTAATTTAAGTAATCTAATTAAGGAGCAATTCAAAGAGCTTATCAAGTTGGGCTCGAAGATTAAAGAAAATGATAAGTAAGAAAATATATAAGCAAAAAGACAATAATTATAAAATGTATTTTTAAGAAGGTATTAAATAGCTTAAGTAATCTGATAATGTATTATCAAAAAATTATTAATATTGGATTAACAAAGATATAATAATATATTCCTGCCTAATTAACAAACAATTAATAAACAATTAACAGTCAAGCAAATTTAGTCAGGGATATCCCGCACATGGATACTTTACACATATACAGCAAGATGAACAATATAGGTGCGATATCCATTGTGCGCATGCAATCATCTGCATAGCTCCGGGCACAGTTGGTCTTGTTGAAAAGTTCCGAGTTCACGAATCAACTGGGATTCACTATCAGCTGTGTGCACTCTCTGGGAGATGGACCTGCTGATCAAACAGCTAGTGGTTGCAGGGTGTGCTCCGTTCGATCTTTTCCATGTAGTTTCGGTCGTGCCAGTTATTAAGCCATGCGTGGAATCGTACGCGTTTGCGATAGATCAGCCTGCCGGTTCTAAATCCAAGGTTTTGCTGTATAGGATATATTGGTAAAAAAGTCCAGTTTTGGACTTGACTGGGGTGGTATATTGTGTCTCTCG
>OZ024743.1:254209695-254219695 GCA_964016885.1 Eledone cirrhosa | reverse complement strand
TTATAGAGACGAGCTTTAAAAGAGGTGGAAGTGGAGCCAAAATAGGTGAAGGAATTGGTGCTAGTTATAATTTTACATTCATAAATTAAGTTTTTATCGAGGCAATGGTTGTTGAGAGGACATTTATTTTTAATGCGGCAGTTGCAATTAGAGAGATTATTAATGAGTGATCTAGTGTTATCTATAGAAGGAATTGGATTGGAGAAGTTGTTTGCGATAGGAATAACAGGAATAATAGTTTCTTGATTTAGAGTTGGATTATGAACATTTAGCGAAGTTGTGTTTGACGTTGTATTTGGGTTTACAGAAGTTAGCCTAGGGTTTACAATGACGTCGGGAGTACTATTACTGTTATTATGAAATTCAATATTGGAAGGAAGAGATTTAGTATTTAATATTTTGTTGTTGTGTTTAGAGATGATGTTGGAAATATTGGAGGATGTAGAATTCGAAAATTTGATGGTGTGTTTGTTAAATATTTTACTATAGATATGTGAGGGAGGGAAGCATTTATTTAAGGCACTAAAAAATAATTTAGGAATATTGTTATTAATAGAGATGGAGAAAGGAGCATTATACCAGATTATGTTTTTGTATCTAGGTCTTTTATTAAAATTATTGGAATGGTCATGATTAATTATTCTACTGTAAGTTTTCCTAGAATTTGTTTCTTTATTATATTTGATTTTATCTGGATAGCCGGCTTTAGAAAGTGCGTTCTTATAGTAATTGGCGTTAGCATCAAAGATGTTTTTATTAGAAGATATGTTAGATATTCTATTTCCAATATTATTAACTATAGCATTCTTGATATTGGTAGGATGGTTAGATTTAAAGTTAACATAATTAAGATTCTCATTGTTTTTATGGTAAGGGTAATATAGGCCAGTGTCAAGATTAAGAGATACATCCAAGAAATTAGCTAGTTTCATACTATTATCAAATTCAATTTTTAGGTTATGTTGGTTAAAGAGATTACGTATATTGTTCTTAATAATATTAAGTTTAACTATATTGCAATTTAGGATAGTAAAGAGTCCATCGTCACGATATATATATATATATACATATATATATATATATACATATATATACATATATATATATGTATATATACATATATATATATATACATATATATACATATATATATATATACATATATATATATGTATATATACATATATATATATATACATATATATACATATATATATATATACATATATATACATATATATATATGTATATATACATATATATATATATAAATGGAATAGAATGAAACGAAATTTCATTTCTCACTCTTAGTACGGCACTTACTTAGATGTAAGTATGTATGTATACGTACATACATATATGTATACAGACGTACAGTAGCATGCATATATATATATATATATATATATATATATAAACATATAAATACATATATATATAAGTAAATATGTATATATATATAAGTATGTATGTATACGTACATACATATATGTATACAGACGTACAGTAGCATGCATATATATATATATATATATATATATATATATATATATATATATACATACAGGCACACATATATATATATACGTATCAGTTTAACGAACATTTATTATAATGTTCGCTTTATTCGTTTGTAAACAAACGGACAGCCTGATTTACGCCGTACAGTGTTGAGGCAACCACGTCACCTTTTTGTTCAACACTGACACAGGAACGATGTACTAGTTTCAAGCTTGTTAGCTATCGTCAGCACCGTATACCCTTCTGCCAGATGGTTGAACGTTCGAAAGTATATACATTCCTTATGAAAATTAACAGCTGAGCAGCGTAATTTACATATGGAGTGAGTTCAGTCGGCCAGACGCACCGAAAACGATAAATGGAATAGAATGAAACGAAATTTCATTTCTCACTTAGTACGGCACTTACTTAGATGTAAGTATGTATGTATACGTACATACATATATGTATACAGACGTACAGTAGCATGTGTATATATATATACACATATATATACATATATATATATGTGTATATATATATATGTATATATAAATATATATACATATATACATATATATATATATATATATTTTTTTTTAACGATCGACTTTCGTCAAATCGGACCGACGGAACAATGTTTCCGTTGGTCTTTACAATTGCTAATACTATATATCGATCGCAACTGCAGGTAGAAGGAGCAACGGGAAATAAAGTGTCTTGCTCAAGGACATAACGCATCACCTGGTCCAGGAATCGAACTCACAACCTTACGATTGCGAATCCAATTCCCTAACCACCCAGCCACACGCCTTCACTATATATATATATATATACATATATATATGTATCTATATATATACATATATATATGTATATATATATATACATATATATATATATATATATATATGTATATATATATCACGATAAATTCACGGAGGCATAGGCCCTCGCTATTCCCTGTAAATAATGTGCTCAAAGGAGAAGAGATCCTGAGCTTATTTTTATGTATATATATATATATATATATATATATATATATATATATATATATATATATATATATATATAAGACGTAAAATAAGAAAATATTTTCTTATTTTACGTCTTATATATTATTGTTCTGCATTCTCCTGCATTGAACCACCTAGGTACTATGACATAAGCTCTGTATTTGCTGGCATTAGCGTACATCTGTGCGCTTATGTTAGTAGATATATTAAATTATCTATATTTATCTCCAAATCACTGATTTGTCGAGCAAACCTGCCAAAACCACTTCTAAAAATTTTTTTTTTGGAGGGGTGTTAGTAGGCGTCTGTCATCTTACCATCCCATTCCTACTAACTAGCCTCTGTGTCACGTGATTGATTCTTTAGAATCGGCCATGTGATCAGTGGCAGTGAGAATTTTCAGTGGCTGGAATCCAGTCCTCGATAGCTGTTCCAGTTGCCGAATTATTATTATTTTTATATGAGTCCCCAGTGTCCGCGCATCGCCTGGAGACTCGGCTGAGAATGACCTCCCTGATGACGCAATGAAATTCTCAACAGTTCATTACGTAACTGTCTTTATCCCATTGCAGAAACTAATTAGTTGGAGTGAAAATTTAAGTAAGTAAGTTAATTTAAAAAAAAAAAATTTTTTAAGAAATTATATATTATTGTTCTGCATTCTCCTGCATTGAACCACCTAGGTACTATGACATAACCTGTGTATTTGCTGGCATTAGCGTACATCTGTGCGCTTATGTTAGTAGATATATTAAATTATCTATATATACATATATATATATATATATATATATATATATATATATATATATATATATATATATATATATATATATATATATATATATATACATATATGTATATATATGTATAAATGTATATATATATATATGTATATTTGTATATATATATATATATATGTATATATATATATATATATATATATGTATATATCATCATCATCGTTTAACGTCCATATTCCACGCTTGCATGGGTTGGGACGGGTGTTTTCCCACTTGAGACAAGAGTGGTTGTCTTGCTCGCATAGGACAGTCTGGCGGGTTTTCTACGGCTGGATGCCCTTCCTAACTCCAACCACATTTACATTATGGAACTGGGAGGTTGTTACCGTGTTACTTACACGGCCACATTACAGCGTGGACTGTGTGTTTTTTGTCGTGACACCTATACGACCTCATTTGTTTCGGGCTGGATGTTGTGGTACCAACATAACTTTACATTAAAAGGGGTGGTGTGGATGGGGTGGGGGTAGTGGGACGGGGGGTGTATTTTGTTAGAGGTGCCTACAGACCCTAGTAGGTTTCACATTGTACTTAGGTAAGGCGGGTCTTCTCTATTACTGTGTAGCGCCAAAGCTCTCGGTCCAGTGACATTGTCTTGGAGACTGTAAGTGTGTGAGGTCGGAATTTATCAAGTCGTCCATGGTTCTTCTGGGTCTGCCTACTCCGTGGCTACCGTCTATTTTTATCGCCCTGCACTTTTTTATACAGCTGTCGTCTTTCATGCGCATCACGTGACCATACCCACATAGCCTTCTCTCGAGTAAACAACATCTGATCCCTCTTATTTCTAATTTTTCCCTTAGCTCGCTTATGGTTTGCCGTTCATGTATATTACTATTACACATCCAACGGAGCATGCAAGCTTCGTTCCTCTCCAGTCTGCGTATATCCTCTGCACAGAATGCCCAGGTCTCACTGCCATGAACTTTTTCCATCCAGTTCTGACTCTAGCTACTGTACTTTCAGAGCACCCTCTCCCACTGCTGATTTTGTCACCCAGGTAACGGAAGCTGTCCACTATTTCTATAGAACCATCTGTGCAATGGAATGAGCTAGTATTCTGTGGGCACTTGCTGCTACTTATTGCACCAGAGCACCGACCACATATATAATCTATGTTCTTAGTTAGCTTACCTGTGATCCCACTACATCTTTTATGCACCCATACTTTGCATTTGGGACATAAAATGGAGTTTCTACCTACTCCTTTCCTACACACTGAGCATGGCCATTTCCCGGATGGGACCGGCGCCCTATTTTCCTTCCTACAAACTAGAACTTTAGTCTTAGACAGGTTAATTTTAAGGCCTTTTAATTCTAGTTGATGCTTCCATGTTTGGAATTTCTTCTCTAGTTCGGCCATTGATTCAGCTATGAGCGTTAGATCATCACCGTATAGGAGTTCCGACGGGCAGCCGGTCTTGAACTCCACTCTTATAGCCTGAAGGGCGATAATAAATAGAAGGGGGCTAAGAACGGAGCCCTGATGAACACCAACTTTTACGCTAAACTCTTCACTATATTCGTTGTTAATTCTAACCTTGCTGACTGTTTCTTTATGCATGGCTTGATTAGCACTCACAAGCCATTCATCAACACCTAGTTTTCAAAGAGCCCACCAGATAATGGAACGGGGGACTCTGTCGAAGGCTTTCTCCAAGTCGACAAAAGCTAAGTATAAGGGTTTACTTTTAGCTAGGTACTTCTCCTGTAGTTGTTGTACAATGAAAAGAGCGTCTGTGGTACTTTTGCCTGACACATATCCGAACTGCATTTCATCTAGATCAATTCTCTCTCTGATTAGTTGCGCTATTACTTTTTCTGTGACCTTCATGACCTGGTCGATTAATTTAATGCCTCTATAGTTACTCCTATCTAGGGCATCTCCTTTACCCTTGTAGCAGTTAATGATGATGCTGCTACACCAGTCCTTCGGAACAACCCCATTCTGTATGACTTGGTTTACTATCCGGGTGACCATGGTGTATCCCACCGTTCCAGAAGCTTTCAGCATTTCAGCAACTATTTCCGAAGGCCCAGCCGCCTTACCCGTCTTCATATATTTGATTGCCTTACTTATTATACTACCTTCGACTAACACTGCTGGTCCCTCTATTGGGTCGATGCGGGGAAGACTGTCTTACTCTCATTTATTCTCCTCATTTAGTAGCCTTTTGTAGTGACACTTCCAAGCTACCTTCTTATCAGTGTCAGTGATGGCATGTACTCCATCATCATTAAGTACACACTTCTCCCCGACAATATCACGGTTTTCCTTTACACATTGCCTAGCAATCCTGAACATCTCGCGTTTTTGGTCCTCACGTTGTAGAACATGCTTGAACTTTCTTTCCTCTGCTTCCCTTCTTGTGAAGTACATTTGTCTCCTAGCTTCCCTCCTGGCCACTTGATAGTCTTCTCTACTTCCCCCATTCCGCCATACTTTCCAAGCCTGCTTCTTGGCCTTAATTGACTCCTCCACCTTACTGTTCCACCACCATGTTACTCTCCTCCTATCTGTAGCCCTGCTCCAGCCACAGCTCCGTCTGCCGCCATCAGCAGCTTTGCTTTCAGGAATTCCCACTGTTCCTCTATATTGTACGACTCTAAATGCTCTTCCTTACTGTCGAAAGCATCAAGTAATATGATTTTCAATTTATTTCTGGCTCTGGGGTCCTTTAGCTTCTATATTTTTTCTCCTGAGGATAGTCCTCTTCTGCTGTTTACTACGTCTAATCCTGCCTATGAGGTCGCTAATTATCAGTCTATTTTGGGAGGTGCATTCTTCATGGGGGAGAGATTTAGTGTTTACAAAAGACACTCTGTAACGTCTTCTGGTAAGGATATAATCTACCTGGTTGGTAGTTCCCCTGATCTGTAGGTGATCAATTGATTGTCTCGTTTTTTGAAGTTAGTGTTACAGATAGTTAGGTTATTTGCATCACAGAATTCCAGGATTCTGGAGCCTTCCTCATTTCTAATACCAAACCCATAGCCTCCGTGGATTCCGTCATAGCCGTCACAATGCTGTCCAACGTGACCATTTAGGTTGCCAGCAATAATTATATAGTCACTGTCGGTTATTTGGGAGGTAGTGAGCATCAGTGTCTCATAGAATCTGTCTTTTATAGCGCCATATATATATATATATATATATATATATATATATATATATATATATATATATATATATATATATATATATACATATATATATAATAAATACAATATCGGAGAAAGCTTTTTAGCGATACTCCGGCCAAATTCCAACTCACTCAACAAACATTAGGAAATAAGTGATTATATTCCCAATTATGCGTTCGGGGTGCTAACTAAAAGTATTGCGTAGAAAATTGGCTGTATTATTTCGTATGAGACATATCTAATATATCTCTTCCCAGACGGATGTCTCGTTTCATTATAGGATTCCTACAATTTGGGTGAAATTATACCAATATATGTAGGAGTTTGTATACCATCAATAGATATATATTCAAGTGGGCTCCTATAATTCATCAGTGGGTGCCCCAATAATACTAATATTGATAATCTAACCAACATCAGTATTTATATATATATATATATATATATTTATATATCTAGGATGGTTAAAATTACTGAGATCCATGGGCGTAAACTCTCCAGCGGTCTCATTATCCTCATTAATGTCCCTCATTATCGCTGCCATGTCCTGCGTCTCCAACAGACCAGTGTCTGTCCTTAGAACATCAACATACATTAACCTTGTTCTTCCTCTTCTAGTGTGTCCATGTAGGGGCTCCCACAGGAGCACCGAGTGCAGTGTCAATTCTGGATGGCGGTGAGCATGTCAAGCTAACCTCAATCTTCTCTGTTTCACTTTTGAGCTGACTTTTGGGAGGCTCCCATACAGCTGAGTTTCTCATCCTCAGTGTATACTGATTAATGTTCAGAGCCATCCTCAGCATTCTCGTGTAGCACCCCTCCACTATCTGAGTGAGTTTCTTGGTCAGTGTCCAAGTCTCAAACCCGTACAGCAGTGCAGACTCCACTACAGCAATGAAGCGGCAGATTTTCAGGTCTTTACAAAGGTCCGACTTCCACACCGACCTCAAGCTGTTGCATGCCGCTCAGACTTAGCACTTCCTCTCAACCACATCATCTTCCGTATTCCCAATCTTTGCTCCCAAATATAGTAAGTCCTCAACCAATTCTAGTGGCTTCCCGCCTATATTAGTGATCCCCTCTGGCTTCTCAACATTCTCTACCAGATATTTTGTTTTAGTCTCATTCATTCTCAGCTCCACACTCAAAGATACAGTTGAGTCCTGCATCAAATCCTCTGCCTCCTCCACTGTATTTGTCACCAAAATTATCTCGTCGGCAAATTCAGCATCCGATATCTTTTTCGCCTTAACTCTCCTGCCCTGAGCCGGTGCTGCAGTAAAGCCAGAGTCATGTATGTATGTATGTATGTATGTATGTATGTATGTATGTATGTATGTATGTATGTATGTATGTATGTATGTATGTATGTATGTCAGGTCACCAGTTGGTGCTACTGGTAACATGTATCCCAGTACAACCTGTCTCATGGTCGGGTCGTTGGCGACTAAACTGGCAACCCCACCAAGGTTTCTTGGTGAGGAGGGTGATTTTAGACATCCTGCAGGACTAAAAACAAAACCTGTCAAAGGGCAAAGGAGCTCTTAAGAGTCAATGGCCATCCAAAATCACCGGGAGAGATGACCCCTTAGCCTTTGTCAAGGCAGAATTCTAGCAGAAGGAAAACTCTGATATAACACCTGCAACTCTGATGGTATCCAATGATGTTGACTTGTTCTTCTTTTTGGTAAATATCATCTTGGTTAAGAGAGTGGGACTGGCTTTGTGCAGTGCCTTTGCTCACTATAAAAGCTTCACGGCACAGGCATTGCTTTATATCTGGAGATCACTCTGCACTTGTCGTTACATGGTACCATGGGCCCAGCACTATGTGTCAATAATTGTCACAAGTGTAGTGTTTGTACCAGAGTTTTCAAGTCGCTGGCTAGAATAAAAAGTCACACTCGTTCAGCGCATCGGTAGGGTTTCTCCTACATGGATATAAAGTAGTGGCCGCACTCGAAAGCGAGTTGGCAGCCACCATGTATATATATATATATATATATATATATATATATATATATATATATATATATATATATATATATATATATATACATATATGGAGGCACATGGCTTAGTGGTTAGAGCATATATATATATAGGGATAAAATAGAAATAAGAGGGATCAGATGTTGTTTACTCGAGAGAAGACTACGTTGGTATGGTCACGTGATGCGCATGAAAGACGACAGCAGTATATAAAAGTGCAGGGCAATAAAAATAGATGGTAGCCACGGAGTAGGCAGACTCAGAAAAAACTGGGACGACTTGATAAATTCCGACCTCACACACTTACACATCTCCAAGATAATGTCACTGGACCGAGAGCTTTGGCGCTACACAGTAATAGAGAAGACCCGCCTTACCTAAGTACAAAGTGAAACCTACTACAGTCAGTAGCCACCTCTAACAACTACCCCCACCCTATCCACACCACCCCTTTCAATGTAAAGTTATGATGGTACCACAACATCCAGCCCGAAACAAATGAGGTCGTGTAGGTCTCACGACAAGAAAAACACACGGTCCACGCTGTAATGTGGCCGTGTAGGTAACACGATAAAAACCTCCCTGTTCCACACTGTAAATGTGGTTGGTGTTAGGAAGGGCATCCAGCCGTAGAAAACCCGCCAGACAGTCCTATGTGAGCAAGACAACCACTCTTGCCTCAAGTGTGAAAACTCCCGTCCAAACCCATGCAAGCGTGGAAGGTGGACGTTAAACGATGATGATGATGATGATGATATATATATATATATATATATATATATATATATATACACATATATGGAGGCACATGGCTTAGTGGTTAGAGCATTGGCCTTGCAATCGAGAGGTTGTGAGTTCAATTCTCAGACCAGGTAATGTGTTCTTTCCTTGAGCAGGACACTTTATTTCACATTACTCCAGTTTACTCAGCTGTAGAAAGAGATGATAGGGACTGGGGTCCGTATCAGTCCACTGCAAAGGGGTCGTGGAGGTGCCACGGCAAAAAAGCACACAGCACTCACTGTAAATGAGGTTGGTGTTAGGAAGGGCATCCAGCCGTAGAAATCAAGCCAGAATCAGTTCCCGTCCCATCCTTGCAAGCAGGGAAAATGCGGACCTAAAATGAAATGATGAAATGATGATATATATATATATATATATATATATATATACACACATATATATATACATATATACATATATATATATACATATATTTATATATATATATATATATATATATATATATATATACATATATACATACATATATATATATATATATATATATATATATACATATATACATATATATATATATATAGTTATACTTGGGGAGGGTCATGTTTGTGTAATATTGCCAGAATTAATAACAGAACACACTCACTGTTTGGTTGGTTTTCGCTTCTCGCTTCTGTGTCTTTTATATCGGTAATCTATCTTACTCGGTCCTCAATGTTGCTATTGACTGACCTACGACACTGACTACCTAGACAGCCAAGACCTTAGATGTTTCTGCCTAGTAGACCTATAAGAGGTAGACCC
>OZ024743.1:254199695-254204695 GCA_964016885.1 Eledone cirrhosa | reverse complement strand
AGGCTTTTGTTGAGCTGTTACAAGGAAAAAAATCTATTTATCAATCTAGCAAAGTTTGCTCTGCCTTAACTACTCACCATACACCAATTAACTTTATACAAATACTTTACTCAGGTGTCTAAAGTTAGGGGTATGTATGAATGTACATATATATATATATTTATAGGAAGATATTGATATATATAGTGGGGGATAGTAATTATATATAGTAGGTGTACATAAGCTAGTGTGGTAAAATGAACATTAATTGATGATGAAGATAATGATGTATATGTGTATCATCATCATCATCATCATCATCGTTTAAGTCCATCTTCCACACTAGCATAGGTTAGACAGGAATTGTCCCACATGAGGCAATGTTGGTCAGGTAACCGTGTCTCGCTCATATAGGACTATCTGGCAGGTTGTCTATGGCTGGATGCCCTTCCTAACACCAACCACATTTACAGTGTTTTTTTTGTTGTGACACCTACACGATCTCATTCTCATTTATCTGGACTGGTACCAACTTTACAGAGAGAGGGTGTTGTTGGTGGGAGTGGGAGGATAGGGGAGGGTAATGGATTGGGGTGTATATTTGGTTAAGAGGTGCCTACTGACTGTAGGTTTCGCTTTGCACATAGGCAAGGCGGGTCTTCTGTATTACTGCGTAGCACCAAAGATCTCGTATATATATATATATATATGTATATATATATATATATATATATATATATATATATATATATATATATATATATATATATATATTATATATCTGTGTGTGTGTGTAAATATATATAGATTCTATGTCTATATGTATATATGCCAGCATGGAAAAATAGGTTTTAAATGGTGTTGATAATGATAATACATACATGCATATATATGTGTGTGTGTGTGATTGTGTTCTTATTTATTCTGTTTTGTGCTCCTCCTGCCCAACTGCCATGTATACCTGTTTTACCATGAAAGTGTTTGCTAGTCCTTTCTTTGCTCAAACTTCAGTTTCTGAAGAAAGTGTTGCTGAAGATAGGTTATATTGCTTTTTCAAAGAGAGAAAGGGTCAGCAGGGTAAACAAAAACAAAGAGACAAATGGATTCCAATTTTTGACTGCTACTTTATCGACACCAGACAGTTGTAACACACAGATAATCCTGAGAGGATTCGATTTTAACTCAAAGTAGTGAGAGATATAGTAGATATAGAAAATCATTCATTCGAATAGTCCCCCCCCCCCCCTCTCTCTCTCTCTCTCTATATATATATATATATATATATAAAACCAGAAATATTTATGAAGAAGCTACTTAAAATCAAATTTTAACCATACCTTTGCCCTAAGTACTATAAAATACTAACTTCATATAATGATGACAAAACTATATCTCACAAACTTAAACTAAATAAAGGATTTGTTAAAAATTAATCATATATTACACTCAAAGACCATAAAAGTAATTTAAGTAAATATGTAAGTTATTCAACCCAGCTATAAGGGTGAAATTAAAGATATGAGTTTTTAAACATATATGTTTTCTATATATGTAAATGCATTTACATATAATCTGTTCACCCTCTCCACATCTAGCTAGTTATATACCTATCTATCTATTTACTTTAAGGGCGTAGTAACGCTGATCAGGAAAGACGAGAACAAGGGGGACGAAATTAACAACTTCAGGCCCATAACTCTGCTCAACAACAGAGTTAAAGATTTTGGCCAAGGTGCTAGCGACGAGGTTGGCGCTTGTCGTCGAGAACCTGGTAGGGAAAGCGCAAACGTGTGCAATCCCGACCAGGTCCATACACGACAACCTCCACCTCATGCGAAACATCATAGAGAGGGTGGGTAGTAAACCCGGCTTCGGTGGGGCTCTGATCAACTTGGATTAGTCTAAGGCATTCGATAGGGTCGACCATCGATACTTAGAAGCGGTTCTCAAGGCGGCCGGTTTCGGTCCCGTTTTCAGAGGATGGATCGAGGCGATGCACACCAGCATCTGCTCGAGGGTCAAGGTGAACGGCTACCTATCGGAGCCGTTCGCAATCACGCGTTCCATTCGACAGGGGTGCCCTCTCTCCTCCATTCTGTATGTATTGACTCTAGAGCCCCTACTGCGGAAATTGGAGCTGTTGCTGGGCATCCCCCTAGAACCGGGACTGCACAAAGCGGCGTCGGCTTATGCCGACGACGTAACAGTAATGGTGTCGAGCACCTCGGAAATCGGGGTGATCGCCAACATACTGAAAGAATACGAAACTCTGACGGGAGCAAAACTAAACCCAGACAAGTCTGTCGGTTTGCAGCTCGGTACGTGCAGAGGCAAACCGATGACATCCGACGGCGTCGTTGGACGCTGGACGGACGGACCGGTGAAATTGCTCGGGGTCTGGTTCGGTCCAGACCTCCAGGTGGAGAAAAACTGGAACGAGGTCACGGCCAAGGTATTTGCACTCACTCAGAAGTGGGCAGAGTGCAAACTGTCCTTGAAAGGTCGAGCGGAGGTGGCGAACACTTTCATAGCGTCCGTAATCTACTACCGCTTGACTGTCGTGCCTTGTACCCGTGAACACCTCGCCAAGATGGAACGCATACTCTTCCAGTTTCTGTGGAAGAAGCAGGCTCCGCTGGTGCGGAGATCGGTCTGCTGTCAGCACCCTTCCAACGGAGGGCTGAGAATGCCGTGGTTGATGATGCGCAAACATGCGCTGAGGCTGCGGCATCTCCAGGTATTCCTCACCGACCCCCAACCGGTGTGGGCACCGTTTGTGAGACAGGCTTTCCCACAGCTCGTCTCGCTAACGGAGCTGCAGTCCTGGGTGTAGAAAAGACCGAAAACGATGGGCGCCTGGCACATTGAATGCGCTCAGGCGCTCACAGTCCTCTGGCAAGCGGGCGCAGCAATCAGTGGAGACTCCACTTCGACATTCTATAGTGGGATTGTACGTTACAAGGGCGACGACGTGCTCGGAGAGACTCTGGGCGTCGAAGACGATAAGCTCACCAGTCTGTTTGGTAGGACTTTCCGCCCGGGACCTATGGACAACTTCCAGAGATCCCTGGCCTG
Source organism: Eledone cirrhosa (assembly GCA_964016885.1). Lineage (NCBI taxonomy): Eukaryota > Metazoa > Mollusca > Cephalopoda > Octopoda > Eledonidae > Eledone > Eledone cirrhosa. The sequence continues at coordinate 254,201,641 of OZ024743.1, read as the reverse complement.
GCAGTGCTACCGAGGAGCTCTACCGGTTCGTGACAAGATCTACAGGCACGGACGCCCTGGCAGGGATCCTTCCAAGAGGACGTGTCCAAGATGTGCGCATGACATTGAAACAGTTCTGCACGCAATTGTACACTTCCCGGGCGTAAGCGACCTGTGGAACCATGCAGAACAACTGCTGTCGCGTATGGGACAAATCCAGTTGACTGCCGAGTCCATAGTAAGGATCAAACCGCCAGCCTCTTTCAAAAACGAAATAGAGGCTGTTTTCCTCTGTACGGTGGCTATGGTGAAAGAAGTTATATGGTGGACGAGGTTGAGAGAACTGAGCACAGATGCCTTTCTCTCCGGACAACAATTGATTCCCTTCTTTAAGTATCACTTTAGAAGGAGAATCAGGGTGGAGAGAGAGGCACTGCACCCCAGTAAATTTACTGAAAGGTGGGTGAATGAAGCGAAAATGGCCCGAGTGATTGGGCCTTCTCTGTTTATAAGCCTGTAGGTTGAGGCAGAGAGCAAAAGGAAGAAAGGAGCACTTGCACAACACGCTCCTGGATTTGAGGGTTGTTCTATCGACGGGGTATTAAACAACCCATTTGTGGCGCCTCCCCCCCTATTGGGGATTTCGATTGTTGAAATTGTTTGTTTTTTTATTTTTTACACGACTGTATGTAAAATCCCCGGCATGTCTTTGTATTGTCCCCTTTTCTTGTTGCGCCCTTGTGGCTAATAAAGAAATCTATCTATTTACTTTCTAAATCACTTATACTCACTTCATTCTCAAAACACTAATTTAGCATGAAGACAACTTTTAACTAATGACACATTTTCCTTCCATTTGTTAACCTACAAAATAATCTAGACTGTTGTCATCATTTTTTTACCCTGTTAAAACCTTAGATGTGTTTTACATGAAACAGATGTAAAGCACAATTTATAAGCTGCTAAAGAAAAAAATTTATAAATACAACGTAAATTACTCTGGCATTATTTTGTCTAAGTAGGTATACTCCACATTAGGTTTTTATATAATTAATTAAATATTGAAGTCAACACATAATATATCACTCTTCACTTATACCGGTACTAATATATGTGTGTAGTCTATATGTATCCATGTATGAATACATGTATATATATATATATATATATATATATATATATATATACACATTTACACACACATATGTGTGTGTGTGTATATATATATGCATGTATGTATATATATATATATATATATATATATATGCATTTATATATACCTACACACATATATATCTACGAATGTAAATACATGTACTTATGCATGTACACAAGTTGTAACTACATTTTTTCATATAATTGAACCTGTAATTAAAGCGGAGTTTCATTAAACCATTTTTTCTTTCCTTAGTAAAAATCATTGCATATTTAACTTTTCAATATAACACCAAGGAAAAGTTTGTTACATGAAAGCTCATATCTACTTTCATCTGTCTGATCTTTTAATTATCAAATTATCCTCTTTGTGTAGCATGTTATAATGACCATTCATTTGTTTTTCTGTTTAAATATATATGTGTGCATATTTTGTATGTGATAATAATAATGATAATAATAACACACACACATATGCCTCCATATATATATATGTGCCTCCATGTATATATATATATAAATATTTCGTTTATGAATTTGTTTAGCAAGATTCTTTATCTGAAAACGTGTGTTGAAACCGATATTGTTATACTTATTTATGGTATGGTGGGACAGTAGACTTAAACTTAAACTTAAAGAACAATTAGAAGACCCCTCAACCCTGATAATGTACTCCCGCTACGTTGATGATATAAACATCGTAGTAAAAAACCCCCACTAGAGAACAGTCAGGAATTAGAGAAAAACACAATGTAAAGCATCCAGCAAATAGCTAACTCCAGCCACCAGAGTATTAGAGTTACTATAGACTA
>OZ024743.1:254137195-254194695 GCA_964016885.1 Eledone cirrhosa | reverse complement strand
AAATATCTAACCAACCTCAGGCTTGGTATCTGTCCAAAATAGACAGCTACTATAGCTGCGATAAACATATATATAAACAAGGAAGGCTATTGTGAATATTGAGTTTGAAGTGCGAGATATTAGAATTCATAGAATAATGAAAAGAACTCAACGCAAGGAAGTTGTTAAAACAGCAAAATGCTGTCAATGGCAGTGTCGAATAAGATTTAAACTCAACCGATAGAAATCAACAGCTAGAAGTGTGTTGGCCTGCAGAATTGATAGGAAGGAAGGAGAAAATGGGGAAAATGGACGAGACAAGATCACACAAATATTTATATACATCATCAGCTTTTAGACCGGCTGTGCTTTCACGCGATTTAACTAAAAGTGTATATATTTGTAAAATTCTTAAGCAGTATGGCTTCTTAACACATTGTTTAGCTCTGGTTTTTAATTGAGCACTTTGCCATTATCATTTCTGATTTTTGCGATTCGCTTCGTTTTCCTGCCCGCCGAAAATGCGATTCTCGCTGAAACTTTATTTGTATATATATATATATATATGTATGTATGTATATATATATATGCACACACATATATTTATATATATATATATATATATATATATATATATATATATATATATATATATATATATATATATATACATATATATATATATATATATATATATATACATATATATATATATATATATATATATATATATATATATATATATATGACGGCGATGAATTTGATTTGCGAGATTTTTTATATGAGATCGTGTGTGGAAACAAATATTGTTATACTTGTTGTAATAATTGTTTCTACTTTTGGCACAGGCCAGCAATTACCCAGTGTATTACTGGTACTTTATTTTATCGACCCCGTAAGGATGAAAGGCAGATTTAACCTCGGCGAGATTTTAATTCAGAATGGCAAGGGCCGTAGCTCTACGCGTCCGACCCTCTAACGATACTGCCAATCCATCGCCCTATACTTGTAATAATAATGCCAGAGTAATAACAGAACACACTCACTGTTTGGTTGGTTTTCGCTTCTGCATCTTTTATATCTCTATAGTTAATTCATTTCGCCATCAATGTTTATCATTGAATGACCAACGGTCAAAAATACACATATAAATACATATATATAGTCGTTGCACATCTGCAATATCAACAGTAGTACTATTATTATGTATTGTAATGTCTACGTCATTTTTATTTTATCTACTTATTTATTTATTTATTTTTGTCTCCGTCTCTGTTTGGTTATTGTATTCTATCTTAGTTTATTAGTGTGTGTTTATATGTGTTTGTTGTTATTGTGCTTGTGTATATATTTATTTATATTTCTGTATTGTTTGTTTGGGTGTTGTTGTTATTCCATTCATTATTTCTGATTAGCTTTGGCTTTCTAAGCTCTATTTCACTTGCCTCTCTGATTTACCTATCTGCTGGGTCATTTCTAATTTTACAGTTGATCTGGGGGTTTACTTTACATATAACACATTTATTATTAGTACAGTAGATTTTCTTAAAAGGGAATGCTTTGCTGATCAGGGATTTTATGGTAGTTCAGCCATGACCTTAGCTGTTTCTGCCCCAGTAGACCCATAAGAGGTAGACCCCCCTCCCCCACACCATAACCTCAATGGCAAAAAGTGACTCCCATGGAAAGGTGGATTGGGTGGACCAAAGCCGTAAGGACACTCCAAAACAATGATCAGATGAGAAAAATGGTCGCGCATGCAATAAGGGGCTAGTATTAAAACTACCCTAAAGGGCCATATATTCAAATTCAATGAAAAGATCTACCGCCAAAATGAGGGAGCAGCCATTGGCGTCAGCATAGTTGGTGATGTTGCTAATCTTTTTATGGTATGGTGGGAAAGGAGATTTAAAGATCTCCTTGAAGAGAGCTCCATAGACCACATCATGTACTCTCGTTACGTAGACGATATTAATATAGTAATAAGGACACCCCCACAAGAGAGTACTAACGAACATGATTTAGAATATAAATGGTAAGCATCCAGCAGATAGATAACTCTATACACCAGTGTATAACTGTAACTATTGACTACCCATACAAACACCCTAACAATAGACTACCTCTATTAGACACGGAACTCTGGATTAAAACTATAGACAAGAGGATCCAAATTCTCCACTCACACTACGCTAAACCCATGGCCTCCAAACACCTGATACTCAAAAACTCAGCAATCTCAGTAGTGCTAAGTTTAATATTCTGATCGCAGGGTTGGTACGAGTGATGAAGAACGTGTCCCGCATGTGCGACCCAACTGAAATAGAAAGACACATCCAACACTTCATCAACCGAATGCATTTCTGTGGCTACAAACAAAGAGGCAGAATCAGAGTATAAAGAGGAGCCACGGAGAAGTATAAAACCCTCATAGAACTGGACATGAAAGGAAAGGAATTTGCCCATTATACAGGAGCAAATCATGGAATAGCTTAGATAGGGAAAGCCACCACGTGGTACGACAACCAGAGATACCAGAGTGTCATGTTTGTGGATGCTACCCCCGGAGGGAAATTAGCTAACCAATGTAGAAAGGCCCTAAGAAAGACCCACTTAAAAAATCCAGGAACTACCATAAAATAACTGATCAGCAAAACATACCCTTTTAGGAAAATCCACTGTACTAATAAGAAATGTGTTATATGTAAAGTAAACCCCAGATAATCTGTAAAACTAGAAATGTAGTCTATAGCATAAGATGTACAGAGGATACTTGCAGAAACGTGACAACAACATTCATAGGTGAGACAGCTTAAAGCATAGGAGAAAGAATAGATCAACACTGGGGAGAATTAAAAGGACAAAAAAAAAACGGTTCAGTACTATACGAACCCGCCAGACAACAACATGACGGTAACATAGAAAATATAGAAATTAAAATAATATCTAAACATAGAAATGATCCAACGGGTAGGCAAATCAGAGAAGCAAGCCAAATAGAGCTTAGAAAGCCAAAGCAAAACAGAAAAAAATAAATGGAATAACAACACCCAAACAAACAATACTGACTTAAGAGAAATATAAATAAATAAATATATATATATATATATACACAAGCACAATAACAACAAACACATATAAACACACACTAATAAACTAAGATAGAATACAATAAACAAAACGCATACATCCAAACGCGAACACACACGCAAACGCATGTGCAGAGACGGAGACAAATATAAATAAATATATAAAATAAAAATGGCGTAGACACAACAATACATACAATACGGTAGGGGAAAACCTGATAATAGTACCATTGATGATATTGCAGATGTGCAACGAAAGAACTTTGTTAGACTATATATATGTATTTATATGTGTATTTTTGACCGTTTCAGTCAATGATAAACATTGATGGCGAAATGAATTAACTATGGAGATATAAAAGGTGCAGAAGCGAAAACCAACCAAACTGAGTGTATTCTGTTATTATTTCTGGCATTATTATTACAACAATATGACCCTCCCCAAGTATAACAATATATATATATAAGAAAAATGGATTGCTGCGTGGTTGCACATGGGTTACATATGAATAAAATTAGTCCTTCATCAGTGATCTTCCAACCTTCATTGGTATTTCATCCTTACGGGGTCGATAAAATAAAGTACCAGTAATGTACTGGGTGATTGATGGCCTTGTGTCAAAAGTAGAAACAATTAAGAAAACCTAATATTTCTTAAGTTTTTCATGTTATTTTAGGAATTTTTCAAATTAACTATTGGTAAATTTGATTCAGAACGTTTTTAAACATTTGCTGGAGTTCCCTGGATGTGTCCAGAAAAAAAGTAATTGGTTGAAATAGGGAACAGTATACCACTTTTGAACAGAATTAATCGTTGTGTATACTATGTTCCAACTTCAAGGAGTTTGAGGGTCATCTAACTGTTGTCCAATTGATCTGAAATTTTGCACGCCTTAATGTTTTGTGAATTGAAACAGGATTAGGGATTGGGAGCAGCAAAATTTTAACATTCGGAAAATTACCTATTTCTAAGAGTCACCCTAATATATATATATATAATTATATGCATATGTGTGTGTCTATATATATTCATATATATATATATGTGTGTATATGTATGTTTACGAAATCTGTTGAAAAAGTATCCAAATTAATATTTCCCCAATGGAAGTAATGAAGATGGAGAGACAAAATTGTGTACAAAGTGGAGCCAACAGGCATCACTTTTCGTGAGTTCTCTAGGCAGCAAGCAGTCAGCATATGTGGTGTGATACTCGTTGCATTTTCATTTTGTGTAATACTGCCAACAAGGAGCCTGAGTTCCTGAATACTGTGATAACTGGAGATGAGACATGTGTATGTGTATGACCTGAAAATCAAAGCTCACTCATCACAGTGGAAGAAACCAATGTTGCCAAAGCCCTCTAAAAGTATATCAAATGCAGAGCAAAATGAAGTTGATGCTGACTGTTTTCTTTGACCACCAAGGCGTTTTGCTTCTTGGATACACACCAAAACAACAAACATTTTCAAAGAAATATTATCAGGAAGTTCCCCAAAGTTTCCTTGATACAGTTTGGTGCAGAAAACCGGATCTGTGAACCCCACCAAACTAGCAGCTGCATCATAATAACATCCACTGACTGTATTCATCATAGCTGATATAATGTTTCCTAAAAACAAGAAAGGCATTTAGCTCATTTGTAAGGCTCCATAATCCCCAGGTGTGGCTTCTTCCAACTGGTTGTTCCTCAAAATGAAGATACCACTGAAAGACTCCCGCTGTGAGAACTGAGAAGACATCATGTAAACTGTGACAGAGAAGCTGAGGACCCTTCTGAAAGAAACATTCCAGATGTACTACTACGATCTATGGGGAAATCCTTTGGTTCAGTGTCTGGATGCATAAGGGACCTGGCCTGCTTCAGAGGAGATTAGCAATTGGACACCACAAAGATAATTTGAGAGCACAAGGAGGCTACACATGGAGACAATATGATCGATGGTTTCAAGCTGTTGCCTACACACTTGACATGTTTGGCTACTGCAGTTCTTTAAGATGTTAGCCTGATATATTCTTGTGGGTAGGCATTGATCCAAGTTTGCTATAATAAACCCTTCCGTTTCTGATTTTAAGCGAGGTAAGAGTTGCTAATTCTCTTTAAGTATTTACCATCAAATGGTTTTTCATACCCTTTGCTGGAAAGATTATTAAAGTTTCATTTTTAGTAGAAGTTTTCATGTGTTAAGTTAAATTTTATTGTTCTTGTTCTTTGGTCTGCGAATTCTGGAACATTTTGTTTAGCATAAAGTCGTCAAAGTTTTTTAGATAGGAGTTTTGGCCAATTGTGGCAATTTTCAGTGACAATTCAAGTTGCAAGAATTATTATTTACGACTTTCTATGTTCTGAGTTTAAATCCCACCGAGGATTTCTTTGTCTTTCATCTTTCCATAGTCAATACAATAAAGTACCTGTTAATTACTGGGGTAATGATGATTATATAAAGGTTAAAAACCTAATTTCTACATGTGCACACTTGTTTCTTTACAAATGTGAGGTTAGCAAGCATTGAAAATATTATTTTTGCTATTCCAATATATGAATGCCAAACAGACGGTTGAGGACACAATATATTGCACCCAATACACTCAGTAAAGTGATGAGTGAGAGGAAGGGCATCTAGCTGTAGAAACCATGCCAAAACTGGAATGTATGTAAGGAAGTTGTGGTCCCTCACCCATCTAGGATGACAATAGCTCTGATAAAGTACTGAATTTGTCTCTGATGACCCTTCTAATGCTTAACCACATAGAAAAATGAATGATAACTGATGATGATAATAATTATAAATACAACAAACTCAATACTTCCAATATATAAATATTTTAAATGTATTTTTGATATAATATTTAAAATTCTTAATACAATAACCATAAACTTTCTTATCTTTTATGTCTCATAGGTAATATAATATAATTCTTAATTTAATATTTTATTAATAATGTTAAGATAATATTTCTTATTTTATTACTTTCATTATAATTCACCAGACAGATAATATAATATAACAGTACATACTTTTTCTTTATAGTTGTGATTTGGCAGAGTAGTTAGTGTTAAATATTTGGTCTGGCTCTCTGTACTTTGGAGATCAACTTTGTCTTTCATTCTTCTGAGGATGTTGGGTCCATAAATAAACTACCAGCCAAATATTGATGTAAATCCTTCTCTTTTGAGTTCAAATTCCACCAAGGTCAACATTGCCTTTCATCCTTCCAAGTCCCATAAAATACCAATCAAATATTGGTGTATATTTTTCACTTTCTCTCTGCCTGTCATTTCTATCATCATCATCATCACCATTAGCCTCCTCTATATAAATCATATAGCCATACCAGTGCAGTCTTCTCACTTGCACACTACATTTCATTCCTCTTACTCTCATTCCCTCTTTCATCTAATCCATGCTTTACCATTGATGCACATCAACATTACACATTACATATTCTCATTTAAAAAAATATACCAAGGGCAGTATAATATGGAGCAGAAAATACAGATAAAGCCATTTTTTAAAAAGTGAAATAAATAGCAAACTATACAAATACTGTAAATTGTAGGAAATTGAATACACAAATCATTGAGGAAAAAAAACCCAATGACAATGAATGGAAAAGATTTATTGCAACTCTTTCTCGTAGGTCATGGACCACTGTTCTTGCACTGCCAAAAGCCCCCCCCCCCCCCTCATCATCATCATCATTATCATATGTCCTCTTTTCCATGCTTGGATAGATTGGATAGGTCTGTTCTAGCACATCATCCTTCTATTTGTTGCCCTCCTTTGTCATCTCCGTGAGCTTTAGTAATCTCAGATCAGCTCTCACCCCTTAGCCCAGGTTTTCCTTGTTCTTTTTCTCCTGCAGCGACCTTCTACCAGGACGTCTTGCCATTTCTTTACCCAATGATCATCATCCATAATACTATGTGGATAGTTATTTGTAAGCAAGATTGCTTAGAGTCTAGTTGATAGGTTTAGCAAGCTCATTTAGAACATCTGACAATCGATCACTCATTGCCACTTTCCTAACCATATATTTCTGAACCGCTCCATCTCTGGTATTATCTCATGACACGTTTCTCCAGTATAACAACATTACAATGTGCACTGTGTGTAATTTATCATGGCACCAGCACTACCACTTTACAGGGTGGGCTGGGTACATTTATTGTGGCAACTGTGCTACATGGATCCACACAAACACTATCTTGCTTCAGTTATAACAGCTATAAATATGGCATAACACCACATTTAACTAAACATAAAAACAAGACATGGTTGTCAAGAAAACTTCATAAACACACAGCCATCTCTGCATATATTTTAATATTCAAATATTTCAATTTAGTTTTTACTATAATATTTAAAATTCTTAATACCATCATAACATTTCTATTATTTAAGTATCACAGTTAAAGTAATATACTTAATAATATAATTCTTAATTTAATATTTTAATGAAATCATTATGAGAACATTTCTTTTAGGTCATCATATAGTTCACATGGTTTCTGTCTTTCTATTGAAACTGATATAGGAGAAACTTCAAAAATACTGGAAATTTAGGAAATTGAACAAACATCGGTGTTAACATCTACCCTTGCCTATGGTCAAGAATCTTGAGAAATGAAGGAATATGATAACAAATACAAGCAGCTAAAATGAAGTTTTTCCAAGGGTCTTTGTAGTAATGTTACTTGATAGGGTGCATAGCTTTGAGATCAGGGAGCCCCTCCAGGTAGAGCTGCCACTTTACAGTTTTGGTACTATGGACAAGAGGTTAGAATGTGTAAAGAATGAATCGCTGGGCTTTGGATGAAAGAGAGAAAATAGGTTCAATGTATTGGGCATTAGTCCTTCATCTGGGGAGTACAACTAGATAGATTAGAAAATAAAAAACAAGGGACATGTAAGTGGGCATATTGTTAATTGTTTCTGTGTATAACTGTATATATTCGTTGAATGGTCTATATATTGTGTAAGATGTTGTCTACGTTTGTCTGACTCTATTAACATTGTGTATGAGTATGATTTGTCTGCATATGTATCAAATATGTAGAGACAAATATATATTGGTTCATTAAAAACGAAACTCAACCTCAAGGCAGTCAGCTGAAGCTAAGAGTTTGTGTGTTGCATATGTGTTTACATTTATTGAAGATGGGTGTTAAATGATGATTATGTATAAGTAAGTATATATGTGTGTGTGTGTTATGGTGTTCACATTTACTGCATATGGACATTAAATGGTGATGACATTTAAATATGTATGCAAATACATTTCTATATGTGTTGGTGGCACCAGCACTGCCACAATATAAGACTAGTGTCCTTCGTCTGGTTGTGGAGGCATTGGCAAAGTTTATTACACTCCTGCCATTCCTTCTGTTTTTGTTTTCTTTTCTTTCTAGATTATTTGTCTTATCACTCATGTATGTATGTATGGATCCTCCAGAACTCCTGATGGAGTTGTATTAGCTTCAGTGTGTCTTGGGCATTTTTGAAACCTGGTGAAGCCCAACCTATGTCTAGGTCTGAATGCAGCTGCTTTCTTTTAGAGAGAAAGAGAGAGAGGGTGATAGAGATGGAGAGAGAGAGTTAGAGAGAAAAAGAGAGAGGGGGAGGAGACAGAGAGAGAATCAAAACCACTACAGGATTGATACTTTTTTTATTGACCTTGAAAGAATAAAAGGCAAAGTTAACCTTGGCAGGATTTGAGCACAGAGAATCAAAAAACGAATATGGCAAAACATTCTACACAACATTCTAACATCTCTGACAAGATAATTGATTTTTTCCCCTTCTTCCAAATTGGTTTCTTCTGTTGTTTAACATGATAATATCTGCTGCTCTGATATAAGGTTTTCTTTTTAAAACGATTTAATCCTTTTGATATCAAACTGCCTGAAACTAACCCTGATTTTATGATACAAAACCATTTATGTTGTTAAATAGTTTATATTTATCTCAAACTTTCAGGATAGTTTTATATCAGAATATTTGTTATGTTACAAACATCAGAATAATAATGAGAGAGCTATTTTTTTTCCAGTTTATGACAAAGTTTGTTGTATTACTAAACCCATCCACATTCTTCATTATTTTCAAAATTCTTCAATTAGTTAGGCAGTGTCTTTTACTACAAATATGGTAATGAAAGGGTTAATTAACAAATAGCCATTGTATTAACTATACCCACAAATATTTAACATCTAACTCTAATTCTATCCCTGATCAACTTTGACGTTCATCCTCTCAGGTTCAAGAAAATAAAGTATTATTAGATGAGCAGACAAGTTGTCATGCAATATTTGTTCCTGATTGTTGTGATCTGAGATTAAATCCTGGTTCGGCCCTATTTGGGTGGTAGACATAATGCGTCATTTGGTTTAATATCATCATCTGTCTTTGGGTTATTTTAGCAGATTTGACTCTGTTGAAATATATACACATACACACACACACACACATATATATTTATATATATACTGTATGATGTGTGTATACGAACAGCAATGTTACATGGTAGTGAAACCTGGACGCTGTCTGAAGAAGACTTGTGCAGATTAGAAAGAAACAAAGCTTGCATACTCCGATGGATGTGTAATAGTAATATACGCGAACAGTATAAACGAATTGAGAGAGAGACTGAGCATAAGAGGAATCAAATGCTGTGTGCAGGAGAGGAGGTTACGTTGGTATGGACATGTGATGCATATGAGGGATGACAGCTGCATAAAAAGGTGCAGAGCACTACAAGTCGATGGAAGCCGCAGAGTGGGGAAATCCAAGAAGACCTGGGATGAGGTGATAAAAGCCGACCATACCCAATTGCACCACTTCAGGACAATGACACATGACCGTGACCTCTGGCGTCACACAATAATACAAAAGACCCAACTTCCCACAGGAACAAGCCAAAGCTGAAGCATATAGACAATATGCCCAACTGCAAAGTGGGCCAAAAAAGCACCCAGCCAAAAAAGCACCCAGCCCACACTGTAAAGTGGATGTGTAGGAACCACAGAAAAAAAGCACCCAGCACTCAATGTAAATTAGATTGGTGTTAGGAAGGGCATCCAGCTGTAGAAATCAAGCCAGAATCAGTTCCTATAAGAGCAAGACATGGTCAGCCGACCGGACACTACCCACAACAGGACAACCCATTTAACCCATGCTAGCGTGGAAGAACGGACATAAAATGATGATGGTGATATATATATATATATATATATAGAGAGAGAGAGAGAGAGAGAAGTGAAAATCTAGTAAGGCTAGAAATGTTCTGCTACATTTGTCTACACATTGAGCGTGAATGGTGGCGCAAACCACACAGTGGCTTTATGGCTAGGTTTTTTCTTGCTAGATATATGGCGGTGATGTGAAGATTAAGTGATTTTCTTGGAGAAGCTGCTGTTGATTATGGCTGAATTGTAGTAGGGGGCTGTCCTGTCAAAGAGGGCTTTGCTAGAAATGAAGTTGGATAAAAACTATAGGTGGAGTAGCTAGAGTTCTCATGAATGTACGTAGGTTTTTCACTGTGGTTAATACAAAATTGATTGGGTTTTCACTGTGATTAATACAGAATTCATTATTATTTCTCCTACCTTTATAATTTTATATCCACTTTTCAATGGTGGCATGTGTTGGATGGAATATGTGGAGACAATATTTTACAGCAAGGAGCCTTTCCAGGCTAACCATTTTAGTTGCCTCTTATGTCATGCAGAGATACAGTGTACCTATTTTAAAAGTCAGGATACCCACATGATAACCATATCATCACCATCATCAATTTTAGATCTCAATTTTCATAATGACATGTGTTAGATGATGTTTTTTTAATGGCAGAGTCATGTGGTAAGATGGCCTTCCTGATGCCAACCCACACTTGTTTTAAGTAATGTACCAATCTTCATATGTCTAACTGCTTATTACTGAGATTTCTGTTTGCACAGAATGGAAACAAATATCACTGCCTGCAATGATGACTATGAAGAACAGAGAAGAATCAAATACACAAGCATACACATATACCCATACATTTTATTTTCCACTCTGGCATAGATCACATGTAGGTTCCATCTACACATTTCACTCACAGCATTAGGTGGGCGGGTAATATAGGAGAAGACACATAATGTACCATACAGTGAGCTAGAAAAAGTGGTTGTGAAACGAACTTCTAAATTAGATATACCTAGATTTCCCAAATTAATGATCCGGTTGTTTACATTAATATGAAAAGTGGCCAAGTATTCTACAGACATATGTATCCTCAATGTAATTTTTAAATAGGAACTGCTTGATACAGTTGACAAAGATGAACCATTGAGTTATAGGTCAAGTCCACCTTGTACGACAATTTAGGTGGCTGAATATTCCATAGATACATGTACCATTAAAATTGGTGTAATACTGTATCAAGGCTGGATCTTTGAATTATAAGCATTGGGCTACCAAACAGTTTTTATCTACACAATATCACTTACAAGTCTTATGCTGACCAGGGCCTATTGTAAAAGATGCCATGTAGTATGACTAAATCTGGGACATCATGATTGTGAAGCAGAGATAAAAATATATGATATATTGTAAATGTTGTATGCATATAAAAAAGATGTGTGATTTATACACAAGTATGTATAGTAATTTGTTAAATAACAATTTTGAAGTTAAAAAAAAGATGACTTTCACAATCAACAAAAATATGACATTTATAATTTTTTTATTTTTAACTAATTTGTGGGAAAATTTCTTATTTTGCATTAATACATAGAGTCTATAGATGTTTCAGTCATTTTAAATATTGCTGATTATAATATAATTGTTTCTACTTTTGGCACAAAACCAGCAATTACTGAGTGCATTACTGGTACTTTATTTTATCAACCCCCTAACAATGAAATAATATAATAGGTGATGAATTGGCAGAGTCATTAGACATCAGATAGAATGCATTATGGTATTCATTCCACTTCTACTCTCTGAGTTTAATTCCCACCAAGGTCATCTGTGCCTTTCATCCTTTTGAGGTCGATAAAAAGTATCAGTCTAGTACTTTGGTCGATTCTTCCTCTTTTTGGAAGAAATCTGCTGTACTCAGGCCTGGAGAGGGATGGGCTCTGCCAGGCTTAAAATGACCAAGAAATGCTCTATGTCAATACGGCACCTCTATGACTCTTGGAGTTACGGGGCCATACATTCCAATTATAATATATCATAGATAGCGTCATTTTTACATCCATCTTTCTATGCCTGCATGGGTTAGACAAATCCTCTCCTCTTGTCTCTTTTTTTTCATCTTCCTTGTGAGGTTCAACATCTGAAGATCAGCTTTCACCACATTCCTCAGTCTTTCTTGGTCTTCCTCTTCCACATCTTCCCTCCACTTGATACTCCAGCATTTCTCAGTCAACTATATTCATCACTATGCATTACATATCAGTATGTGCATATTCTTCTCTTGCATTTGAGGCTTTTATATCTTCCTTCAGCTTGTTTGTTCTTCATAGTTATGCCATTACATGATCAACAGATCTACAACTTCATCAGGCACCGAAATTTCTCAATCAGCCTGAAGTAAGTGGCCCCTCTGCTATAAATTTGAACTGTGATCTTTTATATGAAATCTATAACTAATCATATTCCCTTTTTTTCACAATACATCAGATTCGACTGGTTGAATTTACTTTCATTTTCATGACAGATTAAATCTGATTGGTTAATTATATTTTTCTCTTTTTACAAAGAGTTGAACATGAAAATAGCACATGAACATTTTTTAAAACCTCACTGGGACTATTTTAATCTTTGTCTCAAGATACAACTATGTATCCACCAATCTTACCTAAATACTGAGAAAGCTGTAGCATGATTATAGCTCAAAATACAAGATTAGATGTAAGTTAATTGTACACAAATATATTGTAGATGGATTCATATATGCCTGTATATTATTATTGCATATGTAGCTGAATAAAACTTTCTGTAGATGAAATTGTGTTCGTAGTTTTGTAATTCAAACATTTTTTATGGCTGATATTCACATTGTGATGGCCTTCCAAATTATGACTTGCTGATTTTCATGAATTAATTCATAAATTATAAGTGACACTGCTAATCATGATGGTGTCGTATATTTGCAGTTAATTATTCTATGAATATTCAAAACAAATGAAGCATATTTCTCATCTGGTTGAAAAATTCTGAAGCAATGATATTCTTTGATTTTGTACAAATTACAAAATGGTACAATTTTTTATTTAACATTAAATAAAATTCGATTTGGTTCCAAATTTTGAATTCTGCTTGAAAATCGAAATTTGTTCATAATACTTGATCCAATGACTCATAGATGAGTTTGCATTTACCTTTTGCTGTCTAAGATAGCGCTGTTAGTTTTTATGATTTTTCAATTATGGCTTTGAATTGTTATTTTATATAAACTACCTCCAGTAGATATTATGTGTGACAGGTTACTGAATCTTTTGTATTTGCTCTTAATTTCTTGAACTTTTTTTTTTGTCAACATTCGATACATATGGATATTTAATATGTTAACTTTGTTCATGTTATGTATAGATGTAAAATTAGTGGATCCATCTTAAAAACTGAGAATGTCACATTAGATAGTATCTTTTCATTTCATTTTCTGTGAAAACACTCTTCATTCTCATTTATTGCCCATCATCTCTGCTAGCATATACTGATCTTTCAGATGGGCCAGAGGCCTACATCACACTTATATATATATTCCTGCTCTCTATCGAGTGCATTTAATCATGGCATCAGCTTTAGGAAAGTTGTCATGTCTTTAACACAGCTGAAGAGTCCTCTTGTTCCTTTGTTTGGCTGGTTTTGTATGTCCTGTTGTACTTCTTATTGCCAACGACTTCAAAATATTATTTCACTTTTTAATAATTACATTTGAATAATATAAATTCAATTAATGCAAGGTTTTATAGGGTTAATTATTCATATTTATTGTGGTTTATCTAAGAATATCGTAGATGGACAAGATAACAAATAAAGAATTATTTACCCTCATCTTCTCCCAACCACTCACAATAAAATTTCATGAAATATAATAAATTTTTAACTAAATAAATTAGAATTGGACACATCTGTTTTTGTATATGTGTATGTATGTAAATATCGAGTATGGTGTAACTTCCTAAGAACATGTTTATTTTGAGTTGTTCCTTTCTAACACAATCTGCTATATTAGTGTGCCACCTTTTATGAAACCGCTTTGGCAGTACTGTCTCAGTTTTTATATCTATATCATTAAGGAAGACATCATTAAAAACTGACTTCAAATAATTCCAGTATTTTAGTAAATGTGGGTTTAAAACTTCAAGATAATAAAAATTATTACCATTAAATCTCTTTCAATCTTTTCAAAGCTCTTACTGTTCAGAAGAACATATCAATCACTGTTTCATATATTCAGACACACACAGATAATAATAGTTTTATTATACAGAAACTATATAATATAACAGCTGCAGCTTGATAACATCTGTTTTCCCCATTTGGTGTTTGGTGCAGTCCGTGGTTTCTTTATGGAATATGGAGATGAGGGTCAAGGGTTAGTTTAGTGAGAATTATGAGTGCAGGTCAGCAGATAGTTTACAGTATTTTCTGAGTGTCTTGTTTATGGGTTAAGGCAATCAACAGTCTTATTTGCATACATATACATGCATATACACACAGATACAAACACATACAAATACCAATATTTGCAAACTAACAGACACACATGCAGACACATACAGACATTAATATATGCATACAAACAAAAAATGCCACCACACTCACAAACACACAGAAAATAAAACACAAGCTGACCTATGCACATACAGAATATCTACACACACACACAGATACATACAGACAAAACACACATACTGACACACACACTCACAGACAGTGAGTAAACTAAACTATGATAATAGATACAAACATACAAATGAATGCTCACATGCACAAACACACAAACACATACTCAAGCAGTAAACTGAACCTCAATAATTCTTTCTAGCATTGGCACAAGGCAAGCAATGTTAGGGAAGGGTAAGTCAATTATATTGATCCCATTATTTAATGGATACTTATTTTATCGAGCTGGGAAGGATGAAAGGCAAAGTTGATCTTGGCAGGATTTGAAACCAGAATGGAGAGGGTTGTAACAAAATACAGCAAAGCATTTCAATTGAAGTACTAAGGATTCTGACATTCGAACGCCCTTAAACTAAACTTAAACTACAATGATAGACACAAACATACAAACTCTTGCACACACGCACACACTTACATATACACATACAGACACACATATACACAAATGCACACACAGAAACCAAACCTAACACAGTGACACACTTCCTTCATACACCCACAAACACACACACACTATCAGATATGTTCTACTGCTGCCAAATGAAAGATGGTAAGTTTCTCTGTTTAGTTTATAACTTAACCACCAGAGGCACCACATGCCAACTTGTGTCTGCTTCCAGCAGCAAAACAAAGTGCTAGATGTGAAAAGTTAAATGTTTGTACCCATCATTCATTCATCTGCAATTGTCAAATTTTGTGGAGATTTATTCGTTTTTTTTTTATTATATATATTTTATTTTATTCTTTTTATTTTTGTATTTATTTTATACATATTTTATTAATTTTTGTTTTATTTTTACTATTTTTTTTTTTTTAATGTTTTTTTGCCTTTAACTTTATTTTCTGAGCAGCTTTTGTATATTTTTTTAATTTAAATGATTTTTTTATACTGCATGTGTTTTTCCACATGCAGTATTCTCCTTCTTCTTCTTCCCAACTGGTGCCTCTTTAGATGCAAAGTAAACTTCTCCTGTGACAAACCACACACACATGCACAAACCACATTCAAACCAAACACGCAAATCATGCACACATATGTATGAGAATCAGTCTAAGAAGATATTGATATCAATATAAACATAGCAATTCCTTTAGTTTACATTAATTTATTTACTTATTTATTTGTTTGTTTTGTATTTGTGACATGTTTATTTTTATTTGTAGTTGGATCCCTCATCATCAGCAGCAGCATTGTCATCATCCTGCTCCAAATCAACAGCATTATCAGCATTAATATCATCATCATCCTCATCATCATCAACATTTTCAGTATGATTGATAGAGAGTCTGTTTGGGGAATTTCTTATGCAGCTTTAAAAAATCATCTCTGTCAGATTTTTGATAGATATTTCTCACCAAGTTGGCACCTCCCTTCTCTCTATCTGACTCTCTCTCTCTCTCTCTCTCTCTCTCTCTATATATATATATATATATATATATATATATATATATATATATGAAAAAAGTTTGTCCTTCATCAGTGATCTTCCAACCATCATAGGCATTTCATCGCTTTAAAGAAAATATACCTCCGGTTGGTGCGAGCAACGGCTAAAAAATGTCGTTGCGACACGTAAATAAAAATAAAGGGGACGCGAGGGTAAACAAACAAAATGGTGAAGCAACAGAAAGTGAGGAAGAAAGAGACAAATCCCAGATTTCTATGAATTTAAGTTCGGTGAAATCGTGAACGAGAGAATAAAGACCATCAAACCTGGTTGAAATGTGAACAAGGAAGGAATTCCGCACAGATCTAACGGGGGGGGGGGGGGGGAGAAGGGGTCTGGTCTGCGGATTTGGTAAACATAAGTTCTGTGAAATCGTAGACGAGAGAGCCTCTTCCTCACCCTTCAATTACTCACTCATTCTCTGTTACTACCTCTCCTCCTCCTCTTTCTTCCCGTTTGACCTGTGAGTAATTCTTTTCTCTGGCACTCTCGGCCAAGCTGGTCGGAATTTTTTCTCTCTCTCGTCTACGATTTCACAGAACTTATGTTTACCGAATTCGCAGACCAGGCCCCTTCTTCCCCCCGTTAGACCTGTGCGAAATTCCTTCCTTGCTCACATTTCAACCAGGTTTGATGGTCTTTATTCTCTCGTTCACGATTTCACCGAACTTAAATTCATAGAAATCTGGGACTTGTCTCTTTCTTCCTCACTTTCTGTTGCTTCACCATTTTGTTTGTTTACCCTCGCATCCCCTTTATTTACGTGTCCCAAGGACTTTTTTTAGCCGTTGCTCGCACCAACCGGAGGTATATGGTCTTTAAAGCGATGAAATGCCTATGATGGTTGGAAGATCACTGATGAAGGACAAACTTTTTTCATATGTAACCCATTTGCAACTCCGCAGCGCCCTTATTATCATATTTATATATATATATATATATATATATATATATATATATATATATATATATATATATATATATATATATATACACATATATATATACACACACACACACATATATATATATATAAATACATATATATATATATATATATATATATACAATGATATTAAATAGATGGAAACTATATTTATAAAACCATATTTATTCTATTATATATATTTCAAGGGTACCAAAAACTTTGGTACGCTTTCATCAGATGAAATACAAAGTGTGTTTTATAAATTTTGACATAGCCAAGGAACATACCTTAACGGTTGAAATTTTCCTTGGATAGTGAACTTAGAGACAGATTTTTCAAAATTGTTAAGATGAGTATGGAAATGAGGTTGAGTGCTCTGAATCATTTATAAACATTTATATTTGTTGAATTACCAACAAATTGAATATCCTTTCTGCTTATATATATATATATATATGAGAGAGAGAGAGAGAGGGGGGGAGACTGAGAGTAAGAGAGAGATTCTACAGGACTAGAACTCTTTCATTTATTTGATTTGAATTCATCAGGAAAATCAGATAATTTTGGACAAGTCTGGTATTTATATATCTTGATGAGGAGGAGGGGAAGAAGTGGAGGAAGATGAAGCAGATGGAAAATAAGGAGAAGTGAGTTGCTATGATGGTTAATGTTTTGGGTGAAGAAAGTGGTGGGGGTAGAAGAAACGAGGTAGGAAGTAACTTTGAAGTTTAGCAGTTTATGTATGGAATAGAGACAAGGATGTCTAGCTGATGTATAACTAAGGACTGGTAGTGGAGTTGGGGTATGGAGCCTTATCCAAAAAATATATTATATAATAAATAATTATTATAATTTCAACTATTCATTAATAAATAAATACACAGATATGTGTTTGAAATGACACTAGCACACATAACCTTACTGATGCTCAAAAGAAAGAGGCCTGGAAATATAACTATGAGAGGTTGATGAATGTGGAGAAGGGGTGACAGAAAGAGAGATCACACACAGTAGACACAACAGAGGGGCTGGTTATTGAAATAGACAGTTATAGGTTCAAAGAAATAATAAGGGAGATGAAAAAGGGTAAAACAATTGGACAATCTGAGATAGTCAGAGAAATGCTGAAATCATTTTGGTAAGAAAGTGTTGAACTAGCCTCCCACAATATCAACCAGGTAATACAGGATTAGGCCATACACAATGACTGGTGTAACTGTATAATCATTATTTGTTACAAGGGAACATGTAATGTACTAGATAGGAGCAACTACAGATGTATGAAATTGATGGAAAGAGTGTTAGCTCAATTAATTATGGAAAGCATCAAATTAGATTAGATGAGATGCAGTTTGGTTTTGTGTCAAAGAGGAGCATCAAACATGTTCTCTTCTTAGTCACTATATCTAGCTTCTGTTGATCTGTTGAATGCGTTTGACAGAATATCATGATCTGTCATCTAGTGATCTTTAATGAAACTAGGCATAGAATGGCTTGTGAGAGCAGTGCCAGCAATGTACACTGTAAGGTATAGGTAAACAAGAGTTGTAGTGGGATTGAAGGCAAGCTAAAAGAAAAATAAACTTTGCACTTGGCAGATGGACAGGGATAGGTACCTTATAATAAGTTGATAGTTTATTTTACTTAGCTGATTTAGTTAGAATAAGAACAGGCTAGAACATTTTCAAGGAACTACTTACTACCTCTGTTGACAACAAATGGGTTTTCTCTAAAAATGAAGGGTAGAATAAAGGAAGATATGTAATATAAATATTTGCTGAAATGCTAGACATATGTTTAAATACAAATGTAGCAGTTTCTCTTGCAAATTTGATAAAAATACTTCTTAAATCAGATTTTTTTTTTGGGGGGGGGGGGGGGGGAGTAGTGTTCTTGTAATTTATTGGATTTTTTTCAAATATTTTTATTCTATTTCATTTACTAAATATTTTCTATTCTCGATTATATATTATATTTTGTTGTTACATACAATAAGCTATATCTGTGTTGATTTAAAAAAAATGTTTTTCTGTATAATATTTTGTTTGTTTCATTGTTTCGTATGATTTTTTATACTTAATTTTATTCTTGTTTATTTATCATTGTGACCTCTCTACTACAGAGAAAAACACAACGTTCACACACATAAGGATATTTGCATGCATACTCGCACAAAATGGATACTCATGTGCTCACATAAATACACATATATTTACAAACATACAATTAAACACAAATACATAAATACACACAATCACCCTCATAACTAGAATTACACAACATACATAGACACATACTAACACATCCACCCACAAACACATAAATGCATACATGAATAAATATACATACACATAAACACACATATTTTGAAATAAATATAAATACCAACCAACAAAATGGAGTGTTAGTATATTTCTGATAGATTGGTTATCAGTGGAAGACAGCCTTAGCTACATAATGTGTTGGCTATCTGCTCTCATCTATCTTAAAATTCCTTTGTTCAAATTAACTATAGAAATCTTCAGTGAACTTCAGAAATTTATTCCTACGGGTTTGGCTGCATAGAAAAAAATGGTATGTGCACAATAAGACTTAGTAATAAAATTAATGTTAAAAATATAAATAACAATAAAACAAAATAATAATAATTGCCACAAGGGCTCAAGACATGGGGAACTATACACGGATAAAACAAGACAGAATGGTGTTTACATTGAGTAAAGGAAAGGGGATACCACCGAAGTGAAAAGATTAGATATAACGATAATAGAAATTTTAAAATTTAATTTTGAAAATAGAACACAATAATTGTTTCTACTTTTGGCACAAGGCCAGCAATTACCCAGTGCATTACTGGTACTTTATTTTATCGACCCTTTAAGGATGAAAGGCAAAGTTAACCTCGGCGGGATTTGAACTCAGAATAGCAAGGGCCGTAACTCTATGCATCAAAGCATGGCGTCTGACACTCTACCGATACTGCCAATCCACTGCCCTAGAAAATAGAACACAATAATGACATTCAACTAGGACCATTTCCCCCAAAAGAGTAGACTGTACTTTAGGGTGATTCCTCACACAACACTCCAAAATCATCTTATGGCCATTAAAAGTGTCTTCTCCCAGTTTCTCCCCACATCATCATCATCATCATCATCATCATCATTTTACGTCCGCTTTTCCCTGCTTGCAAGGGTGGGACGGGAACTGATACTGGCTTGATTTCTACAGCTGGATGCCCTTCCTAACACCAACCTCATTTACAGTGAGTGATGGGTGCTTTTTTGCCATGGCACCTCCACGACCACTTTGCAGTGGAATGATAGGGACCCCAATCCTATCATCTCATTTCTACAGCTGAGTGAACTGGAACAATGTGAAATAAAGTCTCTTGCTCAAGGAAACAACACATCACCCAGTCTGAGAATTGAACTCACAACCTTTCGATTGCAAGGCCAATGCTCTAACCACTAAACCATATGCCACCTTCTTAGAAAAGCATAGTCCGAGTAAGCCCATTCAGCCTCATCAATCTGGCCATTGTCTCCCATCATTCATAAGACTCACTATAATAATGTATATTTGTTTTGCAAGGTTTTTGATATGAAGCATGTTAAAACAGATATTGTTAACAGGAGGAAACATAAAAACATCAATGATGATGTCACAGATGTGTGTGATGAAAGAACTCTGAGAAAGTGTATTTATAGAGTCCTGGTTAACTCTGTTCTTTATACAGATATAACTTTATTATATAGGTATATATATATATATATATATATATATATATATATATATATATAGCAACTGAGTGAAGAGTAATGTATCGGCTATACAATAGGGTTTATTTAAAGTATTAACAATTGTTTCATTAGTCCAGTGTGTCTAAAAATTGCCATTCGTAAGATGCTATATATATGATATTTCTCAGTTTCAGAAGATCACGTTTTAAGGTGAAAGCAGAAATTGTTTGCTTAAAATTTTAATCTGTGCTAATAATACATGGCTAGTGTACAAAGAAAAACTGAAGAGTAATCTTTCAGCCACCAATATACCTAATGAGACATTTGAGCAAGTCGCCTTGCAGCAAAAGAAATATGGTAAGGAAGAGGTTAGCCAAATAGGAAGCAGTTGTTTTGTTGGCAAATCACGATAACTGAGCTAGCTATGATACAGTTGTGATATGAAGGTCATAGAATTTATCATTTCATGAT
This sequence comes from Eledone cirrhosa, assembly GCA_964016885.1. NCBI lineage: Eukaryota > Metazoa > Mollusca > Cephalopoda > Octopoda > Eledonidae > Eledone > Eledone cirrhosa. The sequence continues at coordinate 254,173,130 of OZ024743.1, read as the reverse complement.
ACTTCATTGTAAAGTACATCCTCCTCTTATAAGATGCATATATATATATATATGATGGACTCTCCCATTGATTTCAATGAATGAGTATCTGAACAACCTATTCAGTTTGGATGTTTATGATGGACATGCCATTATAGAGGTTTACTGGATAATGTTGCTGGTGTTTTTTTATAATGACCCCCCCCCCACACACACACACACCCCTCTTGCTTCTTGTAGCCTATGGATACAAATACACTCAAAGTTCCTAATCCCATTATGACACATAGATTTCCACACCTTTTGCTGCAAGACCAATTGCTCAAATGTCTCATTAGGTATATTGGCTCCTGAAAGATCACTCTTCAGTTTAACTTTGTACCTGAGCCATATATTATTAGCACAGATTAAAAGTTTAAGCAAACAATTTCGGCTTTTACATTAGAACGGGATCTTCTGAAACTGAGAAATATCAACCTGTTGATGCAGAAGTAAATATCAAAAGAAAATACAACGAAATATTGCCTTCAGAAAATAGAAAGACATGATAATGAAAGGGTTAACAAGGAAAAGGTAAGTTATATTACTGAATCTTCTTAAATTCTTGATAATTGTCAGAATAATATAAAAATCGTATGAAATAAAATCTGGTAAGGACGAGGTTAACCAAATAGGAAGCAGTTGTTTTGTTGGCATCTCACCATAACTGAGCTAGCTACGATACAGTTGCAATATAAAGATCATAGAATTTATCATTTCATGATACTTCATTGTAAAGTACATGCTCCTCTATACATCTCTAAATTATCACATGTGACTTGCCATTGAAATCCATGCTACATTGTAGTTATGTTTGTGGTGTACAGAGGTCAACACTGGTCATGACGAATAGTAATTTGTCATAATACGTGACTAGATTCGAAGCAACAGCAATCGAACAGCCAGTCATTCGTACAGCATTGTATTTACAAGTGACATATCTTAATAATTAAATTCAAATTGTTCACTGCTTTTGCTAGGTTTAGATAACTCACTTCATAATCCCCACAAAGACACACACACCCCTACATATATTCATACATACACACACAGACACACACATAAATAAATAAATATATATATATATATATATGTAAATATATATGTATATATATATATATATGTGCATACATATATACATACATATATACGTATATATATATTTGTATATGTATGTAAATATATGTATATATATATATATATATATATATATATGTTTATATATATGTATATATATATATATATATATGTTTATATATATGTATATATATATATATATATGTTTATATATATGTATATATATATGTATATATATAGATATATATATGTTTATATATATGTATATATATATGTATATATATAGATATATATATATTATATATATATATATATATGTGTGTATATGTATATATATATATGTGTGTATATGTATATATATATATGTGTGTATATGTATATATATATATGTGTGTATATGTATATATATATATATATGTGTGTGTATATATATATATATATATATATATGGGTTTGATTTTCTGGTTAGTAACTGGTGGGATTTATGGACTACTTACTTATAAATGAACATTTGGCTGGCAACTAGTGTGGCTGATTCAGATAAATTCTCAACTCCAAGCCAATATTGCTAGTAAATGATGTGTTATGGCAGGTTTTGTTTTTATGAGCATTTGTGAAAATATACAGAGCTTTAATCACATTGAAATGTTTCGTTTATATGATATACGTCGCTGTAAAATGTGCGATAACTTTAATTTTTATGCCTCACTGTTACCATTCATGAAGCAAGAATTGTAACAATAGCCTTCTGACATGTGATATCACCGTAAACATTACTATTATTATCATTGTTATTATTATTATTATCATCATCTTTGTTCTTACTATTATCATCACATTTATTACCACCATCACAGAAAATGTCATCACCATCATCATCATTTTCATCATTTATTTGTGTATCTCCATTATCAGAATGGGTACAACTAAAAGTGTTGGCTTCAGTAAGGGCATCAGGGTGTAAAATATTGTCTCTAAACATTCTTCCTAACCCATGCCAGCATGAAAATGTGTTTGGAAAATGAAAGTGATGATTATATGTGTGTGTATATATATATATATATATGTGTGTGTGTCTGTATATATATATATATATATATATAATATATATATAAATATGTATATATCTGTGTGTGTATATATATATATATATATAGACTCCTCCACCTCCTTCTTCTTCCCACTCCCACACCTCCTATCTTTCAAGCGTGCATGAAGCTTCTGCAACGTCCTCATGTGCACCCCCGCTTCTGCCCCCCCCCCATATCCCTCCCTTGCTTCCAAACACATTGCCACATATGCTCTCACATCATGAAAACCACTACCTTCTAGGGGCACAATGGCCATTCCCTCCATGTCTGGCCCTCCTTTCACTGCAACACCCCAAGCCTTGTATATGGACTCCACTGCATCGAATGCGGCGTGACCTATGTCAGACAGACGGGATGCCGTTTGGCTGACTGGTTTGCTGAACACCTTCGCAACATCTGCCTTGGCTCCTGTTCACCCATCTCTTCTACTCAGCCTGTCAGTGCACTCGCAATCTGACTGTATGCAGCTTAATAGTGTTCTCCGGAACCCAGGATTCATGAACGAGGGTCAAGTAACGGATGATTTTCTGCCTTGAGACTTGGACCGCCACGGGTTTGAACGCTCCACACTTCTTCCTTTAGCCCCCTTACATACACCCCTCTCCCAAATGATACCAGTTATATATATATGTATGTATATATAAGAGAATTAAGTCTAACATAGCTTCTATATGAAATACGCAATTTTTTATATCTGGCGATATACAGTATGTTCATAAATAAAAATTTTGAAAGCCTTCAGCTATGAATTTGAAAACTGATGGCGTAGTGCCATCTGGTGTGTTCCAGCTGATGCTGCAGCAGCAAGCGAGTCAGAGAGCATTAGCTTGATAACAACCAGAGTCAGAATGATGATGTCAACATTGTTAGTTACCCGTCCTTTGCTTCTGCTGGAACACTAGATAGCGCTACATCAATTTTTCAAATTCATAACTGAAGGCTTTCAAAATGTTTATTTATAAACATACTGTATATTGCCACCTATACAAATTCACATATTTGATATGTATATGTTTATATATGTGTATATATATAAAGTTGCAGACCGCAGAAAGTTGATGGATGTCATGGAGTGGGGAGACACAGGAAGACTTTGTATGTGGTGATAAAACCTGACCTTGCTCAATTGCACCTCTCAAAGACGATGACACAGGACCAAGTTCTCTGGCATTATGTAGTAATACGGAAGACCCGCCTTCCCATGGGCACAGACTGAAGCTGAAACATAGATATAGTATGCCCCACCCCACTCTTTCATACACCTCTCATAAAGACTGGCTGAAGCATAAATTTACTGAAGCCCTCAGCTCACAAGGTAATGTGGTTGTGATGGCAACATGATAAAAAGTGCCTAGCCCACACTATAAAGTGGTCTTGTAGGTGTTGTGACAAAAAGCACCCAGTACTCAATGAAAACGTGATTGGCATTAGGAAGGTCATCCAGCTGTTGAAACCAAGCCAAAATTAATTATGTTGAGCAAGACATGGTCACCTGACCTGGTATTTCACACAACAGGACAATTTGTCTAACCCATGCTAGCGTGGCAAAATGGACATTAAACAGTGATGATAATGATATATATATATATACATGTACAGATATATGTGTGTATGAAATTTATTCATGTATGGTATCAATTTAGACATTTTAAACTATGATAAACCTACTGAATGTGAAAGAGTAATACACCTCATCATTTGAACAGTGGATTTTAAACTTCATCCTCACCTCACCATCAATATCTCATCTACCGCTGTTGTGACAGTTGCAATTGTTGGAATTGGAGTTGTCTTAAATCTTTATCTCTTAACATGCAGCAATGTTTCAACAGATAATATCTAAAAATGAGTTTGTTAATTGAAATATATATAGATATTTGAATTATTAGCTTAAATTCTTTAATTTTTCATATGATGCAGAGCAAGTGATGTTCCATATCTTTAAAGAGTGTCTTGCTAATGTGGTTTCATGTGGTGCAGGATGTTAAAAGTTAAAGGTCAGGATGCAGGGAAGTAGAACATAAATATGTAAGAACCTGTAACGTTTTTGGGGTGCTGTGATGACATATTTTGGGTATTTTAAACTTGGCATAGCCCATCACTCTCTCCAGGTATAGACATAGCCAATTTCTTCCAGTGAAGGAGATAAATAGAGAGAAAGTAGAAGTGAGGAATATAGGGAGAATCAACTTGTACATTTTTTATCAACCTTGAAGGTGTGAAAGGCAAAGTCGACCTAGGCAGGATTTGAAATCAGAAAGTTCAGATTCAGAATGTGTAATGTAAAGTATTCTATCTGACATTCATATTACTCTGCCTAGAGTATGATAGCTAAATATCAAAACACAACTTTCAACTCCTTGGGTCATAGTTTCTTGCTAGTAGCACAACAGAGACTCTTGACCTATTGATTTCAGTCAGCAATTTGGCAGATAGATGGATATGTACAAAGTGGGGTCATTAATTTTTTAAATTATTATTGTCAGAAAAATTTGGTGAGATCCTATCACTACGTGAAGTTACCCTTCTTGTTATTATGACTATGAATAATTCAAGATGAATTATACCTGTAATTTAAAGGTCTAACCATGTCACATGTGTCAATACTGATTTGGTTTGGGAATTATATTAAGTATACATATATCTGTGGAATACCCAACATCTACATTTTAATAATCATTGAATTACAGGCATACCTGGAATTTGCATGTAATTCAAAGATCCAATACAAAATCTGTATTCATTTCTTGCTGCTGCTATCTTGACCATGATTGTTAATATGAAAGCAGGTATGGCTAAATGGTTAAAAAGTTTGCTTTGCAATCATGAGGTTGTGATTTCTATTCCATTGCCTGGTATCTTGGTAAAGCTTATTAAACCATTGCCCTGGTCAAGCTTTATGAGAGAAATTGGGGAACGGATATCAATGTGACAATCTGTTGGGTGGACGGTGCCTGTAATTCAAAGTTCTACCATTGATACATATTGTGTCAATGTTTGTTACATTAAGTATACACGTGTCTCTAGAATATTCAAGAACCAATTAAGCTTCTGAAATATGTTAAGTGTACATGAAATAGTCTATGAAATAGTCAACCCCTTAGGCTATAATAGAAGATATTCTGTATCTGTAATTCAAAGGTATAGCATTGTCACATATTATGGCAACATTTATTCACCTCGAGAATTACGTTAAGGGTATGTGTCAATGGAATACTCCACCAATTACTCGTTAATTCATAATTTGTACATCCAATTGATTGAATTGCTGAATGGTCATCATCAAAATTGATGGAAAATCTATCATCATCATCATCATCACTATCCATGCCTCAACCACTTTCAGTTTTTTCTGAAGGAGAGCAATGTTCAGTGCATGTAGGCAAAATGTAGTGTACTATGTGATGAAATTGATTTAAATTATTTCAAGTAAATGGTTGGAAGAATATAAAAAATTAGTAGGTAAAAAACAAAACAAATAAAATAAAAGGAACCCTAATGTTTAATGAGTGTTACTGTGTTAAGTAAGGAAATTTCAGAAGGAAAGCGATAATAATCTTTTTCTTTTAAAGAAAATCTTTTTAGGTAAATGACAGGTTTTGGTGTTTGGAGGAAGAGATGATTTAAAATGAAAGACAGAAATGTAGAGATATAATTTGACATCATTTGAAGAATGGTTCAAGGAATTAACAATTATGCCATGCAATGCCATGTGAAAGACAGGAATGCTAAGAATGTCTGCTGGTATCAGTGTGAGTAGGCAGAGATAGCTGTAAGGTAGAGGAAGGTAGTGGTGGGATGGTAGAGGTTGATGTTGAGGGGTGGGGTGGCATGCTGATGGCAGTTGTTATTGTTAGGTGGTGGTGGTGGTGGCAGTGGCAGTGATGGTGGTAGTTGTTGGGTTTGTTGTTATTTGTGTTGGTAATGGTGGAGTTTGTTGTTGATAGTGGTAGTGTGTTGAGGCCAATAATGGTGGTGGTGGGTGGGGTTGGAGAATACAATAATGGTGGCATTAATTGGACAGCATAAGCCTGATAATGTCACTAATTGCAGAACATGGACAGATAATGGTGCAGCGTTGATCCATTGACAACTCCCCTCAACCCACCTGCAACAAAGTGAAATATATCTGGTGGACATGGGGACATAGAGCCAGCAACTTTTCTCAGCAGAAGTAGAGAGAAAATCAAGAATTTATCAGTCAAAATTTTTGTAGACAAATGTCTTCCATTTTTTTTTTTATTTGTGTAAATAAAATCCTTACACATATTTATATGTACACATATTTGTCCATCTATCTCTCCCCCCCCTCTATCTCCCCCCCCCCTCTATCTCCCCCCCCCCCCACTATCTCTCTCTCTCACTCTCTTTATATATATATATATAAGTTTATCCTGGGTTCAATTGGGAATAACCACAGTAAGTAAGGTACTCAATACATAGCAGAGTATAGGTATTTAATATAGAAATGGCTTTTACAGTTTCATTTAGGAGAAATCATAAGGAAGCCGACTGTCCAAGTAATATGGTGGTATTTATACCTGTTCTGGTGGTAGGAGAGGGTGGGGATTGAGATGGGTGGAGGTCATTGGTTGATGGGTGATTGGGATGGATGGACCTCCACCCATCCCAATCACCACCCTCTCCTACCACCAGAACAGGTATAAATACCACCATATTACTTGGACTTCCTTATGATTTCTCCCAAATGAAACAGTTCTAGTCCTGTAGAAGCCATTTCTATATTAAATATATAAATATATATATATAGTAGTTAGAGCTTTGGCCTTGCAATCGAAAGGTTGTGAGTTCAATTCTCTGACTGGGTGATGTGTTGTTTCCTTGAGCAAGACACTTTATTTCACATTGCTCCAGTTTACTCAGCTGTAGAAATGAGATGATAGGACTGGGTTCCCTATCATTCCACTGCAAAGTGGTCGTGGGGGTGCCATGGCAAAAAAGCACCCAGTCCACTCTGTAAAGTGGATGTGTAGGCGCCACAGAAAAAAAAAAAGCACCCAGCACTCACTGTAAATGAGGTTGGTGTTAAGAAGTGCATCCAGCTGTAGAAATCAAGCCAGAATCAGTTCCCGTCCCACCCTTGCAAGCAGGGAAAAGCGGACGTAAAATGATGAAGATGATGATGATGATGATATATATATATATATATCATCATCATCATTTTACATCTGCTTTTCCCTGCTTGCAAGGCCGGGACGGGTCCTATTCAGCACAGTATCTCTTCACTTGTCACAGTCCTTCGTCATCTTCTCTGTGAGCTTCAGCGATCTGAGTTCTGTTCTCGCCACCTCCGCCCATGTTTTTCGTGGTCTTCCTCTACCGTGTCTTCCTTCTGCTGGGATTTCTTGACACTCCTTTACCCGACGGTCATCCTGCATGCACATCACATGTCCATACACACACACATATATATATAGAAGAGAGAGAGAGAGAGAGAGAGAGAGAGAGAGAGAGAGAGAGAGAGAGAGAGAGAGAGAGAGAGAGAGAGAGAGAGAGAGAGATGGGGGGAGAGGGAGGGGGAGAGAGAGAGAGGAAGAGAGAGAGAGAGAGAGATGGGGGGAGGGGGGGGGAGAGAGAGAGAGAGAGAGAGAGAGAGAAAGATATGTACAAACATGCCTGCATACACATGCATGCACACACATACATATAAACATCATTCAGATATTCAGAGATTGAGAGAAATTGTAAGAAAGAAAAAGTGTCACAATAAAAGACAGAGGTAAAATGATATAGAGATATATTAATGTATGTCAACATCACTTTCATGTAATGTTCATTTTTCCAGATCTGTATACATACATACCACAAATACAAACATAGATATATTTATATATATATACACTGTAAATGCGGTTCGTGTTAGGAAGGGCATCCAATCGTAGAAAACCTGCCAGATAGTCCTATATGAGTGAGACACGGTCACCTGACCAATCTTACCTCAGATGGGACAATTCCCGTCTAACCCATGCTAGCTTGGAAGATCGACGTTAAACAATAATGATGATGATGATGATGATACACACACTCATGCATGTAAGCATATATACTTCATCATCATCAATTTTATGTATGCTTTTCAATAGTTGCACATATCTGACAGGATATTTTCAACACAACATCTCTACTTAGTTGTCTCTACTGTTAGCTGCAGCATTTTGAGATTGCCACTTCTGCCCAGGTATTTCTTGGTCTTCATCTGCTTCCATTGGTATTTCTTTGCACTTCTTCACACTGCAATCGTCTTCCATCTGCATCACATATCCATACCAGTGCAGTCTTCTCTCCTGCATACAGTATTTCAAACCGGTTATACTCAGTTTCTCTCTCAGTTCATCCAGGCTTTGTCATTCATACACATTAACATTGCACATGCATCGAAACATGCTCTCTTCCTTTCTCTTCAGACTTTGCATATTCTCAGCAATCGCTACCTTTGTTTCACCGACATGCAGCATTGCAGGTCACACACAGGCAACATACAGCCAATCTTTCACTCATTGGGGGAAACATGTTGTCGTCAAAAGTAGTATCTCTACAAACTTTTTCCATCCTATTCTTATTCTAGCTACTATGCTCCTGGAAACCCCAACTCCACAACAACTCATTCCCATCTTTAGGTACCACTTTAGAAGGAGAATCAGAGTGGAGAGAGAGGTACTGTACACCAGTAAATTTACTGAAAGCTGGGTGAATGTAGGCTGAAATTGAGGGTTGTTTTATCTACGTGGTATTAAACAACCCATTTGTAATACCTCCCCCTATTGGGGATTTCGATTGTTGAATATGCTTGTTTCAATATTTTTACATGGTTGTATGTAAAATCCTGGCATATGTCCTCGTATTGTCTCCTTTTCTTGTGCGCCCTTGTGGCAAATAAAGAAATATATTTATCTATCTATCTATATATATATATATATATATATATATATATATATATATTAATAACAAATACAAAGACCAAAACACTTAAATCCAAAGAGAATTCAATAAGGCTTGTGTATATATAAACAGATAGAGCAAATATTTATTATTAGTACAGATTAAAAGTTTAAGCAAAACATTTCTGCTTTCACTCTAAGTGGGATCATCTGAAGCTGTGAAAAATCAATCTGTAGATGCAGAAGAAAATATTTCAAGAAGGGTATGACCAAATATTGCCTTTAGAAAACAGGAAGACATAATGGTAGTGCATGAGGACGATCTCTTGAGATAAGCAAAATATATGCTAGGATAATTATGTCATTATATGGAGTGACAAGATCAAATACTTGCTATGAAAAAAATCAGGAGACTAATATTCTTTTTACAATAGCCAAATAATTTCAAGCTACCATATATGGAAAATGGAAAAGGATACGGCACTCAGATATTTTGGCAGCATATTAAAGAGCTGAAAGCCTCTGAACCCCAGGCTATTGCAGTATTTGGTCATTATTCTTGATGTGAAAGATGGGACCTTTAGCAGTACACTGAGTGCAATAGTACAATCAGCTGAGAACTAAAGTCATCCAGAGGATAAACATGGTTTCTTAGTCTCTTGACGTAAAAGTCCTTCGAATCCAACTTGCCAGTCTGCTGCACATTGCCATCATTTTAGTGATGAGTGCATGAAATAATGCATCATTGGTCATATCAATACCCAGATCCTGTATTGATTTTTATTTGGGGATTTCGATTCCTCCTGGTCTTGTGTAGCTTTGTGGGTTGCTACCAGAGGACTTGCTATTTACCAGCAATAAATTGCAAATTGTCCTCAGCCAATTTGTATATGGCATCTAAATCTTGTAAGAGAGTAGCATCAGCCAGATTCTTGATTGCATGTGCTACGTTTATGTCATCAGCATAGCTTATGAGGGTATGTCAGAGAGAGAGTTACTACAAACAGTAGTGGTCCCAAGACAGTTCCCTGGGGCATTCCACTTGTTATTGATGTTTCCTTAGCACCCCTTTGACTGAAACAGTCTGGCTTTTGGTTATTAAGAAGTTATGAAGCCATTCACCTAATTTTCCAACCATGCCAAAGCTACATAGTTTGTTACATATTGTTCCATGACCAACCTTGTTGGAGGCTTTCACAAAGTCGAGATTATATCCATGTTTGAATGGTTTAGCAGCTGTTTCAGTACCCAGCTATAATGCTGCAGGAGCTGTGTAAGGCAACTTCTACATGGGTGAAATCTATGCTGGGTGTCAGTTAGAATACCATTTCCATTCTGACGATTTGTTCAATGACTTTGCTGACATGTGAGATCAGGAGGACAGGTCTGTAGTTGTTATCATCTGCCCTGCTTCTGCCTTTATGGATAGGACACATGCCTTCTTTATACTCTCCAGATAATTTACCTCTGCAGGGGTTTTGCTAAGCTTTGTTTGAATAATTTTAGGATTGCTGGGAAACTGTCAGGACCAGCAGCTGAATTTGGCATTGGGTCTTGAACATTTTCCTATTACCCATTCTTCTACCCAAAGCATTGAGTACTCTGGTGCATTATGGTCCACCCAGTTCCTTACCATACTTCCTTCATTATATATATATATATATATATAAATGTGTGTGTGTGTATTTGTTTTGTATTGATGGTGTGAACTATATTTACTCAAAATAAATGATTCTATTAAACTGGTGCCAGTGATCTGTTGCACTTGATTTACACCTATGTGTTTATAAAATTCTTGATTGACAATCAGTTAAGTATGTCTGATGACTCTTTAAGTTCAAAGTAGAGATAGGACATTGCCATAACATTATTAAATACTATAAAATCAACCATAATAATAGGCCATATATATATGTGGCCTATTATTATGGTTGATTTATATATATATATATTTGTATATGTTCCATCTGTAATTCTTTACAATTTACAGCTTCAAATATTAACACGCATACACATAACATGTTTCCTTTATCAGTCATGTTGCTAAAATAAGTTCACTTACCAATCACAATATCCCAGTAAATAGATATTTCTCCAAATTTATTCGCACATTTTATCTTGCATGTCATATGCACATAGACACAGAACATTCATATAATTATTTCCTAGAAATAAATTATCAAAACATTGTTGTTATATATAATAACCTCCATATGCCAGTAATGAACATAAAGTACGTGGGTTTATTTTATGCAAACAATAAATTTATCAATTATAGATTATTAAATTTTATAAAAAGACACCTTTCCTCTTGGATCACCAGAATCTTTTGGCAAGAATTTGGCGTTAGTTGGAACCCAATTTGGGAAACATGTGTATAGAAGTTAGCATTGTTTTATATTTCAGAATGAAGAAATATGTATTATATTTTAATATCATCACTCAACAACCAGTCATCATTAAATATACTATATATATATAAAATGCATTAGAAACACTTGTGAGGAAATTGCAGTTTTTATTACAAGTTTAGTAACACTACACTTTGTTTTAATTGTTTAACTGTCTAGGTAAACTTTTAGATATTTGTCTTGACTTTGCTTTACTGTCTCTCGAATTTCACAAACTCCTGTGTCGATAAGAACATTATATATATATATATATATATATATGTGTGTGTGTGTGTGTAAACGGTAAACAGAAATAACATATATATATATATATATATATATATATATATATATATATATATATATATATATATATATATATATATATATATATATGTATGATTGTATGTGTGTGCGTGTGTACCAGTATGTATCTGTTAGTATTGATGAATGTGAAAATGAATTTACAACACCTAGCAGAGATTAGTTGTTGATTAACTCTTTTGATACCAAACCACTTAAATCTGCTCCTAGTTCTATTATATAAACTGTTTGTTTTTAAGTGTTTATCATCATCATCATCATCATCATCACCATCACCGTTTTACGTCCGTTCTTCCATGCTAGCATGGGTTAGACGGGTTGTCCCATTGTGGGCAGTGTCTGGAAGGCTGACCATGCCTTGCTCATACAGGAACTGATTTTGGCTTGATTTCTACAGCTGGATTCCCTTCCTAACACCAACCTCATTTACAGTGAGTGCTGGGTGCATTTTTCCGTGGCGCCTACATGTCCACTTTACAGTGTGGGCTGGGTGTTTTTTTGCCGTGGCACCTCCACGACCACTTTGCAGTGGGAGGGTGTGGGGGCATATTGTCTATATGCTTTGGCTTGTACCCATGGGAGGTCGGGTACTCTGTATTACTGCGTGATGCCAGAGGTCACAGTCGTATGTCATCACCTTTGAGAGGTGTAATTGGGTAAGGTCGGCTTTTATCACCTCATCCCAGGTCTTCTTGGGACTGCCCACTCCGCGGTTTCCATTGACTTCTAGTGCTTTGCACCTGTTTATGCAGTTGTCATCCTTCATACGCATCACATGTCCATACCAATGCAACCGCCTCTCCTACACACAGCATTTGATTCCTCTTATGCTCAGTCTCTCTCTCAATTCATTTATCTTTTGCCGTTCGGGTATATTACTATTACACATCCATCGGAGCATGCAGGCTTTGTTTCTTTTATATCTACGTAAGTCTTTGACCTTCAGCGCCCAGGTCTCAATACCATGTAACATTGCTGTTAGGATACATGCATCATATAATCTGACTTTCATTTTGAGGGAGAAGCCTTTTGCAGCTAGCAGTAGCAGTAGTTCCCTGAACTTCTTCCATCCCATTCTTACCCTAGTTATTGTACTTTCTGAACACCCACCTGCGCTGTTAATTCGGTCACCTAGGTAGCAGAAGCTGTCTACTGTTTCTACAGAGCCCTCCCAGAGATTGGTGGTACTTGTTTCCTGTGACTGTTTGCTGCTTGCTGTCCCAGCACAGCTGCTACATGTGAAGCCTACATTCTTAAATAAGCATCCTGAGATCCCGCTACATCTCTTGTGTGCCCATTGTTTGCATTTGGGGCAGCGAATGGAGTTCCTACCTTCACCTTTCCTACATACTGAGCAAGGCCATTTCCATGAGGGGATCTGGGTTCTGTTTTCTTGTCTACTTATAAGGACCTTAGTCTTTGTCATGTTGACTTTGAGACCCTTTCTTTCTAGTCCCTGCTCCCAAGTTTATACTTATCTAAAAATCTTACGTCATAATTTTATATAAGAACCTTGTTTAAGTTGAGCTAAAAACTTCAGCCTGATTCACGAGAAAGTCAGTTATATTTCCAAATCCATTGAAATTCCTGATTATTTTCAAAATAATTTGAAAATCAAAGGCAGAGTATACCATGGGAAATATGGTCACAAAATAATTAAATCACAAAACTCATCAGTAAGGACAAGCGATTCTTCTGGCGAAAAATTAAAAAAGTGTTTTGATTTTAAATTTTTGCTAGACTCTGTATTATCCAAACACACCTCAGCACTCACTGTAAATGAGGTTGGTGTTAGGAAGGGCATCCAGCTGTAGAAATCAAGCCAGATCAGTTCCTGTATGAGCAAGGCATGGTCAGCCGACCAGACACTGCCCACAACAGGACAACCCGTCTAACCCATGCTAGCGTGGAAGAACGGACGTAAAACGGTGATGATGATGATGATGATGATGACCTCCACGTGAAATTCTAATGATTATAGATTTTCTTTTTCTCCCAATTTCTTTATTAATTTTCGTTTTTCTTCTAAAATAAACCCTAAAACCTTGAAATAAAAGAAACAGGAAAGAACAAGATGTCAAAGGAAAATCAAGGTAAATTTATCAAAAGCAACTCATGTGTTGCTTGGTAGAGAAACTGCACCCAAATTTGTGTTTCTGGTCTCTTTCAACGATGTAATTATATTATTTCTTCATATATATATATATATATACATATATATATATATTTATATATATACATGTGTATGTGTGTAAACAAGTATGTATGTATATCTGTTTTAAACCGGCACTTACAATTTGTAAATATTTCTACATAAATTAAATCAAAAGGCAAACAAATAACACTAAACAAATATTTTTAAAAAATTCACAAAAATTATGAAAAGTTGTTTAAAAAATATACAGAAACTTTTCAGTACTAAGGAAATTCTCTCCACACTAAGATGAACTTATGGAATAAACTTTAATATATTCTGAATCGTATGTAATTGGAAATGACTGTTGGGTGTGAAGAATTAGCTAGACAAGAGATCTAGCAGTACCTAAGAAGAGAAGTTTTATAAAACAACAAATGCAAAGAAAATTCTCTATGAATATTGTAATTGACACTAAGATATTTTTAAAAAAAACTTTCATGATATGATAAATTGCATGCGTATTTGTGTTTGGACTAATGCATGTGTATCTTTAGTTGCTGCAATATTGCATGTCAGATACATTTCTGTCTCTCTAAAAACAAAAAAAATCTGCAATAGATTAGTGCATTCTTGAGAAGGGATCTCTTATGAGCATTTATTTATTTTCTGTAAATATTTTTAAAGCATTTGCCATATTCTTAATTCTATGGCATATATCATCATCATCATTATCATTTTCCATCCTCTTCCCACATTGACATGGGTTGGATGGGTTATCACAGTCTGAAACCAGACAGATTGGAGTCATCAGTCTTGCTTGTTATGTTCTACATGCACTTTTTAATGCCAGCTAGCTTACAGGGTGCATTTTTCGTGACATCAGTAGTCCTACTTTACAGGTGGATGGGGTAGATTTTACTGTGGTACCAACATAAAATACTTTTGCATCGCACTTTGGGCAAATGTTTTTTACTGTAGCCTCCGGCTGACTAACGCCTTGTGATGTGGAAGGCTGCCATATAAAAATATATGTGTGTGTGTTGCATATTTATCTACATACACTGACACACAAATAGTCATATGTAAAGACATATGTATACATATGTATATATATATATATATCAGTTCCCATCCCACCCTTGCAAGCAGGGAGAAGCGGACATAAAATGATGATAAAATGATGATGATATATGTATGTATTTTTCTTTTTTTACGCTAAACTCCGCCAACTGCAGACTGCACATGAACATGATATATTTTTCTCCACAAAGTCGATCACCAACAGCAGAGTTTAAAGAACAGAGATCAAGTCTAGTCCATATGTTGACATTATCAAGCCATCATTTTGGCTGCCGGCCTCTCCTTCTTTTACCAGCCAACCTCCCTTCCAGGCATAACTTACTCACACCAATGAGTTGATGTTTGTATATGACCATATAGTTTGAGTACTCTTGGCTTGACAATTGATGTAATTGGTCTAAGTTTGGTAATGTTGAACAGCTCACTTATACAGATACAGTTGCTGAGCCGCTTGCCTGTCATAAGTCTCATGATGTGGTTCTGGAATGTAGAGAGCTTCTGAAGTGACCTTGTCGTTCAATTAACAGTCAAGGCCATATAACACAACTGGTAGGATGTAAGTATCGAAGATCTTAGCCTTCAAATGATAGGAAACTCATTTTGATGTTAGTACTTGCTTGTTCTTGTTGAAAGCTGCCCAACCTAGAGCGATGCGATACTGTGCAGCAGCCATTCCATTGTTCTTTGATGATAGTTTGTGACCGAGATATATAAACTCTGTAACTTGAGCAATTTGCTGATTGTAGATTGGCATTGTTTTTATCAGTTGTCATAGACTTTGTTTTGGAGATGTTGATTCGCAAGCCAGCCTCAGTGAATGTTTGGCCAGTGCATTCAGAAAGTCTTGTAGATCACTTCTAGAATAACTCATAATGGCCAGATCATCTGCAAAGCTAAGATTTGATAGGATTTTACCTCCTATTTGATAGTCAGAGGAGCATTCTTCTTCAATTTGGTAGATAAGTGCAACTATAACTATACAGAAAAGAAGTGCTGATAGTACATCCCCCTGCTTAACTCCCTTCAAGATGTCTATACAGTGTGTAGTTCCCAAATCTGTTTTGATATATGCTGTTGAGTTGGTGTAAGTTTCTTTCAATAGGTTGATGTATTTTTTGTTAATGGAGGTCTTGTTTAAGAGTTGCCACAAGCCGAGTAGTTTCACAATCTCAAAAGCTTTTGTGAAGTCAATGAAGGTAATGTGCACAGGGTTGTTGAATTCTATTGATTTCTCAATGATTTGTTCAATAGCTAGGATCTGCTCAATGGTGTCTCTTCCAGGTTGATATGCAGTTTGTGTTTCAGGAAATGAGGTGTAAAGGTCTGACTTCACTCGTGCTGCAATGATGTTCATGATAGCTTATAAACGTGACTCAAGTCTGCTACCTTTTTTGTAGAGTACAACTATTAATGTTTATTTGAACATGTCTAGGCTTTTTTTGTAGTGATAATACAGTTAAAAACATGTTGAAGTGCTTTGATATTTGGTTCACCTCCAGCTTTGATAATTTCTGAGTCCAGGGCTTTTAGATGGCATGAGATATCTTGCTAGCTAAGATAGATGGAATGGCATCTGATGTCGAATCAAGAATGGTTGTTGATTCTGAGTTGCTGAAGTACAGCTTTTCTTAGAATTTAGCCCAGTGTTCAAGGATAACATCTTTGGAAGTAAGGATAGTAACATTTGAATCTTTAATGCCTCAGCTAAGATTTCTTGATTTAGTCTTTAGTTTCTTCAGAGGAGCATGATATAACCTGTTGGGTGGTAGGTTATTCTGCTCCTCAATGTTATTGTATATTTGTTTAAGTTTGTCTGATTTAACAAGTGTTTTAGATTCAGCTTTTGCTATTCTATATTATGCTTGATGTGTGGCCTCATTCTCTTCTGATTCTATGCTTTTCAGATATTGCTTTCTTTGTTTGTTGTGACATCTATTGTGGGATGGAAAGGCTTTCCTTAGGTAAAATCTCTTCAGATTCCTCTTTTATGCCTCTGCAGATAGTATTATAAATCTTGTCGGAGTCTTCATCAGATTGCGAAACTGAAAAGCAGTAGTTGATGCAAAATCTTGTGCACACCATATGATGGTCAGATATATCAGGAGTGTTAAGTGCAGTGTTATCTAATATGCTTCGTCTTGCTGAAGATTTTCTTGCTATTATAAAGTCTATTTGATTCTTAGTTATACTGTCTGATGATATCCAAGTGAACAGGCTTTCTTTTGAAACATTGTATTGGTGATCTGCATCTTGTTCCTTGTACAAAATTTGGCTACAAGCCTGCCTTTCGAGTTAAATGTACCTGTGGTATATTTCCCAATACTTGATAGGAATGATTCGTTTAGTTGCCCAATTTTACAGTTAAAGTCACCCATCAGAAAACGATGATCTCTCTTTGGTGTCTTATCTATAATGGACTGTATGTTGTCATATAACTCATTGATTTGTTCATCTGGGTCTGTAGGTGTGGGAAAGTAGCACTAGATAAGTACAAGTTAACAAAACTTACTTTTCAAGCTCAGAACAGCTAGTCTGTCGGATATAGGTCAATAGATGTGTACTAATGATGCGCAATTTTTGTTCACCAAGAAACCCACTCTATTCATGATATGAGTCACATTGCTTGACAGATAAATATAGTGTTCGGAATCTTGATGTATCTTTATATTGTTTTCATTTTATTTAGTCTTTGATAGTCCGGTAATATCCCAATTTACTTTCTCAAGTTCATACATCATTGTCTCAAGAGGGTTGGTATTATGATCATTGATGGTACATGTAATGTATGTGCTGATATTAAAGGTCTTTTTCTTTGTCTGGGTGTTTTTTCTATTTGTATAAATCAAACCAGTCCAAAGTTGGTGGTGTGATCCCCTCATCATAGCTGTCAAATCTGTCTAGAGCTGCTCATGTGCCCTCCTGTTCAGTCTTCGAGGGTGCGGAGGTGGCCTCCTCTGTACAGCGAATCCAGGGCTACTTTCCCACATCTACGCACCTAGATGAAGAAATCAATGAGTTATATGAAAACATACAGGCCATTATAGATAAGACACCAAAGAGAGATCACCTCTTTCTGATGGGTGACTATATATATATCAATATAGTATATGCATGTATGGATACTGATACAGACATACACATACATACACATACACACACTCACACACACACACACATATATATCCTCATCATCACCATCATCATTTAACGTCCATCTTCCACGCCAGCATGGGTTAGACGGGTGTTGTCCCACTTGAGGCAAGATTGATTGGGTGACTGTCACTCGCTCGTATAGGACTATCTGGCAGGCTTTCTATGGCTCGATGCCCTTCCTAACACCAACCACATTTACAGTGTGGACTGGGAACTTTTTACTGTGTTACCTACACGACCACATTACAGCATGGACTGTGTGTTTTTTGTCGTGACACTTACACAATCTCATTAGTTTGGACTGGATCTTGTGGTACCAACATAACTTTATAGAGAAAGGGTGGTGTTGGCGGGAGTGGGAGGATGGAGTAGGGCTAGTGGGTTGGGGTGTATATTTGGTTTGGAGGGGGCCTACTGACTGTAGGCTAACTTTGCACATAGGGAAGGCGAGTCTTCTGTAATACTGCGTGGCGCCAAAGATCTCAATCCTGTGACTTGATTTAGAGAGGTGCAAGTATGCAAGGTCGGACCTTATCATGTCATCCCAGGTTTTTCTGGGTCTACCTACTCTGTAACTTCCATCAATTTTGATCGCCCTGCACTTTTTTATACAGCTGTCGCCTTTCATGCGCATCACGTGGCCATACCAATGTAGTCTTCTCTCAAGGAAACAGCATCTGATCCCTCTTATTCCTAATTTCTCACTTAGTTCATTTATCTTTTGTCGTTTGTGTATATTACTATTACACATCCAACGGAGCATGCATGCTTCGTTCCTTTCCAGTCTGTGCAGGTCCTCTGCAAACAATGCCCATGTCTCACTGCCATGTAACAATGCTGTCCATATACAGGCATCATACAATCTGCCTTTCTTTTTCAGAGAGTAACTTTTGTGGTCAACAGCGGTATAAGCTCTCTGAACTTTTTCCATCCCGTTCTAACTCTGGCTACTGTACTTTCAGAACAGCCACCACCACAGCTGATTTTGTCACCCAGGTAATGGAAAGTGTCCACTATTTCTATGGAACCATCTGGGCAGTAGAAGAACCTAGTATCCTGTGGGCACTTGCTACTTATTGCACCTGAGCATTGGCCACATATAAAATCTACGTTCTTAGATAGTTTAGCTGCGATCCCACTACATCTTTTATGTACCCATAGTTTGCATTTGGGACATAGAATGGAATTTCTACCTACTCCTTTCCTACATACTGAGCATGGCCATTTCCAAGAGGGCACCTGTATCCTATTTTCCTTTCTACATACTAGAAAGTTAACTTTAAGGCCTTTTGATTCTAGGCCATGCTTCCATGTTTGGAATTTCTTCTGTAGTTCAGCCATAGATTCAGCTATGAACGTTAGATCATCTGCATATAGAAGTTCCCATGGGCGGCCAGTCTTAAACTCCTCTGTTATAGCCTGAAGGGCAATAATAAACAAGAGGGGGCTAAGGACAGAGCCTTGATGAACACCGACTTTTACACTAAATTCTTCACTATATTCATTGTTATTTCTAACCTTACTGACTGTATCTTTATACATGGCTTGTATAGCTCTCACAAGCCATTCATCTACTCCTAGCTTTTTAAGGGCCCACCAGATAATGGAGCATGGGACTCTGTCAAAGGCTTTCTCCAAGTCAACAAAAGCTAAGTATAGGGGTTTACTTTTAGCTAGGTACTTCTCCTGTAGTTCTCGTACAAGGAAAAGAACATCTGTGGTACTTTTACCTGACACAAACCCAAACTGCATTTCAACTAGATCAATTCAATCTCTGGTTAGTTGTGCTATAACTTTTTCTATGACCTTCATGACCTGATCAACTAACTTAATGCCTCTATAGTTTCCCCTATCTAGAGCATTTCCTTTACCCTTGTAGCAGTTAACAATGACGCCAGTCCTTTGGTATGACCCTATTCTGTATTACTTGGTTTACTATCAGGGTAACTATAGTATGTCCCATCATTCCAGATGCTTTCAACATCTCAGCAACTATCTCCAAAGGCCCAGCCGCCTTTCCTGTCTTCATATCTTTGATTGCCTTAGTTATTATACAACCACTAACTTGCACCGCTGGTCCCTCTATTGGATCGATTTGGGGCAGACTATCTTTTTCACATTTATTCTCCTCATTTAGTAGTCTCTCGTAGTGACACTTCCAAACTGCCTTCTTATCAGTATCAGTGAGGGCAAGTACACCATCATCATTACGGTCACACTTCTCCTCAACAATATCACAGTTTTCCTTGACACATTATCTTGCACCTCACATTGTAGAACATGCTTGAACTTTATATCCTCTACAAGGTACACTTGTCTCCTAGCTTCTCTCCTGGCCACTTGCTATTGTTCTCTACTTCTCCCATCCCACCATACTTTCCAAGCCTGCTTTTTGGCCTTGATTGACTCCTCCACCTTACTGTTCCACCACTAAGTTAATCTCCTCCTACCCATAGGTCTGCTCCAGCCACAGATTTCATCTGTTGCCTTCAGCAGGTTTCAAAAATCCCACTGTTCCTCTATACTGTACATCTCTAATTGCTCTTCCTTACTGTCAAGAGCATATAGTAATAATAAATGTGAAGACAAAAATCTGAAGAGGGTTCGATAATGATTATATATATATAAAATGTATATAATCCCTTAAAGCAAATATTTATTTCAAGAACAGATTAATGTTTCCGAAGATCTTGTTAAGGGTGAAAGCAGCGATTCTTTGCTTAAACTTTAATCTGTTCTTAGAACAAATACATATACATATCTATAGAAAAAAAGATGCAATTGAAAATGCAACTGGAGTCTTATTTTTCAAAAAATATATATATTTATTTGGTTCCTTTACCGGTTTCGCAGTTCTTCTGCTTTTCAAAAGTAGAGTGGAGATGGAGGGTCTCTGGTTTTTCTCACATCTGTATTTATATATATATATATATTTATATATATATATATATATATATATATATATATATATTATATATACGGTGCCTAGTGCTAAGGGTGTTTGATTTACGATCATAATGTCATTGATTTGATTTCTTAGCTGCTCCAGTATACTCAGCTGAAAATGAGTAAAAGCTATAGCTGGGGTTTAACCCTACGATGGACTGACATCCTGTCCAGGGAAGTGTTGTACTCTGAGTCGCTTCATGCCATGCAACCGGGATAAGCACCGGCCAAATGGGCCTTCTGGCTTAAGACAGACTTTAGATATATGCACACACATAGAGAGAAATGAAAGAACTGTCAAAATGATGGGAGATTCTTAATAAATACAGAATATTAATACCGATGAATATAATATGATATATATATATATATATATATATATATATATATATATATATATATATATATCGTTGATGAAGTAAACTCCGTTCCCCTTGC
The DNA here is from genome assembly GCA_964016885.1 of Eledone cirrhosa. Taxonomy (NCBI): domain Eukaryota; kingdom Metazoa; phylum Mollusca; class Cephalopoda; order Octopoda; family Eledonidae; genus Eledone; species Eledone cirrhosa. The sequence continues at coordinate 254,151,577 of OZ024743.1, read as the reverse complement.
TCTAGTAGGCTTTTATATTTATATGTGAGCTGATAGAGTACAGTCTAAGGATTTACAGAAACCCAAGAAGCTAGATTTAACACCTTTCTAGTGGGTCCGGGTATGATTTTACATTCATTTAAATTATTGATGTATTGTTTTATTGATATTTTTTATCTGTTTGTCCCGAATCTTCTATTATCGATTTTTTATCGTATGGTTGATTGTAGACTTGTTCTATATGTGACGGTATTTTAACGATAGTTATAGCTCTGATTCATCTGAATTATTGAGCCCTCTGCCGCTCATTTCGAATTTTGTTTATCGTGAACTCGTGCGCCGATTTTTCGATACTCGATCTTTCTAATATATATATATATACATATATATATATATATATATATATGAATCAGGAAAGAAGAGTGACACGGTTTGCTATACAAAAAAGCTTTTTAATCTCATTGCTGACAATTGTTTCTCTGAACTGGTAGGTCTAGAGATCGCTACCCGCTTATTTTCACGTTATTCGATCACCAATACAAAGTTATAACCAGTCAATTCATCGGAGCTAGTGAGAATGTAAAGAATATGCAGGCATGGCTACTATATATAGTAGTAAATGCATTCAATCAGAATAATAACAACAATACTAACAATTCTAGCAATAAATTATTTGAAATAATCACAACATCAATCTAGGTGGGAAGTATAGTATATCTATGATTTTAGCGTGTAAAACTAACTGACATGAGGCAGATGTATAAAATTGACATGTAAAAGCAGTCATGGGGTGTATTATATCTAGTGTAAAGATAAGCCGGTGTCTTTAAACAATGTAGGTCTGGTGGCCGTAAGAATCGTTTATTATCTGACAGATGAAGAATTTATCACTGTAGTGAGATTTGTGTGGTCTATATTAGATGAAAAGGTTGTCTAGCTTTCATCATCATCATCACCGTTTTACGTCCGTTCTTCCACGCTAGCATGGGTTAGACGGGTTGTCCTGTTGTGGGCAGTGTCTGGTCGGCTGACCATGCCTTGCTCATACAGGAACTGATTTGGCTTGATTTCTACGGCTGGATGCCCTTCATAACACCAACCTCATTTACAGTGAGTGCTGGGTGCTTTTTCGTGGCGCCTACACATCCACTTTACAGTGTGGGCTGAGTGCTTTTTTGCCGTGACACCTCCACGACCACCTTGCAGTGGGGGGTGGGGGACATTGTCTATATGCTTCAGCTTGTACCCATGGGAGGTCGGGTACTCTGTATTACTGCGTGACGCCAGAGGTCACGATCGCCTTTGAGAGGTGTAATTGGGTAAGGTCGGCTTTTATCACCTCATCCCAGGTCATCTTGGGTCTCCCCACTCCGCGGTTTTCATCGACTTCTAGTGCTCTGCACCTTTTTATGCAGCTGGCATCCTTCATACGCATCACATGTCCATACCAACGCATCCGCCTCTCCTGCACACAGCATTTGATTCCTCTTATGCTCAGTCTCTCTCTCAATTCATTTATGCTTTGTCGTTCGCGTATATTACTATTACACATCCATCGGAGCATGCAGGCTTCGTTTCTCTCTAATCTACGTAAGTCTTTCACCTTCAGCGCCCAGGTCTCACTACCATGCAACATCGCTGTTCGGATACACGCATCATACAGTCTGCCTTTCATTTTGAGGGAGAAGCCTTTTGCAGCTAGCAGTGGTAGTAGTTGCCTAAACTTCTTCCATCCCGTTCTTACCCTAGTTATTGTACTTTCTGAACACCCACCTCGGCTGCTAATTCGGTCACCTAAGTAATAGAAGCTGTGTACTGTTTCTACAGAGCCCTCCCAGAGATTGGTGGTACTTGTTTCCTGTGGGTCTTTGCTGCTTGCTGTCCCAGCACAGCTGCTGCATGTGAAGCCTACATTCTTAATTAAGCTTCCTGAGATCCCGCTACATCTCTTGTGTACCCATTGTTTGCATTTGGGGCAGAGAATGGAGTTCCTACCTACACCTTTCCTACATTCTGAGCAAGGCCATTTTCATCATCAATAACATACATGTATAAGAAAACATTAACAGAGTAGCAATATAATGGGCAAGTTAATACAAAGGTTAAGGAGGCAATATATATATATATATACATACATGCACACAAACATGTATATACATACATATATATACATACATATAAAGAGAAAACATGCTGACTATAATTATAACAGGAGGAAGGTAAAGTTCTATACTTCCCACCTAGATTGATGTTGTGATTATTTCAAATAATTTATAGCTAGCATTCTTAGTATTGTTGTTATTATTCTGGTTGAATGTCATTTCTACTATATATAGTAGCCATGCCTGTATATTCTTTTCATTATCACAAGCTCCGATGAATTGATTGGTTATAACTTCGTATTGGTGATCGAATAACGTGAAAATAAGCGGGTAGCGATCTCTAGACCTACCAGTTCAGAGAAACAATTGTCAGCAATGAGATTAAAAACCTTTTTTGTATAGCAAACCGTGTCACTCTTCTTTCCTGATTTATCATTACTCCAAGTGTTTACAACATAGGAATTACAGCGTACTCGCAGCATCACTATGGAAACGCCTTGTTCAGTCAAACTTAGCCAAGCGTTGATATCATCCACTACCCGGAGTACCATAACTGGACTACATTTAAGTGGACTACCTATAACAATAATCTGTTACCCCGTATATATATATAGATAAATATACACGGGTGTGTATGATTGTGTATAGAAGAATATATTAATAAAAGGAATTCCAACTTTGTCTGATTTACTCGTTTTATTTACAATCCTTTAAAATTTATAATGGTATTAGAATGAAATAGTAGGGTAGAATATTAAATGTTAAGTGTTAATTGAACAAGTACTTTCATACTTTCGCAATCTTCAGGTTCATAATGTGTGGTGACAGTCAAGTTTGCAGTTGAAAATTGCAAACTTGACTGTCACCACATATTATGAACCTGAAGATTGCGAAAGCATGAAAGTACTTGTTCAATTAACACTTAACATTTAATATTCTACCATACTATTTCATTCTAATACCATTATACATTTTAAAGGATTGTAAATAAAACGAGTAAATCAGACAAAGTTGGAATTTCTTTTATTAATATATATATATCGTAATATACGTGAACGGCAAAGCATAAACGAACTAAGGGAGAAATTAGGAAGGAATAAGAGGGATTAGATGTTGTTTACTCGAGAGAAAACTACGTTGGTACGGTCACGTGATGCGCATGAAAGACGACAGCTATAAAAAAGTGCAGGGCGATAAAAACAGACGGTAGCCACGGAGTAGGCAGACCCAGAAAAACCTGGGACGACTTGATAAATTCCGACCTCACACACTTACACCTCTCCAAGACAATGTCACTAGACCGAGATCTTTGGCGCTACACAGTAATACAGAAGACCCGCCTCGCCTTTTCCTAAGTACAAAGTAGGCACCTCTAACAAAAATACCCCCCCCCCCCCTTAAATGTGAAGTTATGTTGGTACCACAACATCCATTCCGAAACAAATGAGGTCGTGTAGTTGTCACGACAAAAAACACACAGTCCACTCTGTAATGTGGCCATATAGGTAACACGGTAAAAACCTCCCAGTCCACACTGTAAACGTGGTTGGTGTTAGGAAGGGCATCCAGTCGTAGAAAACCCGCCAGATAGTCCTATACGAGCAGGACAACCAATCCTGCCTCAAGTGGGAAAACACCCGTCCAAACCCATGCAAGCGTGCAAGATAGACGTTAAACGATGATGATGATATATATATATATATATATATTTCAAAGGTATATATTGAGTTAGGAACTCAAAATAGTCTCTTACAACAAAATAGCTCTAAGAAAGAGATATTTCTGAGCCGTATATTATAATAGAATATAAAAGAAAAACGAACACAGATATATAGATATATGTGTTCAAATCGTATGGGACCTGATTCGCTAAGGTGAAAATAATACTAACTATAGACAATTGGATTTGCTTGTCTCAATTTCAGAAAAAATTAAGAAAATAAATACAAACCGGAATTGTGGTTGCCTACGATTTGAACACACACACACACACACACACACACACACATACATACATACATACATACATACATACATGTATGTATGTATATATTTATATATACATATTATGTGCATACATGTATGTACTTTTACATATATATTTACACACATACATATATTTATATATATATGTATATATAAATTGAAATGTCTTCGTGACTAGCTAGTCTATAAATGAAATAATGATGTCACATGGGGGAATATATAGAAGACATTTGAAAAGGCCAGCCAGTCAATCGGAGACTTTTTAAATTTGTTGTGTTGAATCTTCCGTTTCTTGTTACAGTCTCTAGTTTATTATTTTATTTGTCTGCCATATAATATTTCATTTCTATAAAATTTCAATAAAACCTGGTAGTAAATTTGCAGTATTTCATAGTGAGATATTAATGAAGGCCACTGTAAAATTTTATCATGATGACTTTCTCGTAATCTGGAAATGTCCACTATTATAAGCTGTGTCTTTTAATATACAGAGCAAATTGAAATTTAAATAGTTTGTATGTGTGTGAGAATGTGCATGTGCATGTGCTTAGATGTGTGTATGTATGTATATATATATATGTGCATAGATATATATATATATATATATATGTTATATATATCATCATCGTTTAACGTCTATCTTCCACGCTAGCATATATATATATATATATATATATATATATATATATATATATATATATATATATATATATATATATAGAGAGAGAGAGAGAGAGAGAGAGAGAGAATAAACAGGACAAACACAGAGATACAAAAACATAAGGGTTTATTAGGTTCATGCTCGGGAAGAAGTAAATAAATGTTTCAACATATTAGACATATGTCCTTGTCCAGGAAATAGCAACTTTCGAGAGAGAGCGAGAGGGAGGGAGGATTGGAACGATTGAGTTTGGAAAGTTGGGAAGAATAATTTAAGATGCCTGAGGAGCATAGACGAGTAGGTTGGCACGCATGTTGGGCGGTGGAGAATGCATACATATATTTTTTTTAATTCTATTCTACTGTTTCCAGTCATTTGCTAAATTCCATGTAGGGGTATCACCTTCAAGTGATTTAGATGATCATATCAACCCCAGAACTTTCTTGTAATTGTGTCCATTTGTATTTTACAATTCTTGGTTCTGTACAGTGGTGGTGATATGAAGGGCATCCAGTTGTAGAGACTATGCCAATAGCGGATTGAGAGGACGTCAGTTATAACAAGGACATGACAAAGCTTTTGAAGGGAGACACAACATATATACGCACACACAGACAATTTTTTTTATCGATCGACTTTCGTCCAATCGGGCCGAGGAAACAATGTTTCCGTTGGTCTTTCCAATTGTTAATACTATCTATTGGTTGCATCTCCAGGTAGAAGAAGCAACGTGAAATAAAGAGTCTTGCTCAAGGACATAACGCATCGCCCGGTCCAGGAATCGAACTAACAACTTCATGATTGCAAATCCAGTTCTCTAACCATTAGCCACATCCCTTTACACAGACACACACACACACACACATATATATGTGTGTGTGTATATATGTATATGTATATATATATATGTATATATGTGTGTATATGTACATATATATATATATATAAATACATATAACATAATTCCTATCAACATCTAATATCTCTGAATACTAGACAAACATACTGCTGAACATTGTTGTAATATTTTAATACCATGTAATCTACTTCACTCAAATTCCTCCTTCTCTATCAAATAATCCTTTATCTATTGAAGCATAATTGGATTGGATATTCTGATATTTCTCAGATGGATTTTATAAACACACACGAATAACTGAATAGATATTGTTGGGAATCATCCTTACATAATGACTAATAAATTAGAAATATTACACCTTGGAATTAATAGATTAGATTGTTCACTTATAACATTTTTAAGGTTCTGTATTTTGGTATCTTTGCAAATGCTCAGTAATTGCATATCCACTTTGGTCATGAATGACAATGATTTTCCGCCTAGAACATTTTCCCTCAGCTGTGACCAAACCAGACAAGGGGTGTAATGGAAACATATATATTACATAAATGTAGACATAGATTGTTACAAGAACTACCAGTATATATAAACATACATACACACACACACCCATACACACACAAATATGCCCGTAGCACCGAAATTTCAAACTAAATACTGACTCTTGTTAAACTCCCTCCTTCTCTCTCTATCTCTCTCTGTATATATATATATATATATATATATATATATATATATATATATATATATATATATATATATATATATTCATTCATCACAGGAAGGCAAGATGATTTAAATAAAACAATATCAAAATGGAAAGGATAAGTTCCAGCCTAATGTGAGCCTATGGAATTGAGACTTTAATCCCTTTGATACTAAATAACCTGAAACGACCTCTTGTACTACTTTGATTAAGTTTATGTAAGAATCTACGTTTTACTCCAAACACCAATAATAAGAATAATAATAATAAGAAAGCTATTTTTATTACTTAATTTCTCAAAACTCTTGATGATTTTCAAGATTATTTGTAAATCATAGTCAGTGTCTTTCAAAAGAAAAATGGTAAAGAAAAGGGTTAATAATGAGAAATTAGTTACATCATGAAAATCGTCCAAATTCGTCATTGTTTTCATAGACAAGATCTTGGATTAGAAATATAGTAATAAAAGAGTTACTTTTAACTAACTCTAGTCTCGAGTGAAAGTATGGTTTACTTTGTTTACGTCATTTCATGGAAAAATATTAAAAATAATACAGGATTGACTACAGACTTCGTAATTTCTTTTTTTTTTTTTATGAAAATAGTAATAATAAAATAAAATAAATCATTGCTGGTTAGATAATCATCTCGTCATTTAAATATATCATCTTTTTCGTTAATTATTGAGAAATTACAGCAACATTGTTTATTTGTATTTTATGAGAACTTCAAAGAATTTTTATCACTTTGATTTATATCCAGTGTAATTGGATATAAAATGTTTCATTGCTTGTTTAGACTTGTGACAGGTACAGGTAGCGGAGGTTGGTGCCAGTGGATGGCACCTGGTCGTGGTGGTGGTTCTGTGGTGGGGGTGTAAAGTTTTATATGGTTGGGGTAAACAAGATATGCTGGAAACTATCTATGTATTAAAATAAAATGAAATAAACAAACATAGTTTTTATGTGATGTCATGTGTTGGAATATCATTAGAATATATTTATTTAGTATAGTAAGTATAGAAATATTTATAATTTGATGAAATAGTGCTGAAGATTTTCATCTAACATGTCCAGAAAAATCACACAATGTTTGATTTTGCCTATGTATATGTGTGTGTGTGTTAGGTATATGAGTGGCAGAGTCATTAGTGTGTTGGATAAAATGCATCACAAAATGTTACAAGGATCATTTACCAAAGCCTCAGTTCAAATCAAACCTTGTGAATGAAATTGGATAGGCAGACATTACTAGAAAGCCTGTCAAATGACCTCTACCTGTAATTCAAAGAACCCTCCTTGTCACATACTGTGTCCAGTTGATTTTTCTGAGAATTATGTTAAAGGTGGACGTATATCTGGAGTGCTCTGCCTCTCCATGATAATTCAAAGAGGAAGCAGTTTCATTGACTAATTTAATGAGGAAGCTGTTCCAATAAAATAAGTACCCAACTTAAAAAATATATGTACTGGGATCAACATAATCAACTAAATCCATTGAAGTTTGTACTTCAGCACAGTCTAATGACTGAAACTAGTAAAAAAAAAAGATTAAAAAGTGTATTTTGTTTTTGTATTGTAAAAATCTGTAACTCCTGATGGAGTTGTAGGGAACTGTGGTGATATACAGTTTGTCTTGGATATCTTAAAAGCTACCAAAGCCCATCCCCTCTCCAGGTCTGAACATAGCTGATTTCTTCCAGAAAGATACAGAGAAACAGAAAAAAAGAAAGAGAGGAGGAGAAACAGAGGGAGTAAGAAGAAAAGTGAGAGAAAGACATATGGGGGAAGGATCAATGCTAGTACTGGATTGGTACTTTTCTATCAACCTCAAATAGATCAAAGTCAAAGTTACCCTTGGTAAGCTTTGAAACCAGAATGCAGAAAGCCAGAAAAAATATTACAGAGCATTCTATCTGATGTTGTAATAACCATTTTGCTGCCTGAAAGCAGTGTATTACTGATATTTGGAAGGTTTCATTAAACTCCAAATGAGATTTGAACCTAGATCATAGAAAGCAAGAACTGAATATTGCTATAATTTTTAGCTTATCATATTCTAATGTTTCAGTCACTTACACTATCCTAATTCACTTATTTTAGTTTTATATTCCATCTGTGAGAAAATCTCCAACTGTTATAGTCGCTTTCTATACCTCACGATGTGCTAAATAGATATAAACTTTCTATTCAACTTCAGTGTAACTGAATACAAACAATCTATAGAAGACTGCCAACAAATAGAAGGCAATTTAGGTTTAGAATAGTTTAGAATAATTCACATTTATAACTTGTTTCCTTGTAGCTTCAATGTATTATTTCCAAATAATTTGCTTATGTTTGACAATAAAAAAATAAATAAAGAGAAAAAATATTTAGAAATGGATAGTAAATGAAATAATGAGAAATATTTCTGAACAAATATAAATGTGATCACAATATTTCTGTTTTATTTCTACAGATTTATCAGATTAAAGGTAAACAGTTGCATGATATCTCCAACTGTTTGCGATAATATATCTAAATATATGTATTAAATTTTCTGAAGAACAAACCTGTACATTTGTAATAATGCAGGTTATTCATACAGATAGGCACAGCAAAACAACTCTAATTTATTACATAACGTTTTATTGACCTTTTGATGGGTGCTGTTCTCCTCTTTGATTGTTTACATTCAATATAATTATATGATTTACCAAACAATTTTTTTTTCATAAGAAATATCATTATTATTTTATTTATTAATGGGAATGTTTACTTCAAAAATTGCTTGAAATTTTGTTTGTGGCAAATACAAGTGGAAATTTCCTCAGGTTATATATATATATATATATATATATAGAGAGAGAGCATAATTATATACAGTATATATATATTTGTGAAAGTGAAGAAATTTAATAATCAGAAAAATACATCACTCTTGAATACATACTTAACAAATATAAACATAGTTGGTTTTTTGAATCACATAGATTGCTGATATCATGAATATATTTTTATTATATAAATATGTTTTTCTCTTAGAATTGATGATAGTTTCAGGAGTTCGAATATCATAGTTGTATTTAAATACACTTGAGTATCTGTTGTTATATCTGGTATGTTAGAAATAACAATATTATGATGTATATTTGTTTAATGATTTATCAAATCTCCCTGAGAATTACTTTACCCATTTTGATACCAAAGTATCCCTGGTTCTACGATAAAAAACTTTTTTTATTTATTATATTTATCTAAAAACATCCCATTATACTTTTATATTTTTATGTAAAAGCCTTTGTCATGTTTCAAACACAAACTTAATAATGAGAAAATTAGTTATATTGCTAATTCTTTCCAGCTTCTTGCTTATTTCCAAATTATTTGAAAATCATAAACGGTTTATTTTACTAAAACTATAATAATATAAGGGTTATCGGTTCATGTGTCTGTAAAATCCTCAACCACTTGCATGTTAATTTCCCAAGCAGTATGCTTCATTGATTAAAAAAAAACTAGAATACTCATCATCAAAACTGGGGAAGGAATAACAGTGCCCATGGCACTATTCTGAATCTTTGAGACTGATGAGGAAGAAACAATGTCCCTTTTCTGTGCTTTGAAAACTGATGGGAGAGAGTCCATGCCATTTTCAGGGATTTTGAGACTGATGGGACAGAGCTCTTCACACTTTTAAGGGTGTTTGAGACTAATGAGAAGGACCGTATCACACTTTGTATGGCCTTTGAGGTTGATGGAAGAGATCCAAAGAGCTAGGAGATAGTGTAAAACTGGGTGATGGATTAAGTCTACCACCCAAACGCCAGGTTGTGGTGGGGTGTTAAACTGGTTAGCAGATTAAGTCTACCAGCCAAGAGTCAGGTGGTTGGGTTAATCTGGGCATATAACTTTCATTTCAGTATAGAATACTTTGGTCTAATTAGAAAACAGCTTTGAGATACTTGAGCTTTTCCATTTGCTTCATTTGCATCTGATTCATTCACATGCAGAATGCACTGCACAAACTTTCTTGAGATGATGAGTATGTTGGTCTTTGTTGCAATGATTTTCATTCTTGTTGAGCAGCAAACCTTTCAAATTCAGGTTGGAGATCACCTTCTAATGAGGAAAGTAGTATCATGTTGTTAGCAAATTCCAGCCAACTGATACAATACCAAATGGTTTTGACACCACCTCCAATGCACATGTGCATGTTAATCCCATTCATGAAGATTATGAATTGGGGAGGTGACAATATGCACCCTTGGCAGAGTCTGACACTCACATGGAATAGTTTTTACTTGTGATTATTTTCAAAATTATTTGAAAGGCACAGGCAGTGTATTCCATTGAAAATATGGTGATGAAAAGAGTAGAATATTTATATTTATCGAAGAACCTTCTAACATATTTTTTTAATGAAAGCCTTTGTTAATTTATGATTGAAACATCAGTTTAATAATGAGAAATGTTTGAATATTTTCAAAATTATTTGAAAATCACTGGCAGTGTCTTTCATGGTAATTAATGAAAGGGTTAATCCTAGCTTTAACTATATTTCTTACATTTACATTAATTTGATTATATCTCCACATATTACTGTGATCTTTCACTTTTGGAGGCAATGATTTAAAGAAAAGGAAGAATAATAGTGTGAATAGAATGGCACAAATAACACGACCATATATTTAGGAAGGAATTTTCTACATGCATACATGCATATATATATATATATATATGTATGTATGTATGTATGTATGTATGTATGTATGTATATATATATATATATATATATATAGCGTGACAAAGGTGAAGAACATTCATATATCACTTCTATACTTATTAATAAGAGATCTTCATATTTGTTGGATGAAATATTAGGATTTGATTAATATAATAAATGGATGTGTATATGTGTGTGGAAGATGATTCCATTCATGAGAGAATTTCTATTTGACATTGGCTAGCAAAGAAAACAGCACTGCTGGTGAAAAGACTTTATAGCTAAAAGGTTTTTAATTACTATTCCAGGGGAAATTGTGCTATGTATGACCTTCCAGTTGATTTGAAAGTTAAATTTCTTTTTGTCAAGCAACATTGTACAGAAGTAAGTAATCAAATACTGAGAAAACACGCTAGATGGTGATAATTTAGTTTTAGCTGAACTCTGATATAGCCTTCATTAACCCTTTTACTACCAAGCTGGCCAAAACCACTTCCAGTTCTATGATATAAAGCCTTCACTCATGTTAAGCCTTTAGATATTAAACCTGATACAGCCTTCGGTTCTATAATACAAAATTGTTTGTTTCAAAGTATTATATATCTAAAAACCAGATCTGTTGAATATATTTTATTAAACAAATTGCAATGAAATTATATAATGTTGTCAATAAAAAATATTAATGAAAGTAAGAAGTAAAATGGGAGGGTGCATCAGACTCTAAACCCCAGTCTAGGTGATATATTTCATTTATAAAATGGCAAAGGCATTGTTGCTGCAAACAGCCAGTAATGTCTACTACATCAGCCACTCAGCCTCAGGGGGCTACATTCCCAGTCAGAATGATGTACTTTTTTCAATTTAGTAGAAGAAAATCGCTATTCAGGGACCAAGGTCACCATAGGTCTTGATGGCAAGTCTTGATATTTGGCAAAGTTGTTCCAAAGACCAGCTTAATACTGAGAAAGTTATGATATTAAATCCCTCCAAATTAGTTCAATTTAAGTATGTATGTTGTTGTTTAAATCATGTGCCAGCAGATCTTTAACTTCAGCCTTTTAGCTGTGACCAGTATATTATTTCTCTAATTATAGTGTTGTTGTGTGATTGGAGAGAGATTTAGCTGATATTTCTAGCAGTTTTGATATTATTGCCTCATTTCCTTTTTATAACTATGCTTTATCTCGATACTTATGGACTTTTTTTATTCTACATGTACTAAATTAGTGAATCTGAGAATGTTTGGCTGTAAAACCAATAGGAATACAATAGGAGCAGACTAATATATTTAGAAAAGAAAAACAGCTAAATTAGCACACTTCTTATCATGTCAAAAATGTATTTATATATATATATAAAGTCATAGATATATATATGTGTTTTGCAACGGGTCACGTTGTGGCTCAATGAAGAATTAATAAATTAAATAATCAGAGCTATATATCATAAAATATGTCTATAGAATCACCAGATAAAATATATATATATATATATATATATACATTATGAAGAGAGAAGAAACATTTAGATATAATTAGTAATAAAATGTATCATACCTAAACTGTTCCTAAATTCCTCGACTACGTAGTTTCGTGGCATGAACAAAAACAATATATCAAAGATATAGAGTCCTTGCGAGGTCTGCCGACTTATCAAGAGGATACCTCATTTTACTAGTCTCAAGAACGCGTCTACACGACGTGAGAAAGAATCCCAAAAGGCGGAGGGGGAGACAGTCACGCGATATAACGGTCGAGAAACAGAGCTAAGCCTCTTATAACCACGAAGAAAATACCACGGAGGCGGAGGGGGCATTCATATCGAGGCCGTAGAAGAGGTAGTGAAGAAGGCGAGAAGTATGAGTAATGGAAGCTTTCCAGTTGTCCCCACACTTCAAAGATTGCTCGACCAGAGGGAGTTATTAATATATTTAGAAACACACAGATACATGCGGACACACACATATATACATGAATGCATCCGCACCCAACTGTGAGTTAAGGGTGCCAACTTCACCGATGTTGCTCAATGAATGACTGGGACAGACCAATTCAGTTTGAACCAGACCGAACCAGTATCAGAGTTAAAAATACATTATGAAGAGAGAAGAAACATTTAGATATAATTAGTAATAAAATGTATCATACCTAAACTGTTCCTAAATTCCTCGACTACGTAGTTTCGTGGCATAAACAAAAACAATATATCAAAGATATAGAGTCCTTGCGAGGTCTGCCGACTTATCAAGAGGATACCTCATTTTACTAGTCTCAAGAACGCGTCTACACGACGTGAGAAAGAATCCCAAAAGGCGGAGGGGGAGACAGTCACGCGATATAACGGTCGAGAAACAGAGCTAAGCCTCTTATAACCACGAAGAAAATACCACGGAGGCGGAGGGGGCATTCATATCGAGGCCGTAGAAGAGGTAGTGAAGAAGGCGAGAAGTATGAGTAATGGAAGCTTTCCAGTTGTCCCCACACTTCAAAGATTGCTCGACCAGAGGGAGTTATTAATATATTTAGAAACACACAGATACATGCGGACACACACATATATACATGAATGCATCCGCACCCAACTGTGAGTTAAGGGTGCCAACTTCACCGATGTTGCTCAATGAATGACTGGGACAGACCAATTCAGTTTGAACCAGACCGAACCAGTATCAGAGTTAAAAATACATTATGAAGAGAGAAGAAACATTTAGATATAATTAGTAATAAAATGTATCATACCTAAACTGTTCCTAAATTCCTCGACTACGTAGTTTCGTGGCATAAACAAAAACAATATATCAAAGATATAGAGTCCTTGCGAGGTCTGCCGACTTATCAAGAGGATACCTCATTTTACTAGTCTCAAGAACGCGTCTACACGACGTGAGAAAGAATCCCAAAAGGCGGAGGGGGAGACAGTCACGCGATATAACGGTCGAGAAACAGAGCTAAGCCTCTTATAACCACGAAGAAAATACCACGGAGGCGGAGGGGGCATTCATATCGAGGCCGTAGAAGAGGTAGTGAAGAAGGCGAGAAGTATGAGTAATGGAAGCTTTCCAGTTGTCCCCACACTTCAAAGATTGCTCGACCAGAGGGAGTTATTAATATATTTAGAAACACACAGATACATGCGGACACACACATATATACATGAATGCATCCGCACCCAACTGTGAGTTAAGGGTGCCAACTTCACCGATGTTGCTCAATGAATGACTGGGACAGACCAATTCAGTTTGAACCAGACCGAACCAGTATCAGAGTTAAAAATACATTATGAAGAGAGAAGAAACATTTAGATATAATTAGTAATAAAATGTATCATACCTAAACTGTTCCTAAATTCCTCGACTACGTAGTTTCGTGGCATAAACAAAAAC
>OZ024743.1:254117195-254132195 GCA_964016885.1 Eledone cirrhosa | reverse complement strand
CAAACTTATATTTTAAAAATGTCTTGTTTTGTGTTGAAAAATAACATTGGTAGTCATGATAGGGAGGAAACAAGAACAGGGCCAATGCAATCATTAACACTACCCCCATGATCACTCAGTGTTACTTCCCTTAGCATATGCTAAAGTCTCAAATTCAAAGACATCTTTTATCTGTTTCTTGAGATATCTTTTTCAGATGTTATCCATCTCTTTCTGATACCTAGATTTCTATGTCTTGCAGATTGTATAAACAATGTCTCCAATATGGTTAACTTGTGTTGCAGAGTGCTCTTCTCTATGTGTAGTGCTTACAGTGTCTGGTATCAAGGGCTTCTATAAATCACTCATCTCAATCAACAGCATGGATGTTCTTGTGGTTTGACTCCTGGCTTTGGTTTTCTGACATTTTATATGCTGGAGCAATGTGCTGTTATTCAATCAGAAAAGGGATCATACAGCCATTTCCCATACTGTGCCATCATGCACTAGAGAAAAAATCCTTTCATAGACACAAGGGAATTCCATTTGTCCTTTACTCATAGTCTGTTGCAGACTCCTGGTCATAAACCTTATATTTGTACCAATGCATTCATCAATCTCTCCCCCATTCACTGAATCCAAGGAGAATCTGTCATTACTGGAACTTGTAGTAGATATAAAAGGCAAAATAGGAACAAGTCCTCACAGCTTGTGTATCTAGTTTAACCCGAACTTTCACAGATGTCCTCAAGCCGGAAGTCAATGTGTCAGTATTAAGATGAAGATAATGATGGTGTTGGTGGTGAGGGTGATGATAGTGATGATGATGATGATGATGATGATGATGATGATGATGATATAAACATAGATAAAATGGTATCCTATATATATATATATACATATATATGGAATAGAAGAAACGAAATTTCATTTCTCATACTTACATATATATATATATATATATATATAAACACGCACACACATATGTATGAACATTCTAGCTCTTTATGTTCCACTTTAGCAGATAATCAGGATAATTTAATTTCTCTGATTGACATCAGAAGATTGTTAGTGGTCAGTACACTGGAGGATTGGAATAGAGTCCAGCTGGTGGGTCAGTTGAACAGTTGATCAAATATAGTCCAAACTATCAGTCAGTCAGACGGCGGACATATCTATTTTTGATTCTGTTGATGCCATGTGTGCTACCACAGAAAAAGTAAAGTCCCAGTAACTGGGGAATTGATATCAGGTGACAGTGGTGATGATGATGGCGATGGAGTGCTGGTGTTGGCAGTGTAGATAATAGTTGGAGGTGAACAAGAAGATGCTCAATACTAAAATCATTAAAACTAGATTATATTTGCGAAATATTTCAGTAGAAACTATTTTATATATGTTTATATCATCATCCTCACCATTATCATTATCATCATCATCATATATCTGCTTTTTCTGCTAGCAAGGGGTGAATGGGCTGTCAGCAGACTGGGTTGGTACTCAAATTGGAACTACTGATCCAATGGTGGGTTGGGAGCCTGCATTCTGCTTGCATTTCTACACCCTTCTGTGGGCTCAGATGGGCCAGTGGCCTGTATCTTGATTACATATGATCCTGCACACTACCAAGTGTATTTTATCATGTGAACAGTACATAGGAGGTTGTCATGCCCTTGGACACATCTGAAGAGTCCTCCCAACACTTTGTTTGGTAGTTTTGTATAGCCATATACCCTATATATATATTTTGCAACAATAAACTTTAAAGAGTTTTTAGGAAATTAGTATCGGTGTACATGCAACATAATATAAAAGACAGTAAATACCGGTGTGTGTGTGGTAATAAAGTTTTTACTTCATGGAAGTCAAAAGGCATTAAATATAAGGATTTGTTACCCGATGGTCATAATACAAGGCTGAAGTTGGTAGAGACATCTTAGGCTCTCATCTCAGGCTGACAGTTGCATTGAGCTTGGTAACGAAAGGGTCGTCAAGAAGGAATCACAAGCTAAGGTCGAAGGTGTTACCACTTCAGGAATCAGGAGGCGAGAGAGAGAGAGATCTCGTGGTAAACCGCTCCTTTTATATCTGTTGACCGGAAGTGACCACCAGGGAGTCTGGTCAATCCCAAAGGGAAGCAACTCCACCTACTTCCTGTCTAGAGAGCGGTGATGAGATTGTCATGGCAGGGGAGGCAACTCTTACTACATTATCCCCCCGCCAGATTTTTAAAACATAAAAATCGAAAGAAGCATTCATGGAGTAAGATGGCGAGCATGTAAGAGGCATGAAAACTATGGTACAGAGTAATGGAAGTAAGAGAAGAGGTCAAAAGTTCAAATATCTAAAATACAGTTAACATGTGTGCAGTCACATGACAGCAGTAAAGAATGTGTTCCAGAGAATGAATGCAGGTGGTTTCTGGTCTGTGGTATAACATGAAATGTCCAACTTCCGAATGTAATTTCTCACAGGCAGAGTGCTGCAGAAATAAATTGTCTGGCTTCTTCTGCTGGTTTTAGTTGTTGATGAATCTGTGTTGTTGTCGTTGATGTTGTGAATGCGTTGACCTGGAAGGGTCAAGAGGCCAGTGACCAGAGAAATAAGCATTCTTAATAAATGCGCGGTTTTCAACGGTAAATTTACGTGGTAAATTTATAAACCGGCAAATAGAAGAATATAGCTTAAAATGTTCGTTGTAAAGGAAACGAAAAACATATATATAGATCCAGTGAAATGGTAATGAGAGGTGCATTGCAATACAATAAATCAATAAATAACAAGAACAGCAAAAAAAAAATATATATATATATAAGGCTCCAATGGCCAGTTCACATAAAAATAGCTTGGCAGAACTTTTTGGGCCAGTGGACTCTCCGACCGGAACGGGTCGTAGTCTTGTATGTAGGTGAAGGTGGGGCAGAAGGAGCAGGTGTATTCACAAGAGAGAAAGATTGGGGTATTTGTGGCTCGGGTGTATGAGCGTCATTGAGTGCCCTTTTCAGTCTATCCACCGAAATTGTCTCTCTGGACCCCTTAACGTCTACAGTGAAATGTGTGTCAGTGCGTGCTAACACACGGTAGGGTCCAGAGTATGGTTGTGTGAGGGGTCGTCTCACAGCATCGTTCCTTACGAACACATGGGTCCACGAGGCAATGTCCCTCGGGACCGCAGGTTTTACAGTTTGCTTCCTCGTATCCATCGGCGGCAGGTCCTGTAAATAAGAACGCAGACGAGATACGTAGGAAAGCGGATCTTGGAAAGCAAGATCAACAGGGACAAGCATTTGCCCAGGCAACGCTAGAGGAGCACCGTAAATTAATTCGGCCGGGGAGAACCCAAGGTCCCCCTTTATTGATGACCGAATTCCTAATAACACAATAGGAAGGTACTCGCTCCAACGTTGAGAGTCTGGATAGGCGCGAAGAGCGGCCTTTAATTGGCGGTGGAATCGTTCCACCATTCCATTTGAAGCAGGATGATAGGCTGTGGTCCGAATCCGTTGAGCTCCAATTATTTTGGTGAGCTCAGAGAAAAGCTGGGACTGGAATTGTCTACCGCGGTCTGTGGTGAGTGTAGTTGGTACCCCAAAGCGGGTAATACACCCTGGTACCAGGGCACGTGCTACAGTCTCAGCAGTCATGTCTTGTAAAGGGATGGCTTCAGGCCATCGCGAAAAACGATCGACACACGTCAATATGTAGGAATATCCACTGCTGAATGGCCAAGGTCCAACGATGTCAATGTGGATGTGTTGGAACCGAGCATCTGGAGTGGTGAAAGTACCCAGTGGAGTCCGGATGTGTCTATGGATCTTCGATTTCTGGCAAGCGATACAGGAACGGCACCAAGCAGCAATGTCGCGCCTCATATTAGGCCAGAAGAATCTGGCTGTTATGAGTTTAACTGTGGCAGCAGATCCTGGATGAGAAATGTTGTGCAAAGCCAGGAACACAATTCGACGGTGAGTCTGAGGAACAAGTGGTCGTGGTGCATCAGTGGATACATCACAAAGAATCTGCCTGTCGGTGGTGGACAAGGGCAGATATTTGAAAATGCAAGTCGCAAATTCAGTAGAAAGAGTGTCCAACGATTGGAGTGCAGGTTGGTCTGCAGCTAAACGACCTAAGTCGATCTCCTGGGATGACGAGATGGAGCTAATTGGCAAACGTGATAATGCGTCTGCAACTATGTTGTGCGAGCCGGCAATGTGCTGGATATCGTTTGTAAATTGTGAAACGTAGTCCAGGTGCCTTGTCTCTCTGGGCGAATATCTGTCGGCTTTGGCCCTCAGAGCGAAGGTCAACGGTTTGTGGTCGGTAAAAACCGTAAAATTTCTCCCCTCAAGGATATGAGAGAAATGTTTCACCGACAGATATATGGCTAATAATTCCCGCCCAAACGTGCTATAACGCGTTTCTGCTGGTTTCAACTTCCTCGAGAAAAATGCCAAAGGTCGTTAGTTTTCAGCGTAAGACTGCTGTAAAACTGCTCCCACAGCGGTATCAGATGTATCAACACAAAGCGAAAGCTTGGCCTCTGGTACCGGGTGGGCTAGCAAAGAAGAACTAGCGAGGGCTGTCTTGGCAGACTGGAAGTCCTGAAGCTGTCCTTGTGTCAAGGAAATGTCTTCATTCTTCTTACGACGATTTTTTAAAATGTCAGTAAGGGAAGATAGCCAATTAGCACAATGAGGAATGAAACGCCTATAGAAATTGATTAGGCCTAAGAATTGACGCAACTGGTGAAGTGTAGTAGGCGGCGGTAACTCCTGTATGGCTTGAACTCGCTGAGGGAGCGGCCTAATACCTTCGGCGTCGATGAGGTGGCCTAAAAAATGTAGGGAAGTGGAACCGAAAACACACTTTGCAGGATTCACGCGAACGCGGTAATCCTGAAGTCGCCGAAGTAAGAGAAGCATGTGGCGCATATGCTCTTCCGGAGAGGAACTAGCGACGAGAATATCGTCTATGTAAGCATAGACGAATTCCAGACCACGCGTGACCTCGTCTATGAACCGCTGAAAAGTGCTAGCGGCGTTTCTGAGTCCGAAAGGCATGGTCAAAAATTCGAATGATCCGAAAGGGGTTGTAATCGCAGTTTTCGGAATATCCTCCTTCCTGACCGGAATTTGGTGGTAGGCTCGCACTAAATCTAACTTAGAAAAAATCTTACACCCCTGCAGTGAAGATGCAAAATCGTGGAGATGGGGAATGGGATACCTATCCGGGACGGTCATGGCATTTAACTTCCTATAATTCCCCGTGGGTCTCCAGTCGCAGGAAGTCTTGGGCACCATGTGTAACGGTGAAGCCCAAGGACTCGTAGATGGGCGAATAATGCCCAGCTGCAGCATATGGTCGAACTCGGACCGTGCTGCCTTTAATTTTTCCGTCGGTAAGCGGCGTGGACGCGAAAACACTGGGGCACCGGTGGTGGAAACGAAGTGTTCGGTCGAGTGTGCTGGGTCAGTGACTCGAAAATTTCCATCCGTGAGCTCCGGGAAAGAACCCAGTAACGCATGGTAAGCGTCACCAGCGGCAGCGATAAAGAACACGGGGCTGACTATTGGGGCATTGGCTTCCTGGCCATGAATTGAAAAGCCGGTGATGTTATCCACCAGGCGTTGGCAACGGACGTCCACAGTTAAAGAGAAGTTGTGGAGGAAATCCGCTCCTAAGATGGGATATGGCAAATCGGCAACCGTAAAAATCCACTTAAAATCCCTTCAAAGATTTAGGAATTTAAGAGGGAGCGAGATTTGCCCGTACGTCTTTATAGACGAGTGGTTAACTGCCTGCAGCGTAACAGATGACTCTATGGGGGTATCTTTCAGGCAATGGACCGGCCAGATACTACAGGAGGCTTCTGTATCCACGAGGAAGCCTCTTCCGGATATTAGGTCCTTAATGAAGAAATGGCGGTTTGGTGGCTTTATGTTGAGGCCATCTGAGGACCTCTTATGCGTTTCCCGCCTTATGATAGGAGCAAGGTTGCACGCAGTGCTTCGCGTTCTCAGCAAATCGCTCGTGGTACCAGCATAGGGATGAAGCTGGTGATTTGGAACGCCGTCTGAAACTTTGCGATCTCCCGCGACTGCGGGAGTGCGAACAGCCACCACACAAGGCCTTTATCTTGTGGAGCTCCATGGTGAGCTCCTGAATGGACCTTTGCATCGCAATGATAGTCGAGCTGTCTGTTGGTGCTGCCGCGTAGATCGCATGGGTGTGTGTGGCCCGAGCTGGGTGTTGAACAGCGGCGAGGGGGTCGCTGTCTCCGGCATTCGTCACCTCGAAAATTTTGTCCGCAGATGAGGCAAGCTGCTCAACCGTGCTTGAATCCCTCATGGGGGCCAAAATTGCCTGTACGTTTGTCGGCAGGCGCGAAAAGAACAACTGCTTCAGCAGGACAGTTTCCGCTGCAGACCCCTCCGTTAGGTCCTTCATTCGCCTAAGGAGGTTCGATGGGGTGCCATCCCCTATATGCTCCAGGTGGACCAGAGCCCTAAATCTCTTCTCTGACGACTGTTCTGTCCGGCTGAGTATTTCAGCCTTCAGAGACGTGTACGACGAGTCTGTCGTTGCCTCTAACACGAGGTCCTTAACCGCTGGGAGAATTGCCGGCGGAATTGCGCTGAGGACCACAGAATGTTGTAGTTCCTCGTCAACTCTGTTCGCCCTGAAGAAAGCTTCTAACTGCGAGAACCATAACCTTACGTCGCCCGTGTACGTTGGCAAAACAGAGTGGGAAGCCATTGGTATGCCGTAGTAATCTACCGTTTGGGAAAAATGTCTCTAACGTAACAGAAAAGGAAAACTAAATTCTTTCGTCAGACCACTGAACCGGAAAAATAATGCATCCGGGACAATGTGCGAACAAGCGATTACTTGAATGCTGTTATACTACGTTAAGTGCGAGGAACCTAAAAGAGAGACTCCATCTTGTCATCCTCAGAAATCTTTTTAGCCAGAGAAGCGAAAGGCAGAAAAGGAGAGAAAAAAGAAGGCAAAAACATTTATACAATTGCGGTTTGTCTGTGTGTCAATAATTGTAGGTGTTCCTTTTGTATTAAATTATATTTTTCTCTTTTTTTTATTTTAATATCATATTAAATACACCGTATACCATTTCCCATTCTTTTTTTTTTTTTTTAAATCACGTCGTGGGGTCACCACTTTAGGAAATTAGTATCGGTGTACATGCAACATAATATAAAAGACAGTAAATACCGGTGTGTGTGGTAATAAAGTTTTTACTTCATGGAAGTCAAAAGGCATTAAATATAAGGATTTGTTACCCGATGGTCATAATACAAGGCTGAAGTTGGTAGAGACATCTTAGGCTCTCATCTCAGACTGACAGTTGCATTGAGCTTGGTAACGAAAGGGTCGTCAAGAAGGAATCACAAGCTAAGGTCGAATGTGTTACCACTTCAGGAATCAGGAGGCGAGAGAGAGAGAGATCTCGTGGTAAACCGCTCCTTTTATATCTGTTGACCGGAAGTGACCACCAGGGAGTCTGGTCAATCCCAAAGGGAAGCAACTCCACCTACTTCCTGTCTAGAGAGCGGTGATGAGATTGTCATGGCAGGGGAGGCAACTCTTACTACAGGTTATCACTAGTGAGGCCTCCTGTTATATTAATCAAATTAATTATCTCTCTCTCTCTCTATATCTATATATGTATATATATATATATATATATATATATATATATATATATATATATATATATACAG
Organism: Eledone cirrhosa; assembly: GCA_964016885.1. Lineage (NCBI taxonomy): Eukaryota > Metazoa > Mollusca > Cephalopoda > Octopoda > Eledonidae > Eledone > Eledone cirrhosa. Next base: position 254,124,477 of record OZ024743.1, on the reverse strand, counting down.
TATTTACGTATCGAGAGAGAGAAAAAAAGGGAGGATAGTTGATACACATTGTTATTTGCCAAGTAGCGTATGCCAAAGGTGCTCGATACTAGTGCCGGCAGTATTAAATATTCGAAGTGTTAATATTTAGTGGGCCAGAAAGTTAGCAGAGCGTAAGCACGTGGAAAAGTAAGAAATCGGAGAATAGACCGTTAAAACAAGTTTATTTAAAACACCACCTACGTACGTTTCGCCAAGTTGGGCTTCTCAAGGGCATAAATAACCAAAAGTGTTCCTTACATTGATCGGAAAGAGTTTTTCGGGTTAGGTTCACGTCAAGATTCATTGCTCGCTAAAATACCGTGTTTTGATTTTGCAGCAGGTGAAGGGAGGTAACTCTCGCCGGTGTTAGGGCAGTCTTTCCCGGACAAATATTTTTATCCGTTACAAGATGTGGTTACAACCTTACCATTGTCGATACGCACAGTGTCATGTAATCAACGCTTATTTTGAGAAGTTTGTTGCCGCACCTGTTTGTCTTGGTCGTTTGAGGCTGGGTCTGGTATGCATGGTTAGTTTCCTGGGTGTTATTTTGCAGCGCCTGCCCGCCGGGGTGTTAAAATTTGTTGCAGGGAGATCCGGTACACGGTTTCACTCCTCATCCTTAACCCATCTGTAGAAGGATATATTTAAGCGATGTGTACAACTTATCGCTGTTTCAGCTCTGCTGTTGATGAGCTCGTGGGGTGCAGTTATTATGTGGTAGAGCTCCATGAGGCAAAGATCGCACTTCCTATTGAAGTTGTACAGTGCAGCCCTGCCGACAATATCAAAGGAAGAGGGCGTCAGTGGTGCTTTTTCCTGGCACAAACCCGAATTGCATCTCATCTAGTTTTACCCGGTCCCTAATCGACTCTGCTATAACTCTTTATGTTACTCTCATGACCTGGTCCATCAGCTTTATACCTCTATAGTTTCCTCTATCTAGTGCATCACTTTTACACTTGTAGCAGTTGACAATGATGGTACTGCACCAATCCTTTGGTATGACACCTTCTAGTATTACCTGGTTAACAATACGGGTGGTTATGGTATGACCTACCGACCCAGATGCCTTCAGCATCTCAGCAGCTATATCTGATGGACCGGTTGCCTTCCCTGTCTTCATATCTTTGATTGCCTTACTTACTACGCTGCTGCTGACTTGTACTGCTGGCCCCTCTATAGGGTCCACTTGTGGTAGGGTCTCCCTTTCCCATGCATTCTCCTCATTTAGTAATCTTTCATAATGGCTCTTCCACACATCTTTCTTTTCAGCACTTGTGAAGGCAAGCTCACCTTTATCATTCCGGATACACTTCTCACCAATGACATGACAATTCTCTCTGACACACTGCGTCGCAATCTTGAACACCTCCTGTTTCTGGTCCTCACGTTGCAAGACATGCTTGAATTTTCTATCCTCCGCTTCCCTCCTAGCTAAGTATACTTGTCGCCTAACTTCCCTCCTGGTCTTTATGTAATGTACTCTACTTACCCCGTTCTTCCATTCTTTCCATGCCTGTCTCTTAGTCTTAACTGCCTCATCTACCTTCTTGTTCCACCACCAAGTCATTCTCCTTCTGCCAGTGGTCTTACTCCAACCACAGATCTCATCCGTCGCTTTAGTAAGTCATTTTTTAGGAACTCCCAGTGTTCTTCTAAAGTTGAATTTCTCTCTCTCTCTCTCTCTCTCTCTCTCTCTCTCTCTCTCTCTCTCTCTCTCTCTCTCTCTCTCTCTCTCTCTCTCCCTCTCTCTCTCTCTCTCTCTCTCTCCCCCTCTCTCTCTCTCTCTCTCTCTCTCTCTCTCTCTCTCTCTCTCTCTCTCTCTATATATATATATATCCCGAACTATGCCAACCTTTTTGTTGGCCATGTTGAGGCCCAAATCTTTGCCCAGTACACCGGCCCCACGCCCGAACTGTACGGTCGTTACAATGACGACTGTATCGGAGCCATGACCCTCACCCGAGAACAGCTCGACTCCTTTCTCTCCTTCTTCTGCTCCTTCCAACCCTCCCTCCACTTCACCACCTCTATCTCCAGCACCCACGTCCACTTCTTAGACATCTCCGTCGCCCCTTTTCACCGCTTTTCACCCCTCCTTTTCACCGCCCACCCCACAACTAACAATACTAACACCTCCACTCCACCCCTCATCCGACCACCCTTCCCCAACTAACATACTAACATTCCTCCCTTCTTCTCCCCCCTCCTTATCACACGCACACACCCACCGGCACATATATACACGCGCTCACACTAAACACACACCCTACTACCACCACTAACCCTCACCCCCACACCTCCATCCCACCACCCCGCAACTAACCTCACTAACACCCCCTAACCCCAAGCACACGAACACACGCACCCACTTACACCACCCACCCCACACGCAACTAACATCACTAACACCCCCCAACCCCACGCACACGTACCCAAACACCCTCGTACACCACCAACTCTAAACATCCTACCACCACTAAACCCCACTCACACCTGCATTCAACCCTTTCCCCACCTCCCGTATACTAACACCCACTAACACCCACTTGATCAAACTACACACACACCAGTACACCACACTCCCTCCATAGAACTACACACACCCTTCTCTCCCCGCTCCACCCACACCCTCGCTCCACACTCACTCATCCCACTAACACCTCTACTAATACACACACACACAGTCCTCACTCCAACTTTCACACCTACCCATCCTCGCCCCTTTACCATTCCCCCGACTGCTGCTATGCCCTCTAACCACCTTCCAGCACAAACAGACACACAGCACTCCCACCGCTTGACCACTTCCTGTTGCGCGCGCACCCCACATCTCTCCTCTTCCGACCATCTCTTCATGGAATACTCGTATGTGGAACTTGACCACCACGGAATCTACTAAACATCATAGGAATTTACCAACATTTCAACCATCCTCTTACGGAATCACCTATATAACTCACCCACACACACACCCCCAAACCTTTTTTCTCTCACACGCCACCTACACCCACAACACGCTTAAACCCCACACACACGTGCTTTCCACCACATATTTACACCCTCAGCCTCCTTATTCCTCTCCCCCCACCCCTCTATCTACACACGCACAGACACTCCGACCTACACCCCCCACCTCTTCCTGAACATGCAACCCCGTTCTTCCCCCAACCCTTAATTTCACATACACACAACCACACACGTACACATACACACACACACCACCTTCAGCCCTCCCCGCTCGGACACCCCGTCTCCATCTCCCCACTCCACCCGCCACCACCCCTACACACCCCACACCCTTCCACCACCTGTTTTACCCCTTTTTAATTTCAGTTTATTTTTATCATGCTTTTATATTTATTTTTATTTCATTCCTTTTATTTTAATCATGCTTTATTTTTATTTTTATTTTTAATTTCATTCGCACCGTTTCCTTTCGCTATATGTCTCTCCACAACTCCCCTACACACCCTTTGAACTCTGTACCCACACACTTCTCACCTGAGGAAGGGCTTATGCCCGAAACGTCGTCCCCACCACCACCTCACTCTCCAGAGCGTGAAATTAATAAACATCCGTTGTACTGCCTCTCTGTTTTGTTCCTGTTCAAATTTTTCCATTATATATATATATATATATATAAATATCATCATCATCATCATCATCATCAACGTTTAACGTCCATCTTCCACGCTAGCATGGGTTTGGACGGGAATTTTCCCACTTGAAGCAAGGTTTGTTGTCTTGCTCGTATAGGACTGTCTGGCGGGTTTTCTACGGCTGGATGCCCTTCCTAACACCAACCACGTTTACAGTGTGGACTGGGAGGTTTTTACCGTGTTACCTACATGGCCACATTACAGCGTGGACTGTGTGTTTTTTTGTCGTGACACCTACACGACCACATTTGTTTTGGACTGGATGTTGTGGTACCAATATAACTTCACATTGAAGGGGGTGGTGTGGATGGGGTGAGGGTAGTGGGCCAGGGTTGTATTTTTGTTAGAAGGGCCTACTGACTGTAGGTTTCGCTTTGTACTTAGGCAAGGCGGGTCTTCTGTATTACTGTGTATCGCCAAAGATCTCGGTCAAGTGACATTGTTTTGGAGAGGTGTAAGTGTGTGAGGTCGGAATTTATCAAGTCGTCCCAGGTTTTTCTGGGTCTGCCTACTCCGTGGTTACCGTCTGTTTTTATCGCCCTGCACTTTTTTATACAGCTGTCGTCTTTCATGCGCATCACGTGACCGAGCCAACGGAGTCTTCTTTCGAGTAAACAACATCTGATCCCTCTTATTCCTAATTTCTCCCTAGTTCGTTTATGCTTTGCCGTTCACGTATATTACTATTACACATCCAGCGGAGCATACAAGCTTCGTTCCTCTCCAGTCTGCGTATATCCTCTGCACACAATGCCCAGGTCTCACTGCCATGTAACATTGCTGTTCGTATGCAGGCATGATACAGCATGCCTTTCATTTTTAGAGAGAACCCTTTAGCGACCAATAGAGGTATAAGCTCTCTGAACTTTTTCCATCCCGTTCTGAATCTAGCTACTATACTTTCAGAGCACCCTCCCCCACTGCTGATTTTGTCACACAGGTAACGGAAAGTGTCCTCTATTTCTATAGAACCAACTGTGCAATACAGCTAGTATTCTGTGGGCACTTGCTGCTACTTATTGCACCAAAACACCGGCCTCATATAAAATCTATATTCTTAGTTAGCTTACCTGTGATCCCACTACATCTTTTATGCACCCATACTTTGCATTTGGGACATAAAATGGAGTTTCTGCCTACTCCTTTCCTACACACTGAGCGTAGCCATTTTCCAGATGGGACGGGTGCCCTATTTTCCTTCCTACAAACTAGAACTTTAGTCTTAGACAAGGTAACTTTAAGGCCTTTTGATTCTAGGCAATGCTTCCATGTTTGGAATTTCTTCTCTAGTTCCACCATTGATTCAGCTATGAGCGTTAGATCATCTGCGTATAGGAGTTCCCATGGGCAGCCGGTCTTGAACTCCTCTGTTATAGCCTGAAGAGCAATAATAAATAGTAGGGGCTAAGAACGGAGCCCTGATGAACACCAACTTTTACGCTAAACTCTTCACTATATTCGTTGTTAATTCTAACCTTGCTGACTGTTCCTTTATACATGGTTTGTATAGCTCTCACAAGCCATTCATCAACACCTAGTTTTCTAAGAGCCCACCAGATAATGGAGTGGGGGACTCTGTCAAAGGCTTTCTCCAAGTCAACAAAAGCTAAGTATAGGGGTTACTTTTAGCTAGGTACTTCTCCTGTAGTTGTCGTACAATGAAAAGAGCGTCTGTGGTAATTTTACCTGACACAAACCCGAACTGCCTTTCATCTAGATCAATTCGTTTTCTGATTAGTTGGCTATTACTTTGTCTGTGACCTTCATGACCTGGTCGATTAATTTAATGCCTCTATAGTTACCTCTATCTAGGGCATCTCCTTTACCCTTGTAGCAGTTAATGATGCTGCTGCTACACCAGTCCTTCGGAACGGGCCAATTCTGTATGACTTACCCGGGTGACCATAGCGTGTCCCACCGTTCCAGATGCTTTCAGCATTTCAGCAACTATTTCCGAAGGCCCAGACGCTTTACCCGTCTTCATATATTTGATTGCCTTACTTATTATACTACCTTCAAATAGCACAGCTGGTCCCTCTATTGGAGCGATTTTGGGGAGCCTTTCTTTCTCCCATTTATTCTCCTCATTTAGTAGCCTTTCATAGTGACATTTCCAAGGTACCTTCTTATCAGCGTCAGTGATGGCAAGTACACCATCATCATTAAGGACACACTTCTCCCTGACAATATCATGGTTTTCCTTGACATATTGCCTAGCAATCCTGAACACCTCACGTTTTTGGTCCTCGCGTTGTAGAACATGCTTGAACTTTCTTTCCTCTGCTTCCCTTCTTGCGAAGTATACTTGTCTCCTAGCTTCCCTCCTGGCCACTTGATAGTCTTCTCTACTTCCCCCATCCCGCCATACTTTCCAAGCCTGCTTTTTGGCCTTAATTGACTCCTCCACCTTACTGTTCCACCACCACGTTACTCTCCTCCTGCCTATAGGCCTGCTCCAGCCACTGACTTCATTTGCCGCCTTCAGCAGGTTAGCTTTCAGGAATTCCCACTGTTCCTCTATATTGTACGACTCTAATTGCTCTTCCTTACTGTTGAAAGCATCAAGTAACATGCTTTTAAATTTATTACTGGCTGTGGGGTCCTTTAGCTTCCATATTTTTCTCCTGAGGATAGTCCTCCTCTGTTGTCGAGTACGGCTTGTCCTGACTATGAGGTCGCTGACTATGAGTCTATGTTGGGAGGTGCATCTCTGCCCAAAATTCATATATATATAAATATATATATATATAAACTGAGGAAAATTAACTGAGAGGTTGTCTAACCCATGCTAATCATGAAATTTGTGAGTTCGGTTCCCTGACTAGGTAATGTATTGTGTCCTTCAGCAAGACACTTTATTTCATACTGTTCAAGTTCCCTCAAATGGAGAAATGTGCTACCTTTCACTTGGACAACATTGGTGACATGGGGAGGGTGGACTGGTTTGTATGGACAACTGCTGGATTTGTGACAAGGAGGCGACCTTTCTAGGTTCAAATCTCATGGTAATTTTTCACTGAAAGGGTTATTTTATATATGTTTGTATGCATATATGAATGTATCAATATATATATATATGTATGTATGTATGTAAATATGTATGTATTATAAAATCTCAAGGAGAATATGTATCGTTCATTTACTCTCATTTCTTGAAATTTCTTTTTTTTCTTTTGTATTTTTCCCTTTCACACGGTTCTCACATTTCTTCTGTAATCTTGCAACACTTCAGAAACAACATTTCTTTCTATATATAATTACACTGCTTTAGTAAAAAGAGAAAAAACTACAACAATAATAAAACCTAGAAAATCTAGTTAGAATTAGTGATGTAAAGTAATATATGGAAGTGTCTGCTTGAGATAAATGCAGAAAATATGCGACATAAATATGCCAAAGGCTTTCGGAAGTGATTCTTGCTACCAAGAAGCATGGAGGAAATTTAATAATGTCATGTAGTCTTGTGGTAAGGTGTGTCAGATTTATAACATTAACCGACTTCATCTAAATCTTACAGTAATGAGGTGTTTTCTTATTTGTGATTTTTCCCCATCCCTCACTCTTACTCACTCTCTTTCTATCTCTCTTCCTGTTTA